>OZ059907.1:16303556-16823556 GCA_964057215.1 Oscheius myriophilus
TTTTTGCATTTATATAATTTAAAAATTTATAATATAGTAAATATCGGTCAAAATGACCAAATGGCGTTCTTAACTCAATGGTTGCCTGTAATTGGGAACTTTTTGTGCTCGCAATCGATGTCAGTATATTGTAAGGGGTTTTCCATGTTTATTTTATTAAATTTTAATTATATTCGTACGATTTGGGTACTTTTAAACTTTTGAAAATGCCCCTATCGATTGGAAGTTGGCCTGTTATGCAATATTCACTTAGCTTGCGTTAATGTGTGGAAATACTCGCTGCCTCGTCAATATTTTTGAGTTATATTAGTTTATATATGAATTATATGAAAGAATCATCATGTATTAACTAAAGAAACAGTCCAGTATGCCCAGAATCCCCTAAACTTAGCAACACCTCGCTATCGATTCCACTATGCTCCTATTCTCAGGGTTGGTAGACGTCTTATGGTATTTTCGAAGCAAATATATAGAGCTGCGATCATTTTGAAATAGTATTACTTGTTTTTCACAGAAAATGTTTATAACAATGAATTACGAGTGCCTGAATAGCGCCTGCGAACGTTGGTTTCTGCGCGCCCTTGCGAATCTGACCCAATCGTAAACGGCGGCTGTCTCGAAGGGCCGCCGTCCCCGCTGATTTTCTATTTTTATTTATTTCAGTTTATGCTTATTTAAACAGGTTTTTCATTGTTTCTTTTTGCATTTATATAATTTAAAAATTTATAATATAGTAAATATCGGTCAAAATGACCAAATGACGTTCTTAACCCAATGGTTGCCTTTAATTGGGAACTTTTTGTGCTCGCAATCGATGTCAGTATATTGTAAGGGGTTTTCTATGTTTATTTTATTAAGTTTTAATTATAATCGTACGATTTGGGTACTTTTAAACTTTTGAAAATGCCCCCATCGATTGGAAGTTGACCTGTTATGCAATATTCACTTTGCTTGCGTTAATATGTGGAAATACTCCCTGCTTCGCCATTATTTTTGAGTTATATTAGTTTATATATGGTTATGGTTATTTAAAAAAGTTTTTACGTTCATGGATGTGTTTTAAAATGTCCGTATCGATGCCGACTTCCATGTATATGGCCCGTTTGCTCTGGTCTGCTTCATCGCATGCCCCCAAGTCTAGTTTAGTTGTGTGAAACGGCAATTTTGGCTGTTTTTGTGTATAAAAAGCAATATATAAATTCACTGTTCACATAAATTTGCTAAATGGACCATTCTTACGTTGACTTAATATGTAGATCATGCCGCCAGAAAGAGACGAAGTTCTGCAAGTGTTGACACACATCGGCCGAGCGCCGGCGGCATGTGCGTTCCCTCTGATGTATTATCTGTGCTAGGAGGACCCGATCAGCCGATTTCACGTGCCCCATCTGGCCATATTTTGTTCTCTATTCACATCTGTATATAAGCCAACTGGTCGCCGCCGCAACTTTAAAAATGTGGTTGTTGCATGTCCCCCTGGGGCTTCATTTCATGTTTTTATTGCATTTTCTTTGATTCAATGCTCTTTTTATTAACTTATCCTTGTATTTTCAGAGTCATCCTCTGGAGTTTCGAGCGCCGGTTCTGCTAGCAGCTCAACTCCCCCTGACGGTTGGTTTTATTACTATATTTGCAGGCAAAAAGGGTTTCTATGCGTTTTCGTAGTTGTCGATGTGTTGTGAATTCGCCTTATTGAAAATTTCTTATTTTTCGTGTAATTTATGCATAGTTTTTGTGAAAATCTAAGTAGTTTTCCTAAACAGTCGTGGGAATGTCTCTTTGTTGGGCTGATAGCGCTGCCATTAGACCATACAGCGAGTGCAAGGTGACTCTCGCAGCTCACACGTGAAAGGCGGATGTCTAGCCACGTAAACACCTGAGGTGGGCTCACGGCAGCTGTTAGATCACCCTACCAGCATTATTTTGTGTTATTCGAATGGATGCGCCCTTTACTTTCGCTCGTCTACCGTTGATGGTCGGAAATTGTGCCTTCTCCAGTATAATGTGTTCATATCGGCCTTCAAATCATGGGTATCGCATTGTTACATCCTGGTTTACCTTCAGGAAAGTAATAGTCTTATGATCAAGCGGCCGCACGCGTTTTTCGGTTCCATAGAAGCGATCTCTGTCTCAGCGGCCACCGCGGCCGCTCGGAACAGCCCCAGAACCATTTTTTTATCCCACACAATGAGAAAGCAGAACAGGAAGCGGTTTCTGTACGCGTTAGGCCATATTCGGGTTTCATATTTTTACGGGAAACTAGTAAAATGGAGAATTCTTGTTCTGTCCATACTAATGTTTTTATTTCAGATCCATCGCCGCTAAGTGAGCAGCATCTCCTTGTCCAAGACATTCCGTAAGTGCTTTTTCTTGTTACGAATTCCGGAAACTGTGGATTTCCTAACCTGCCGGCGGTGTTTTGCGAACAGTCGCCTCATATCAGACCATCGCTTCCTTCGCACTGTTTGCAGCCCACAGAACCACCAGATTCGCCCTCAACTGCGAGCCACGTGCTTTGTTAGGAACTTTCCTATTGTGTACAATAATGCCATGAATAGAATGCACGCGCTGCCTTGTTGCATACCATCTTTTGTTTCATTTCGAACGCTTAACGCTGAACCCGGGGGTTTCGTATTTAAAACTTCCTTTTCCAGTGGGTTTTTGAGTCTTAGCTTCCACAGTAGTTTCAATCCACAAAAACCCAGGACTGATGCTGGTATCGGTCTCGCCTGCGCTCTGACATTTGATGTCTTCGGCGCTAGTTCCGCTAATTTTTCATGAACAGCGGCATGTGTCTCCGCGTGTGACAATTCGCGATCCCAACAATCACTCGCAGAACTTTGCGTTTGTCGAGATTGTGGGGGCGTTTGTGTCATCTAGATAGTATGAAAGCATATGGATGCGTGGATGCGGCTATCATCCGAAGAATGCAGAGGCTGGGATCTCTCTGCGTCTCCGCGACTTGCCCTGTATTCCCGGCGTATCGTTTCATCTCAATTGCGCGGTCGCCAACGCACTTTGCCGACTGAAGGTCGTGGCTACTCGACGACGAATGTCTGCCAGCTCAGCGCTTTCACTCTTCTCCTCTTTTGCGCTCCTCTATTTGCTTTTTTGAATCACGATCACCTTTTGGCATGCGAATGACTTTGGCAAAAATGCCATGAATCGATACAGTGGCCTTATTTTGGCACTCGATACTCTGAAGAGATAGAATCACAAGCAACAAAAAACACTTGCGATCGTAGAACTGTCACTATCTGCAAATCTCTGCTCCGCTCGCAGGTTTTTTGGTATCTGGTGGGAGCAGCGATCTTCGCTTATGGCCTGTGTCATGTCTCAGCTTATCTGGTGGTGTGAGGCGTCGGCCTATCACCCTCTGGAACATCATTCGAGTTCTTTTTCAGCGCCCAGAGTGGCTGCCAATCCTCCAAAATGAGCGCTCCGGAGATGCGCAAGTATCGCATCACCAAGAATTTCCACAGTGGTGCAAATGAGGTAGTTCTCTATGCTTTTTATGAATAATCTTTAAATTGTAGAACAGTCTCAAGCAGTGTGATCCCACGTGGCTGACGGTGGAGGACTTCGTGAAGCATCATGTGGCAATCCAGGATAAACGCCGGCATATCAAGAAGGTATCTTGTATCTTTATTATTTTCTTTTCAACAAGCTGTTTTCAGGTTTTGATCTCTACGAATGGAATCGCAGCTGTGAAGTGTATGACCTCTATCCGAAAGCAGCTCATGCATCAGTTCAACAGCGCCAAAGTTGTGAAATTTATCTGTATGACAACGGAGCAGGAGATTCAGTCGAATGCCGGTTGGTTTATACGTTTCTCGCCCTCGTCCCCCATTCATCGAAACGGTCGTTCGCCACGTGAGCGCAGTGACCCTGTTCCTGCGCGTTGGCGCATACCCAGCGGCATGTCTGACGATTTACGCGCGTTTCATGATGGTTTACTTTGCATTATATTTGTTTTCCAGAGTACTTGAAGCAGGCTGACGGTATTGTGATCGCCCCCAACGGAGACAACAAGAACAACTATGCGAACGTGGATGAGATTGTTGCTCATGCCATCGAGCAGAAGGTGGGAATTTTTTATGGAGGATATTTAACTTTCTGTTTGTAGGTGGACGCCGTTTGGGCTGGTTGGGGTCATGCTTCTGAGAACCCCGAGTTGCCCCGGAAGCTCAAGGAGAACGGTATTGTTTTCATGGGTCCTCCTCGAGATGCCATGTTCTCTCTCGGAGACAAAATCGCCAGTACTATTATTGCTCAGGTTTATTTATTTGTTTTTACGTTAACGTATTTTTTTAGTCGGTGAAGATTCCCACTATTGAATGGTCGGGAAGTGGACTTGTTCTGGATGAGGTTGTGGACCGTAACCAAGACGGAGTGATCAGCGTCAGCGATGATCTCTTTGCTAAGGCCTGTGTCTCCGATGCCGCTGATGGGTTGGCGTCTGTGGAGAAGCACAAAATCGCCTACCCTCTCATGGTAAGCTTATCTTTTCTTATCATGGGGCAAAGGTTTCTACTTGAGATGTATAATCTGGCATACAAAACAAGCGTAATTTGTTTTCTTTCAGATCAAGGCTTCCGAGGGAGGTGGTGGAAAGGGTATCCGTAAGGTTCCCAACGAGAAGGACTTCAATGCCATGTTTTCGGCTGTCCAGGCGGAGGTCCCTGGATCCCCCATCTTCATCATGAAGTGTGTCGAGAATGCCAGACACATCGAGGTTCAGCTCATTGCCGACACGTAAGAATATTGCATCTATGGTTTAGCAAAGTAAATTTTCAGATATGGAACTGTGATCCCCGTCTACACCCGCGATTGCTCCATTCAGCGACGTTGCCAGAAGATCATCGAAGAGGCACCCGCGAGCATCGCCCCGTCGTCTGTGCTGCAGGCCATGCAGGAGGATGCTGTGCGCATCGCCAAGTTGGTCGGATACGAGTCTGCCGGAACGGTGGAGTACATGTACCTCCCGGAGGAGAACAAGTACTTTTTCCTCGAACTCAACCCTCGCCTCCAGGTAATTCGTGGAGTTTACTTATTTATAGTTTGTTTTTAGGTCGAGCATCCGTGCACTGAGATGATCTCCAATATTAACATCCCTGGAATTCAGCTGCAGGTAGCCATGGGTCTCCCCCTGCATCGCATTGTGGATATCCGCTACTTCTATGGATTCAGAGGTTAGTGTTTGGGTCGTTTCTTATATAATGTCATGTGTTCAGAGAGCCAGTTGTACGAAGACACCCCGCTGCCTCCCAACCTTGTCAAGACCCACGTGGACCAGCACTGTATTGCCGCCCGTATCACTTCGGAAGACCCTGAAGACTACTTCCGCCCTTCTACCGGTTCTGTGAAGACCCTGGATTTCAAGTCCTCCCAAGATGTCTGGGGATATTTCTCCGTCTCTAGCTCCGGAAAGGTCCACGAGTTTGCGGATTCCCAGTTCGGTCACTTGTTCGCGATCGGCCGTAACAGGTAGGATTTGATTTAGTCGTTACTCTAATTGTTTTGCTTTAGACAGGAGGCTATTTCGAAGATGCGCTGTGCCCTGCAGGAGTTAAATGTCCAGGCCACCTTCGCCTCCCAGATATCCTATCTTGGAGATATCCTGAATGATCCGGACTTCGTCGAGAACAGATTCAACACTCAGTGGCTCGATACCCGCATTGCCGCTGGAACACAGGTATTTGATTATTCATTATGTTGCTAATAAGTTCTAGGTCTCTACGTGTGACATGCACGAGCTCATCGCTGTCAGCAGTACGGTGATCGGACATGCCCGCATCACGGCTGCATTCAACGCCTTCCGCGGTTGCTTGGAGAGAGGACAGGTATTTACGACATTTCGTTATTCTTGAAATTATTATTTTTCAGATTGTGCCCACCAAGGATTTGACCGAAACCATCGAGTTCGATCTCGTTAAGGGAGATTCCATCTACAAAGTGAAAGTGACGAGAAGCGGTCCGATCACCTACTGTGTCACTCTCAACGAGGGAAAAACGACGGTAAGCAGATTTGTGCATTCATTGCCAATAATTGATTTTTAGGTCGAGGTCCGTCAACTGGGAGACGGTAGCAATGGAGACGTCATCGTCACCTACCGAGGACAAAAGAAGACCTGCTCGCTCGAGGAGACAGCGGACAAATTCAAGGTAATGTGGTCTTTTTATGCATAATTTAGATGGATGTCTTCAGGTCACCATTGATCACAAGTTGGCCGTCTTCGAGAAGGACAACGACCCCACCATTCTCAAGTCGCCCTACACGGGAAAACTGCTCACGTACAAGAAGAACAACGGAGAATTCGTTGGCAAAGGAGACGTGTATGCCTCGATTGAATCCATGAAGCTGGTCTTCGATGTCGAGGTTAAGAAGGCTCCTGGACAGTAAGTAACTTTCGTAAATGTGTTTTATACAACGATTTTCAGCCTGGAACAGGTTCTCCGCGAGGGAGATCCTTTGTACCCCGGAACGGTCATTGCTCGTATCCAGTCTTCTAACAGCGAGTCCTGCCGCCCTCGTCAGTTCACGGAAACTTTCCTCGAATGGGCGGAGCCTGTGTCTGAGGAGACAAACCTCTCGGAGCTCAAGAAGTTCAACAACTGTTACGACGCGTGCACCTACATCTTGAACGGATCCATTCCTGCCGATTCCGAGTTCCACCCCGACGCACTGATTGATGAGCTCTTCACCTACCTCTACAATCCTTCCCTGGGACACGCCATGTTGAAGGTATTTTTTGTTTTCTTCCTTGTAAGTAAATTCCTTTAGAACATCCTGAGTGGCCCTACCTTGAAGAGGGAGCCTATCTTTGCCCCCTTCGCCAAGCGCATCGAGCAGATCGCTAGGGACGAGGACGTTTCCAACTTCAGGCAGATTAGAGTTAGTTATTTTTTGTGCACGATTAGATCTTTTGTTTTCAGCTCATCATGGATGAATTCTTCCCCACAGTTCGCCCCGATGCGTTTGAGGCGGCGAAGCTCATCTATGGACCTCTGTACGAAACCTGCGAGAAATTCCTCCAGGGATGTGACTCGCACATAACCTCCGTCGTCAACAGCTTGTTGAAGCAGTACCTGGAATGTGAGAAGTTCTTCGAAGGTCGCGTCTACGACGACGCCGTGGCTATGCTGAATGAACAGGTGATTTTTTTCGTTCTCCTTTACTTATAATTATTTTTTAGTTCTCGTCGAACAGGGATCTTGTCGTGGAGACCATCTACTCCCACACACAGCTCAAGGGCAAAAACAAGCTTCTGTTGGCTCTTCTGAAGCGGGTTGGAAAGGAGGGCATGCACCTCGTCGCTCCCCTGTCGAACAATCTCCGCGAGATTGGAAATATGTTCCATACCGACGATGTGTCGGAGCAATGCCGCCGCCTTCTCCTTGACAACAACAGGACCAAGTACAGGAAGTTCCTTAACAAGGTAATTGTTTTTCTGGTTAACAGTCTAATTGCCGTGTTTAGGTCATCTGGGATCTTGAGAAAGTGCCCCTGGAGCAGCGTGATGATCAGATGGTTCTGCCCGTCAAGGATGCCGTAGCTCACCTCGAGGGTCTCTTCATGAAGATGAAGGCTGATGGTGTTACTCCCAAACAGCTCTTGGAGCAGAGTGTGTGGATTCATAAGGTTGGTTGAAGATGTGTTTTGACTAACGAATGCATTAGGTTCTTCATGAGTTCTTCTTCACCCCGGAGATCGACGACTACGTCATGCGCGCTTACATCGAGCGTCATTTCGCTGTTGGCGACGTGAAGCAGTCTCAGCTCGATGGACAGGAATCTGCCACGGTCTACGACTTCTGCGTGGATAATGACAACCTCGTCCACTACATGATCGCCCCATCGGAGAAGTCCAACCAATACCTGTCCATTGTCAAGTTCCGCGTCAATTCCGAGAATTTCTTCGAGGCCGTCACTCACAATAACCTGGTTTGAAACTACTTTTTGTCTTTTTATAAACTAAATTTCAGTTGAGCTCCCTGGCAAGCAAGTACGCCGAAAGCGGAATCAAGTCGAACGGAGTCCTCTGCCAGTTAAGGATCACCTTGTTGGTGAATGTTATTCAAGAGTCGAAGCCTTCGACTGGTGATGACAGCGACCACCAGAGCAGGAATGCTCATCTTGAGGTGGGAGGAGATATTCGCAATCGCTAAGAATTCTTGAATTTCAGGAATTGCCCCGTCACTCCAAACAGGACAATGCCCTTGTCTCCCAAGCTGAGGCTGCGGCTGAGAACATCAGAGCTGCACTTTCCCAGAAGCTGACGGCCGTTGACATTTCCGCCCACGTGATTGTGTGTCACGAGGAGAAACCGCTCACTCAGGTTTGTTTTTTTTTAATCGAATTTGTACCAATATCTATTATTCAGGTCGATCTCCTTGGTGCTGAGAGTCTGGAACTGTGGAGGCTGCCCGAAGGAGCAAAGCTCGAATCTGACCGCATGTCCAATGTAAATGTCTTCAAGCTGGATGACGACAAGGAGAAGCGCTTCTGTCGCCTGTTCGTGCGCGAGAACGTGGAGTTGCCTATCCGTATCACTGACAAATGGTTTGACAGTTTTTGCTGTTTAGCTAACTTTAAGTTTCAGGGATAAGTCCATTCCTGCTGAAATCACGAACCACATCGACAACGCCTGTGGTGCCATCAACGTGACTATGCGAAGCTTCAAGAAGTGGGTTTTGATTCATATTCTCAGGCGCTACTGATAATATCACCTTCGTACCATTTTCAGGCTTCCTGTGCAAGAACGGTAAATTTTGATTAATAACCCTCTAGTTAGCACAGCAATCGTAGTTAACGACACGTAACATACATGGGATGGTGTAGCGCTAAGTGAAGCTTTGCACTAGATTTAGCTGAATGAGTTTCTAATCTTTTTGTTTTAGGATGTTCTTTGTGGCTAACCACGTGCTGATGTACGTGAGCTTCCCCAAGATGCCGGTTGACTTCACCCGCGACAACGTTGACTTCCTGGAAGAGTACGTCATCGAATGCATCAGGAACCAGCGGGACATCCTGTACAAGCACCACGTCACCGAAGTGGAAGTTGTTTTCGCCAAGGTCTGCACCGACGGAAAGCAACTCATCAAGCACCGCATCACCTTCCGCGATGAGACCGGAGTTACTCCCGAGTTCGGAATTTACGAAGAGAACAAGGTCGGTCGCTTTCACATCTTTTTAAGCGCTTCATTATAGAGGCAGATCACTCCCCTTCGCCTGTCCCACCAGCTGTACGGCAAGACCTTGGAGGCCCACGGCAAGATCAAGAAAATCGAGAAGAAGCGTGTTTCTACGAGGTAGGGCTTTTCATATTGTCCAAGTAATGAAGTCATTTCCAGGGCCAATGGAACTACGTACGTCTACGACTTCCCCAGTTTGTTCGGCCGCGCCTGCCTTGACGAATGGAAGAAATGTTTCGATAATGTGGAGTGCTCGAGCGAGAAGGAGGACAAGGCTCAATTGGACAGGTTTGTTTTCAACATGCCAATCTAATTATTGTTTTTAAGGGTTTTCTCTATCCTCTCCAAGCAACAACAGGCCGCTTACACCAGTGGAGATTATCGCCAGTTCTTCACGGAGATCGAGCTCGTTCTCAGGGATGGTGTCCTCGTCGAGGTTGCCGGTAAAGACGAACTGAAGAATCGCGCCGACAACTGCAACAACGAAACCGGAGTTGTTGCCTGGAAGTTGAGGTGCGAGTAGTTACATGGATTTTAGTAATTAGTTTTTGCAGGTTGTTCACCCCGGAGAAGCCGAAGGGTTACGATGTGGTTGTCATTGCCAACGACATCACCTTCCAGTCCGGATCTTTCGCCACTCAGGAAGACGAGATCTACCAACTGGCCAGTGAGTACAGTCGACTGAGGAAGATTCCCCGCGCCAACGTCTCTTGTAACTCCGGAGCTCGAATTGGTTTGGCTGACGACGTGTCCAAGATCTTCAGGGCCAAGTTCAAGGTTTGCCTTCATGTTAGTCGCTCTAAACTGTGATTTTAGAACCCCGAGAACCCCCACGAAGGATTCGATTATCTGTATGTGGATGGAGACGATGAGGCAATCATTGGAGACCAGATCTGCTCTGAGAGGCTTCCCAATGGACTCTTGAAGTTGACCGGTGTCATTGGCCGAAAGGTTCGCTAAAATATATGGTTTTGACCTAATACTGTATATTTTAGAATGAGCAGATCGGCGTTGAGAACCTTCAGGGTTCTGGCCTGATCGCTGGAGAGACGTCCGCTGCCTACAACGAGGTTCCCACCTACTGCCTCGTCACCGGAAGATCCGTTGGAATAGGAGCTTACACCGCCCGCCTGGCCCACCGTATCGTTCAGACCAAGAACTCTCACCTCATTCTCACTGGAGCTCCTGCATTGAACACCTTGCTTGGAAAGGAGGTCTACACCTCGAACAACCAGCTTGGAGGAATACAGATCATGCACAAGAACGGTGTTACTCACTCTGTAGTCAACGACGACTTCGAGGGTATCTGCAAGATCGTCCAGTGGATGGGTTACCTGCCCCAGCGAACCGAGAACTTCCCCTTCCACGAGAAGTTTGGAATGGATCAGCAGCCTCGCCTGGTCGATTTTACCATCGAGCCCAACAAGCCCTACGATGTGCGCGATCTCATTGACTCCAAGCACTCAACCATGTTCGCTGGTATTTGCGATGCCAACTCGTTTGACGAAATTATGGAGGAGTGGGCGAAAACCATCGTCGGTGAGTGCTTGTTTTTTCCCATGAGTTAATCGTATTTTTCAGCTGGTCGTGCCAGAATCTGCGGTATCCCCATCGGTGTGGTTTCTTCCGAACTCCGTAACGTCAAAAACGTCGCTCCGGCTGATCCTGCTGCGCCCAACAGCCAGTCCATCGAGATCCACCAGGCTGGACAGGTGTGGTACCCCGACTCTGCCTTCAAGACCGCCGAAGTCATTGGTGACTTCAACAGGGAAGGACTTCCCCTGCTCTTCATTGCCTCTCTCCGTGGTTTCTCTGGCGGACAGAAAGGTATGCTGACGTTTTTGTACAATAATCCGCGTAATTTTAGACATGTTCGACATGGTCCTCAAGTTCGGTGCCCAGATTGTTGACGCTTTGAGGCAGTACAAACAGCCTGTAATCATCTACATCCCGGTGCAGGGAGAGCTGCGTGGTGGAGCTTGGGCTGTCCTCGACAGCAAGATCAACCCCGGCATCATCACCATGGTTGCTGATGAGGAGTCCCGCGGAGGTATGTCTTAAATAATGATGTATATTTATTGCCTGTTTAGGTATTCTGGAGCCTAACGCCATTGTTGGAATCAAATTCCGCCAGGACAAGATGCTGGCTCTGCAGAAGAGAAACGACGAGCTCATGAAGACCTGGGATAGGGAATTGAGCGACGAGATCAGGGTTAGTTTCGTTGTGTGGTTGCATAAATTATTCCATTTTGCAGAACAACGGTGCCGACACGGAGGAAGCTCAGCGGTTGTCTAATCTGATGAAGAAGCGTTCGGCTGAACTCATGAAGGTCTACCGCAGTATCTCTGTCGAGTATGCCGACTTGCATGACCGCGCTGCCAGGATGCACAGGAAGGGTGCCATTCAGGTTTGTCCTCTTGTACCTACGTTTGAAAAGGTTGTTTTTCAGCACGTCACTGACCTCGCCAACTGCCGTAACCTGTTTTCTCAAATCTTCTCGTTGGAAATCGCCAAAATCCATCTGGCGGAAAAGTACGTTTCATTTGTTTTGTTTTCGTATTGAATACGGTTGGGGAATTTTATTATTTATTCGTTTTAGGTACAAGTCTGTTGCTCGTGACGTGACTCTGAACTGTGCCTACAAATGGGTGCAGGACCAGCTGGAGGACTACAATCCTGGTTTCACCTCTCTCCCTCCCTCCAAGCAGGCCGGAGTCGTCGAGAAGTTCGTGTCGGAGGGCAAGTTCCGCGAGAACGTGAACATGGTCCATGAGGATTCGGTTGAAAGGTAAACTTTATCCTGATCAACGTATTCTAATATTTAATTTGCAGGGAAATTTTGTCGATGCCTCCTGATGTCAGGGAACGTCTGATTCAGCGCTACCTGTCCCGCAAGAACAGCGTTTAGAGGATCGAGTCTCAAACTTCTAGGTTATTTCTTTCACTCTGCCGCAATTTAGTGCAGGCCACTCTTTTCACTTACTGCGCCTTATTTGCCTCACGTGTGTTCTCTCTCTTGTTGCCCTTTACGTGTCATTGTTTCAAGCATTATTATTTGCTCTCTTTTGAATGTCATGTAGCCCCATTTTAGCTCTTTAACGCATTTTTCAGCGTTTGTTTTATCTTAACGTGTTAACTATATGCCACAGCTACTTTACAGTTCATTCTTTTCGCGCCACGGGCACATTATATGATTGTGATGACGTATATCAGAGAAATAATAAAGTTTATCTCTATATGTATCGCACTTTGGAGCATAAATACCCATGGGGTTTGAATGACACAGGGGCCAGCACAACACAAATGCAAGGGGAAGCTGGATCAGATACTGTCAGCAGAGTTGACACGACTTCGCACATTTAGTAGTCATATACTGCTGGAAGATGGGTTGTGTGCACATCCCACTATTCGCCCATCGTTCGCACCAAGACCTAACCTTAAATAGTGACAAGAGTTGTTTGAATGTTTACCTCGTGTCTTCGCAAGCCGGCTTCTTCTTGGTCTCTTTTGTCTCAGTAGACGTCTCGATTTCTTCAGAATTGGTGCACTTACCACAGCTTTCCGGGCAGTTTTCGGCCATGAATTTTTCACTGAACTGAGATTCGCAGTGACCTGCACGAGCGAGGAATGAACAGTCCCGTCGTCTTAAGTACATCATTAGTCTAGTATTTTTGCAGCAAAATAGTAGTTTTGTTTGCTTGATAGTGCGGTCACGTTGGTTTTTGTAGACAGTTTTAGTGAAGTTTGCATAGAGAAACAACATTTTAGGTCTATCATGCTATAGTTGAGTTATTTTCAAAACGTTTACGTTCACACTCACAGTCTTTGTAGTAGTCTCTTTAGTTATAAGTGAAAATTTAGTTATAAGATATGATACAGCACAAGGCTGCATTCAACAGAAAATGTGTTTTTAGAATTTCTCGCTGATTTTACGCAAAGTATTTCGTCTATGAGTGTTGCTACATTCATACTTGTTTAACATTATTCTCGCATATCGAACTTGAAAGCGATGGAAGGAATTTAAGGGACCTGCGTAACTCACTTCGTAGCCTATGAAGTATACATTCGTAGACATGTTTTGTGGATCATTGTTCACCTGTATTACAAACTCGATGAACAAAGGCAAATAATTTCTTTCAATTGATGACGGCAGTATATATTCAAACCACAACTCACCTATCTTCGCATTTTCTCTTGGCGAGAATGGACGCGAGGGTGTTCTCAGAACCGCCATCACCACCTCCTCCTCCTTTGTTGCTTCCAGTCTTTCCTCCTGATGCCGTTAGAGGTCTCTTCGACGCACTCTTTACTGGAGCGGATGTTCCAGCTTCTTCCGGTAATTCAGCTAAAGTTATAAATAATCTTCATTTGTTAGCTTTGAAACTTAGTTGTGGACAGGTGTAGAGCTTGTTAATTTTGTACAGGTCGTTTTTACTGAATCCGAGTCGTTGACCAATTTCGACATCCTTGTCTTTTGGTTCAATAGTCGGTTTGCCATTCTAGGAAGATAAAAATTGAAAGTAAGATTTCAAAACTAACCTTGCTAAACGCAGTAGGAGCGTAGTGCATAACGGAAGCATAATCATACTTAGTTCCCAAATGATCAATCATACTGAGAGAGTATTTATCAAATTGATCTGAAGCGAATTTGCTTTGTTTCAAAATAAACATACCCTGCAGTCCCGCCTCGACATTATTCCAGTTGATGGTCACATAATCGTCTCGATCTGCCCTGCCTGAATCATCGCATCATCATATCCGTTAGGGCACACCATGTTTTGAGCCTGATGTGTAATCGAAATACTGCGTATGCATCCCCCAAAATAGGTGTGGAATTTATATAGGCAACTATGCTGTCATTGAAGGATGGCTTCCGCGCTTTGGTCTCTACGGGTATTTCCGACGTTACTAAGCGATTAGCGTCTATGGGAGGTAAAGTAAAAGTGGCGGGCGTAGTTCAAATTTCTGAATCAAGTACAAAACGTTTACAAAATATGCGCTGCATTACTTTGTTTGAAGAGATTGTATGCCTCAAACATTTTGCTTTCTGTTTACGTTCTTTGTCATTCATGAAAAGTGAAAAAATGTATTAACTATTATAGCTTCCTGTATTTAAAACTTGTCTTACTTTGCTCATGGAAGAATCCAACCGCGTGCATAAGTTCGTGAATGATGATTCCTTTCTGTATACATCCTTCTCCAAGACTCACAGGTTGTTTCCCTCCTGAAAACGTGACTTTAAGCTAATTTTGATGCTTTCTGCATATTCGGGAATGCGGCTGCCATTCGACGACTACTGGTTTTTGCGATGCGTAATAGTCATATGCGCAACGAGCGATTACGTCGCTTTCCCTAAAATTAATGCGCATCTGACTGGCTGCTGATCTGGTTTCCAAAGTGCAAATTTTTGACGTAAGTGAAAGGAGGCGAGACTGAAGGACGTCTGGAGGAGAAGACTCACCAATTTTGCCTACGAGTGAGTAGCAGCCATCATCAGGAACGATATGAACGTAATCATCGTCAGCAGCAGTTTTGGGGGAGAAGTCGATACAAGTCTTCTTTTTGTATTCGTTCATGGCTTCAGCAATTTTTGAGCGACTGAAAATCTACTTGTTAGAAAGCTAGCACCTACAGGCAAAATTTGTTCTGTGCTTCGTAGTTCGATTTTTAGAGAAAAAGTTTTTCTAGAGAAAAACTGTGAATCTTTCTTATGGTTTAGTGAACTAACCATCTTTTGCAACTGTTTTTGTACCATGAAGTTGGTTCAAACGGGGCGTAAGATTTTGGAGAAAAGAGACTGTGGATCAGTGCAACCTTTAGTAAAAATGCCTTTTTTTTGCCAAATAACAGTGGCAAATATAAATTTTCACAACTGCAGTACGATTAACGAAACCTTTTTAGCCTTTTCTACTTACCTGTAAGAGGAATACTGATTGCTAATAGTGTAAGGAATACGACCGTCGGGCCACTTAAGATAAGTCTGTCGAACGGCGTTCCTCTGAACTCCAAAAACTCCAAATAATTGTGAATCACCCGTAAAACTGCGAATATTAGCTGAGCTTAGTCCCACATTGGCTGAAGTAGGAAATAATATATTATTGAACAACTAGGTACCAATATCTCCTTCGAACCGACGTGGATTATACATAGCAGAATCGTTGAACTCGGGAGGAACCTGGTCTCTCATAACGGCCGCCATGTGAAAGTCATAGTCTGTCAGAAACGTTTCCGTGTCTGGTATTGATTTGTCGAAAAACTGAAAGATACAACACTAATTGTTGTGCACTCTGGTATACTCACAAATGTGTTTTGACTGTGAGTGAGCAAGGGCAGCCCAAGTACGAGGAGTAACATTTCGGGAATGACCGACAGAGGGGCGGGGCCACCCAGGGCGCAGCCGGAGCCAACCAGGCGCGACAGCTCCCAAGATAGATCTTAATACAAACAAACTCAGATCATGGAGTTCATGATCTAGGCAAAAGACAAACTTTTCAAAAAAGAAGTTGGTTTCATTCCTGACTGAACTGGTTTTAAACGAGTGTTCGACAAAGTTAGAACAGTTTCGCTTGTAAGGGAAAGTAATCAAAAACGGGTGAAACCTTCAATTTTACGTAGAGTTAATCTAAAAACCATTCTCATTTTGTTGGGGTCCATAGAAGGATCTGGGGTTGTTAACAGACCGAGGCATTTTGTGTGAGTTGCAAAGACAACATCATGGAATTAATTTTAGGAACCCTAAAAGCTCTGTTTAACCACAGAATCTCAAAAGAACTTCTATTTTATTAAAAACTCTGTAATCCTTCAGGAACCCTGGCTTTCTTCCTAGAATTCCTGGACAAAACAAATTGTCTCTAGTGATCCTTTCATATTTCTTTTGAATTCGAATTCAATACAGAGAATACTGCAAAGATCTCGTCATATTCGGAACTGGTACGATTTGGTATTTTACAAATAGCTGCCTTCTACGAATATAGTTTCACTCCTTCGATCTTTGTTTGCATATGTTTGAAGCCTTGAAAACCATTTATCGTTTACCGAACTGATTTTAATACAAGTTTTCGTTCTTACTTTTTTAAAACTAATAAATGTCTTACAGGTGATGTTACCAAAAGCAACAATGTTTGTCATCCGCAGGATTCGAACCTGCGCCCTCCGAAGAGGACTGCGACCTGAACGCAGCGCCTTAGACCACTCGGCCAGAATGACACAT
Source organism: Oscheius myriophilus (assembly GCA_964057215.1). Taxonomy (NCBI): domain Eukaryota; kingdom Metazoa; phylum Nematoda; class Chromadorea; order Rhabditida; family Rhabditidae; genus Oscheius; species Oscheius myriophilus. Next base: position 16,319,962 of record OZ059907.1, read on the forward strand.
GGGGTTGTGTTAAGCTTGTGCTTATCACTACAGGTCTGTACAGTGTGCGCGCAGTTCAATGTTAATGACATCAGCAATGATAACATATTAAAATACTAGAAATACCGTTTTTACTAAAAAAAATCTATCAATATGCTATCTGTCATTTGACTAAGTTCCTGATTAACCGGAAGGCTCAATCAGTTCTCACGGTCTGACCGCGCTAACCGGCCAGATAGGAAGAGATCCGGTCATTCTGTTTGGTGTTCAGGCAATCGAGGCAATCAGATCAGAGGGCGACGGCTCATTGTTTCTCATATTTGCGGACGCAGCAGAAAAACGGCCGTCATTTGCGGCTCAAGAGCCGCCAATTAAAATGACCGCAAGATTAAAAATCAACCTTTTTTGGCAGACTGCTGCTATCAATTGAGAAGTCCTCATTTTCTGACTTCCAGATACATGTCCTACTTCTTTCAAATAACAAAAAACGAGATCTTATCCCAATGAAAACATTGGCATAGAAAATGAAAAACATTTAGTGTTCTGTGAGCATACTAGTTTTTCACATTAATTTAAAATGTGTACAAACAATAATTTGCTTTATTGATTTCGTAATTGTTCTTCCTGATTCAGAAAATATGTGTTTCTTTGGGTTGGCAGCAGTGAATAAGAAGGCGATCGTAGGGTGCGTAAACCAATCTGCGACGAAAAGAATACTATGAAACGTAAAACAACAACCTGTAAAGAAATGAGGCAAGAAGGGCTCCCATTCCAGGACCACCCCAGAATTTCAAAAATGAGAAGCAATCGGAAAGGGTCTCCGAACCGTAGATTCGGACAAGGGCCACTCCAAACGAAGTCAAGGGGTTCCAATTTTGGTTGGAATGGAGGAGACTGAAAAAACTGTTGTTTAAAAATAGAATAGTCGTTTTCAACCTGAGAAAGGAGCAAAGAAAGATCGCCATAAAAAGTCCCGCTGGACTTTCAGAAAGTACTGCAATATTCCGTGTTCCCATTCGACGGGAACTGTGGCACATAAGATATGCAACTCCAACTAAGGCAGTTCCTAGAAACTGCGCCAACAACTAAATGAAAACATACAACAGTTAGTAAAACCTATCCCACCAAACGGTAAAAAGCGAGTTCCGCGTCTGTGTTGATATCATGGTCTAGTTTCCTCAAAGGCGGAAGGCTTCCAGTTTTCTAAAAGGTAATTCTGGTTGGCTTATATAAAAACGAAACTACCGATATTGTTAAAATCGCAAGAGTGGCTGATGTTATTTGGGCGATGAAAGCAAGAATACAACTCGAGAATGAGCTGGTTAGAGTAAACAGATTGGCCACTGTTAGAAAAGGATGAAGATGAACTCTGAAAAGGTAGTTCTTATATTATAAAAATGTAAAATATATTATAATTTTGCAGCTCTTAACTTTTCACAAAACGTTTTCCTCTGTTGAAAATCAAAGTGTAATATCAAACGTTTGCAAGAAAGTAAACGTTGTTGTAAATGATTTTTCGTTAATTGCAATAATAAATTTAAAAAAAATTAATATCAACTTGACAGAACTGTATATACTTCGACAGTGCTTAGGGACGACGAACTAAAACACTACTGACATTTTGTATCGAATGTGTTGGTTTTACAGTTTTCAACAATAAGTCAAAATTTGTCCTATATTAAATGGCATTATCTTAACCAAATTACAATCTTATGTGGAACATTTTCAGGACGGTTATGATTGAAAAAATGTTGAAAAATTTATTGTAAAATTGAAAACAAAAACCTACGTTTTAAAAGAAGAATAGAAGAGCGTTGCAGCTGCCGCATCTACCAATGCTACAAGAGATATCCTTTGCACGCCTGGGATATGTCGTTCCGCTAATTCCGAATCCACGTGGATTGTAAGGAAAATTGTAACAAAAACCTCAAACAAAATCGTGTAATAATCAGGAACCAACTAACAGCAAAGAATTCAGCAAAAAACGGTCTCAGCAATCCTTCAAATGTTGCTTGCCAACCATTCATGTACAACTGAATCAAAATAAATTGAACCAAAAGTAGATAAAACCAACAATTTCTTCATTGGAAGACTCTGTTTGTCTAACGGAAGTAGGCACTTGCTGATATTCTTCCTAAAGTCGATTTAAAGTTGTAAACAGGTTACTGTACCTTTTGTCTATAAGGGGTTGGTTTCCTTTCCTCTAGTCCGTTGTACGATCCATACGGTTTTCTCTGCCCCACTGAGTACTCAGCATGATCTTCATAATATCGTAGAGACATCTGCAAATCTGGATAAAAATGGAGAATTGAAAAACCAATGAAGAAGCGTCAATGCGAATTTTGAAAGTGAAGGCGGCGGAAATCTGGCGCCAAGTGCACTTTCGTAAAAAGTGCGCGCGTGGAGTAATGCAGGCGGTGATTATGTTAATTTATCGCGGAATACATCAAGCTTCCATTCATCAGAAGTGAGAATTTCAAAAGTTTCAGCACCTAAATAAGAAGAACGATTTGATTCCAATCGTATTACTGTTCATTCAGTGCAGGGAACGCGGTAAAAATTGTTTAAAAGGTGTTGATGGAAACTTAAAGGGCCACAGATATGAGTAGGAAGGAAGAACACACGCATTGATGCTTTAATGAAATTGAAGGTAAAAACTTGTATTAAGAATGATTTGTTCCACATTGCAGTTTAAAATTTCCTAGATTTGGTTCAGTCAATCTATTTCCTCGTAGTTTTTCAGACATTCGCTATGTTTGCTTAGAAAAAAAGTTTTGTCATCCGCAGGATTCGAACCTGCGCCCTCCGAAGAGGACTGCGACCTGAACGGAGCGCCTTAGACCACTCGGCCAGAATGACAATGTCTGAGCTTATTTTCATTGACTTGCAAACTTGCAAACCACGCATTCCATATAAAGAACAACTCGAATAGAACTAATAGATTCAGGATGCTCAGATACTTCGTTTAGATTCAGATACATGAGGGTTTCCTTGTCACATATTTTGTGTCACGAAAGCGGAGTGAATTTAAAGACCAAAAGATAAAGACAAACACGAGTGCACCAAAAATTGAAGTGTGTGCATTCAGTCTGGAAGTCGTCCGATTTCCGACGGAAGCAACGGCGATTATTCAATTACATGCACGGCACGTCCACCTAGTATTATGAAAAGGCTGGATCCTTTGTTTGGAAATATCGAGGACTAAAGAAGAATAATCTTTGTGCAGGCTTCAAGTAAAATTACGAATCTTGTTAGCGAATTCGTAGCCAAGAGTGGGCAAGCCATGGTAACGGTGGCGGCCGAAAATGTAGTCGTATTTGGTTAGCTCATAGGCTCTGTGTAGGTTGTTTAAAGCTTTGACTAAAGGAAATCAAATTTCAATAACTCAAACATAAAAACTACAAATGAATAAACAAGAAAAACTTCATTTTAATAAAGGTCACAATGAAACATAATGTTTTTCTGAAGCAAGCTTATCTTAAACAAGAACAAATGGGAAAACATGCTAGAGCGAGAATCGTGGTGTGGAAACGACTATAGTAATGTTATCTCAGTATTGAGCATGAAAGTGCAAGCCATTATTCTGGTCGTGTGCGTGTGAGTTACCGAAAACATTTGTTGTAAAACGAGAAGTACACCATTTGCAAACCGATACTTCAGTTGATGTCATGGCTTTTTTTGACAAAAGAGTTGCAGAAGTAAGTAACAAATAGACTAGTCTAAACACAAATAAACACTAAAGGTTGTTTTGTTAAGCTAGAGAAAGCGCAAGTTGCACAGCGGCGCTGTCGGGTATGCTAATTTATTACAACCCCATCAGTCAGCTCGAATGGCGTGTTGAATGGCGGCGCTTTTGACTATGATTTCTTACTTCAAAGAGTTTGAAAATCATATGCTATAAACAGAAAGGACGGGTGTTTAGAGTGAATAAAGTAAAATTTACAAAGCAACCCCCCAACTAAAACACGAGTGTTCCAGTGTAACATAAATCTTTAAAAATCTCGCTAATTTAGTTCTGAGCCCGAGAAATCAGTGCAGCATCATTGTAAACCATCTTACTTATCTCATTGAAAGAAGGTCAGAATAGAAAGAGTAACTGTCTAGGAGAAAATTACTTGAGAAAAAGAGAGATGTGCAGTGCTTGTTCCGCATTACCCCAGGGAGCGCAAAAAGAAGTTTGTCGCGGAGGGCGCGAGTTGCACTGTGGATGAACGCGTTTGAAGGAAGCAACAGGTGGTCAGTGCGTCGAATTTAGTGAATGGTGGACGGGCGAGTGACATGTGTTCGTGACGGAAATCGAGGCGTCTTCGTAAAATGGGAGGGTACCACGCGTGAAAAGGCGAGGGAGCCACTCGTCCATCCATTCAGGCATTGTTTACTCTTCTTCGGCGGGTTCCATTTCGGCAACGCCAAAACAGCATCAACGGTAAAGGAATTAGCGCTTCTCGTGGCAAAAATAACAGCGTTTCAAGGTTGTGTGAAACGGTTTAAACATCAAACCTCGTCCTTTGACTTCACGATAAATTGTACTAGGCTGTTTGTGTTAGACAGTAGGTATAAAAAAGAACACTCTCTAATAGCAAGAAATCTGTTTGGGATTACCGATAAATATAGTTAAGATTTCGTGGTAGCATATTTTCAAAAGTGCCTTCTCTGTTCGGAAGCAAATTAAACTCGCCATCCAAAAAGAGACGCCATCCAAAAAGAGACGTTCGAATGAATTTCAGAATGACTCCGTAGCAATGTCATTAAAACGCTGTAAAGCATCCCATGAAATGCCAGTAATTAAACATGCTAGAATTTTTTTTAAAACCATGTTTTTGGTGTTTATTTCCCTCTTTGAAACAATATCCATAAGATGTTTATTCGCTAGATCACTTTGATAAAAGGAAAAGAAATTGACATTCCTCTTTGTACTTAACGTGGGTGACAGTTGGGATATAATATCGTTCAATGCTCAGTGTTTTCCTTGAATTCAACTTCGATACTAGGCAGTGGGAATGTAAATAGGATAGAGTCCTTGGTGTCATTCCTTTGGAACTCCAGACGGTCGAAGATCCAATAGCAGTACTTGTGTTTCCGAATAAATTCCCAATCACGTTGACAAACAGCGGTAATGTTCAGACGTTCGATCTCCGCCAGCAAAGCTTTAATATCACTTTGTCCCTTGCCATAACTGGTCATTCCCCAGGATTGACGGATTTCGAAGTTCACTTTCAGGAGACTGTCGGCCAGCCAGTCCTGAAAAAAATTCTTATGAAATGGTATTAAACTAGACGCTGCGCGACCACGCTAATGTAACTCAGCGGACTAAGAGAAATTTCACCGTGGGGCACCACAAAAGCTTCAAAGGGAGTTTCACAAAGAGACCATAAGAGAAGTGTGTAAGTGAGGAATATTAATGAACTCTTGTCAAGACTTTTTTGCTTTATAATGCAAATGGCATCGTTGGTAATTAAAAAAATAACTTATCGTGTTCTATAAACTTATAACTGTCGCAAAACAGCAAGATTTGCAAAAAATAGCCTTAAGAAGCGCGGTTCTCAGGCATCAAGAGCGTCTTAATCGCGAATACACAAAAAAGACTTATGGTTGTTGCCTATTTCGCCAACGAAACCATTTTAACGACAAAACCTATCGAAACAGTAACTATTCCCCAACTTACCCTAATGATAGTGCGAAGGACGCGTACAATCTCATCATCGTGGAACTCCACAGTCACTTTGCCAAACTCCTTGTACAAGTTATTCAAAAAAAACCAATGACTGGAGTGTGTTTTCCAGGACAAAATCATACTCAACAAGCAAATTGAGTTTTTCTGAAAAATTGATCGCATAGTTAAATCTAAGAGTGAACTAACTGGCTTGGTCTGGGCGATGTGCTGCAAGTTGCATAACAAAGTCTCCATTCGCACGAAGGTTGGCGTCTCGAGTGTGAGTTATGGTTGAATCCATTACAAGGTTGGCAACCCTTGTACCAGCAGCGATTATAGCATCGACAATCCACTGATACTGGAGAGTTTCGCCATTGAATTTTCTCTGAAACATTGTTTTTACTTGTGACTTTTAAAGTTGAGCAAAATAATTTTTACCCACAAAAATTAGAACGAGGATGTTTTTCTATATAAAACACTTACAATTTCCAGGTTCTCTAAAATCACTTTGGGCAATAACCACATCAAGAAATGGGTCATATCAATATGGGACCTCGAATCGAAACCTCCTCCTGAAAATTTCTTTGACTATATTTAAAAAAAACTCATACCTGAGTGGAAATACGATTCCAGCAAAGCTGTCATGGCAGCGTTTTTCTTCATTACCACCGGCTTAATCGTTTTGTCCCTCAAAAAGATTTGAAACTGGGCGGCACCCTTTGGCAACCAGAGAGTCATTGTGAAAGCTAAAACTGTGATCATACTTTAAGTAGAGAAAACATACTTTTGTCTTCATGGAAGACAGGTCCTTGCACCCCAAGTGGCGTAGTGTTGAAGAAGACTACGTTCTGGTCAAGCTTCAGAGAAACTGTCGGTGGTTGAAGATTGGGCTTCGTTAGAGTTTTATCCGTTTCGATGAGTTGGCAAAAGCTCTTGTTCACTCTTCGGAGTGTGGCCACTTTAGTTCCCCTGAGGTTGCTGAGAATATTCAGAAGAACGTGAGGCGGGAGGGAATCCATTTTTGACGGATTCTGAAAGTAGCCGTTCAAAACAAATCCATTTCTTCATTTTTTATAATTCACAGATATTAGATTGGTTGTTGTACAAGTTTTGAGTTTCCTTCAAATCAAAGTGGATAAATTCAAATGGAAAAGTGAAATTGTCGGTAAAGTCGTAAACAAGTGGGTGCAGAAATCCCATTGAACGATCGAATGCCGTCTTTTGGAACAAACAACGTCCGGCTGTCCCGTCCCCGTTTAGTCATCCGTTAGAGACGGAGAGAGAATGAGTACCGTTGACCTGCAACCGTAATTATTATTCAATCGTTGCTTAGACATACTCCAAATTGAAAAGACAACTTCAGGAAGAAGATTCAACAATGGCTAGCTTGGCGTTTCTCCACTGTTAATCCTATCCCTTCACTTACCATTTTGACACAAAGTTTTTCACTCTAAACGACAACAAAACTGATTGAACAAAAACAGACAAGCCTTTGAAAAGAACCACAGCTCGAACAAAGGCCTAGAGAAACTGCTGCAACATTCGAAACTCGATCAAATTAAAGCAATACATTTTAGGCATGTTTCAGGAACACAAAACCATTATGGTAAACGCATATTTGAAAGAGATTTGCCAACTTTCCTCTTAAAGTGACACTGAAACCCTCAAAACTGGAATGGAAAAAATTATTAATTTCTTTGTCCGCTTAACATTTTCTGCAGTTGTGCAACATTTGCAAGGATATAACAGTCTTTATTCAATAAATCACTACAGTAACACATCTAACACAATTACATCACTTATGTCTGCACTTCTGATAACTTTGTAACAGCTGAACCACAATACTTTACACACGTTGCTCATCGGGAGTGTCGGGCCGTCGACCGATATAGATGTAAGGAGGTCTGAATCCAAAAATGATCCATTCCTTGGTGTCATTTCTTTGAAATTCGATATTATCAATCTTTGTTTGGCTGTAGTAAAAATTGAAGAGAAATTCAAATTGTTGTCGACGAATTGGAGCGATGTTCATTCGTTCGATTTCATCAACCACAGTACCGACATCAACAAGCCCCTTTCCGTATTTGGTAGTTGTTCTTTAGGAGGCGGTTTCTCATCCAGTCCTGAAATATCAAAAAGTGTATAGGATTCAAACATTTCAAAAACTGCATATTTTGAACAAAATCTGACACAGGACACCGAATATAGTGAAGACAAGCCTCAAAGACACAAGGCGTTAACATCCACTTAACAATTACGACAGATTGAGATACAAGAAGATTGAAAATAGGGTAGTTGACAAAATTAACAATCAAAATGTAAGCATGCTGGCATATCCCACTAAAATTTCACCCAGATGATGCATTCATTCAAAATTCACATTGGATTTCACAGTCAGACAAATACACATTAACCGACCGGAAGCACGAAACGCACACTGACACATAGCAAAAACTAAGAAATCTCACCCTAACAATTGAATGTAGCACCCGGACGATTTCATTGTCGTTGAAATACAAGTTTACGGTTGCAAAGTGAAAAAGTGAATTAGTGAAAAACTGAGTCGGAAGGGTTTGTTCAATGACAAAGTCATACGTAACAATAAGATGCACTTTGTCTGAAAATCTGTCGCATTGAAAGCACTGTAAATGAACTGACAGTTTTGTCCTGGACGACGTTTTGATAGCATCGTAACAAAGTCTCCATTCGCACCACGAAGGTTTCGATCTCGAGTGTGTCTGATGGAAGAGTCCATATGGAGAAAGTCAACACTTGTTTTAGCAGCGATTATAGCGTTCACCAGCATGCGATAATGGGCCGTCTCCCCATTAAACTTTCTCTGAAACATTGATGAAATTTTAATTACAGAACTGAGAAACACTTTCACTAACTATATTTATGCAATATTTGAAACACTTACAATTTAGAGTATCTTCAAATTTACTCTTGGTAAGAGCCAGTTCAAGAAATGATCGATGTCCAAATTTTGATCAGCATCATGAAAGATATGTTCATCTGAAATTTCCATTAAAAAATTGAACAAAATCAAAAAACCTTCGCCGGCATACGCTTCAAGCAAGTATATCAGTGGTCGCAATGGCATTTTCTCCTCCGGCTTCTTTAATTTGTTGTTCCTCAATAAAATCGGAAATTCAGCTTTACCACATGGCATAATGATAGTCAAAGTAAATGCTAAATTTGGATTTTGGTTAAACAAGGTAACACTTACTCTTGTCTTCATGATAGACGGGACCTTGAACATCCTGGGGAGTTGTGTTGAAGAAGACTTCATTCTGATCCAGCTTGATGGAAATTTTTGGGCGCTGGAGTTTCGGTTTATTTAACTTCTTGTCCGTTTGGATGACTCCATTGAAAGTCTTGTTTAAAATGCGGAGAGCTTCAACTTGGTTTTCACTAAGATGCTTTAGAATATTGACAAGAATCTCTGGAGGGAGGGACTCCATTCTCTGAAAACCAGAAGCTGTTCATACACGACAAAAAATTTTTAAATAAAAAGACAAGAAGAAAGTATTAAAACCTACACTTTGAAATTTTGAAATATCAAAACTATACTTTTTTGAACTTTTCCTTATGAAATACTGGGTTTGGTACAAATAGAGCATTTTGATTCGTGAAAACACATACAGGTTTTTCATGACAACTAAAACTTTGGGAGTCCCTTGTTATAGAAGAATCCATCAACGTTCTGAAAATTGGAAAAAAAGGGCGCGAAATAATGACAAATGGTCGACAACGACAGTGTTTTGGTACAAACAACGTTCGAAAGCTGTCATGACTCATGTCATGATACATTACATCTATCCGCCCCGAAGGGGCTGAATCAGTTCTTACATTGCCTGCCGCGACATGCGGTTGATCTCTCTCTTGCTCTCTATTCTCTATCACTTGAATCGTGTACCATTCCATCCTTTAATAAACATATAGAAACCCATAGGACTTGTGAGAGAGCGTGTAAGTGTATGAGAGGTCCCTACGTATTGGACACCCGTCCAAACATGGTGCATCGGCCGAACCTCTATTTTATCCATTTTGAACCACCTTTCAATCTGTATTTCATTACAGTCTTTTCCATTTTAACGGAACAAACTGAAATACCTATTTCATTCTATATCTATTGAACCATCTTTTATAACATTTTATATTGCCTTTATTCATAAAATGGCAAATTAATCTAATTATTTGAAGATTTTCAAATAATTCATTCTTCTATTGAATGACTTATATGAAATTGAATTTTTCATGTCTACTCTTTCTTCTTGTTAGGAAACCTTTTTCTGTTATCCTTTTTAGTCCTTAGGTTTACTCATTTCCTTTTCTAAGAAAACATTTATAAAGACCCAGAATTAGGACTGGGCCGTACGTAAACTGCCGGTGAGGTGCACTGATAAGACCCAGTATTGGGACTGGGCCCGTACGGAAAATGCCGGTGAAGTGCACTATTAAAGACCCAGAATTGGGACTGGGCCAGCTGAAAGTCCTGCTTGTCAGGCATGCCGGTGAAGAGCTCTGTAAACTGCGGTGAACAGGTCAATTGTGGGCCGGCCGCGTCTCCTAAATGGAGGGTTCCTGCTGTTTACGGCATGGGACTGATAAATCCCGTTGAAACAGGTGCGTCCTGGCGGGTCGTACGAAAGTCCCGCAACAGGTGGGCTCCGGAATTTTTTGATTCAAAAACTTGGGTAAAGTGGACTGATCATCCATATTCATGATCTCGCTTCTACATTTTACGATCTGATTCTGTCCTTTGTTTTTACCCGTCCAAATAATTCTTCTGTTAACTGCAGTACACAGTTGAATTTTTCAAAGGACGCTCGTTTTTTTTTCTTTTTCTGTATTTTATTCTTTGGGCTGCGGAATGTGATTCATCATCACTTCCGCGGAAAAGCATCCATCCCATCACATCGATAGACATAACATCCCACTAATGGATCAGATCAATCTGTGAAAAGCATTCGCTCACTTTTCTTCGAAGTGATTTTTGGTTTTCATGCTTGTCAGTGATTCCAGAAATGGATTGCTTTCCTCCTCTTTTGAAAAGCAAAATGCAGTTAGTGCTAGACAAGATAACGGGTAAAATTCGAGATCTTGAATATTATTCATTCAAATGTACCACTTTCAATAAAGTGTGTGATTATCCGAAAGACTCTGATTCATTCAGACAGTTCATTATTGAACGAATTGTTCAAGTCAACGGTCTAATAAGATCTATATATGATATCATATCAGACATTGACCATCTTCAGCTATCTGGAATGGACATGTTACATGTTTCCTCAATTGATATCTCAGTTGAACAGTCTTTAATTGATGTATGGAATCATCACATGAAAACTATTCATGTGACTGAAAGCCTTGAACAAGGAAGAATATTACTTTTAACGTTAAACGACCATCTTATTGTTTTTGAATCACAAAAACAAACCGCATCCATTTCTCATCATGATGACATATTTATTAAACCCAACAATACCGTAGAGAAATCTTTTGGAAATTTCGAAATACCTATATTTGACGGTAACTTGTCAGATTATGATAATTTCATTGAGATATTCACCGAATCCATTGACAACGATAATTCATTAAGTGATTTGGAAAAGTTTATCACACTTTCCAATAATTGTAAAGGTCAGGCCGCCAAGTGCCTCAAATCTATTCCTTTGCAAGCAATCTTTTATAACGAAGCATTGAACATGCTTAAAAGACATTTTGGACATCCATCTTTTCTTAAAAGGCATCATATGCGAAGGCTGTACAACATACCAAAAGCTACTTTGAAAAGCCATACTTTATATAATATTTTATACGAAGCCCGCTCTATTTGTGAATCACTTCGTAAAATTGGGCACACTAACATTGATAAAGACGATATTATCATTTATGAACTTTTGCATAAAGTTCCTCATAAAATTCCTGGAGAATTCACATTTCAAATCCACAGTGATACAGATAAATTCAACTTACAATTACTGTTTCAGCTCATTGAAACAGAGGCAAATTTATGCAAATTATCCGAAATGGATAAACTAATTCGCACGCCTTTTTCATCGACTATTCCAGAATCAGATACTAAAAAGAATACACAAAAGAATCATACAATATCCTATCAAGATTCTTCAGCTTGTGTTCTTTGTCAATCTACAAATCATAAGGTTATAGATAGTCATCGTTATCCCACAGCTGAAAAGCGAAAGGAAAGAATCGCGCAGTTACATCTGTGCCGCCTTTGCTTCAGTTGCCGACATTCCACTAAGGAGTGTAACGGCCAAGCTTGCAGTTTTTGCTCCAAATACCATCATTATCTCCTTTGCTCGGAATTGGAACAATCCAGAGCACAAGGCACACTTGTTGGATTCATACCATTAAGTGAAAGTTGCAAATGTAATAAACAAAAAAGAAAGCAAAAATTGTAATCTCTATGTTCGTATCTGATTTTGTTTGACGAATTTGACGACATTTGCGCAACAAATCGCCATATCACAAAGTAGAAAACTAATTCAGTAAGCGCTAATGCTTATACACCTGTGGTTCATCGTCACATAAAAAAAACCTAAATTCTTTCAGTTATTCGTCAATCATCTTGCATTTTGCACAACTTCTTTGGAATCTTCTTCGATCATTGCTCATGTGTCACCCAACTACAGTAGACCCCCTTCCGGACTTTGAACACGATTCCATTTTGTCTGATTCTGCTATTTCTTTTTCTCTCTCATACTTTGACTCCACGAGGCCTAATCCTTATACTGATCACATCATGTTTCGGCGAAATCTCAGGTGCAACTAAGATTGTAACTGGGAGTGTAGTCATCCGTTTACCCAGAGCAGTATCAGCTGCGAGCGGGTTTCGGATTAGGAACCATCTCGATCAGTCATACCTGTATCTAGGCAAAAACCTATTAGCAACACCCAAGTTGCGAAAGGAAGACTAGCCTTCCCATACTCCAGAACTGTACCAGCAGTGAGCGGGGTTTGGGAACATCTCCTTAGGCCCGGAGTGTCATGACTCATGTCATGATACATTACATCTATCCGCCCCGAATGGGGCTGAGTCAGTTCTTACATTGCCTGCCGCGACATGCGGTTGATCTCTCTCTTGCTCTCTATTCTCTATCACTTGAATCGTGTACCATTCCATCCCTTAATAAACATATAGAAACCCATAGGACTTGTGAGAGAGCGTGTAAGTGTATGAGAGGTCCCTACGTATTGGACACCCGTCCAAACCCGTGCCTGTTTAGTCATCCGTTAGAGATGGAATGGATATGAAGAAAAAGTTGCCGAGCAGTAATCAGAGCTCAATCAATTTTAGACTTTACACTTCCGCTCCGAATTGAGAGGACAAGTAAGATTCCTCAAGGGGCCGGGGTTATGTTCACTTTTCGCGACCTTCGTCCGAAAACTGAACAATTTAGTGAGCATTAGAAAGGGGCTATGGCATACCTTAAAACAGATTCTATTATAATGGGAGGGTGCGGAAAATGATAAAATGCCGTTCTAGTGATCTTTTTGATACCCGGCTGGTTGGTAGTTATTACAGTAGACCACCCTCGACGTAAGACCTTTGCCTCTAGATCAGAACCAAATATCGGTGGAGAGGGCTGTGGAAAAAGTTTATTACAGTCGACCGTCCGTCGGGGATGCACCGCGAGAACCAAAGACTCACGTCACCGCGCACAAATGGTCTGTCCTCTCGGTCAGTGACAGAGAGGAATACAAGACGCGCAGAACGACCGCAAGCACAAGACTGCGCAATCCGCAATCACGGGAACGTTGACGAACACGAAATTACTTTGATTAGCCTGGAGAAAATTTGGGGGCAATTTACGCAAGTGCGCTAATAGTCTTTGATGGCACAATCTTGATAAATATCACACTCAAACCCAAACACATGTTTTCACTAATCTTTAAAGCATTAAACAAAACAGACAAGAATCCCTGGAGGGAAAGATTCCATTTTTATGGGATCTGAAAACCAGAAGCTGGTCATACACTAAAGCAAAAAATAAATTTTTTAAAAAGACATAGAAAGTATGAAAACCACTATGTTTGTGTTTCCTGTGATACTTGGTTTGAAACAGATAAAGCAGTCTGATTTGTCAAAACAAATAGAGGTGTTTGTAAAAACTTTGGGACTCTCTTGAGAAGAAACCATCAACGTTTTGAATATTCGAAAAAAGGCGCGAAATCGTGGCAAATGGTCGACAACGACCGTCTTTTGGCACAAACAACGTTCGAATGTCCCGTGCCTGTTTAGTCATCCGGTAGAGACGGAGAGGGATTTGAAGAAAAAGTTGCCAAGCAGTAATCAGGGCTCAATCAATTTTAGACTCGACACTTCCGCTCCGAATTGAAACGACAAGTTTACGAATAATATTTCACAAGGGGCTGGGGTACGAATGAGATTCGAAAAGAGGTTATGGTAGAATTTCAGTCCGTCATGAGGAAGCCTTGAAACAGATTCTATGATAAAGGGAGGGTGGGGAAATTATAAAAAGGCGTGTTTTGTCTTCGGTGACAACCGGCTTGTAGATATAACAGTAGACTGCGCTCACAGTAAGGGCCTTGCCGCTAATTCAGAAGCAGAATAACGATCGATAGGGTGTTGCAAAATGTTTATTGCAGTTGACCGTCCACCACGGATGCATTGCGAGAAGAAAAGACTCACCGACACGCGCCCAGATGGCAGGTGCCGGTCAGAGACCAGACGCGCAGAGCGACCGCAAGCGCAAGATTGTCGAATCAATGGGACGTAATCAATGGGACGCTGACAGAATACTTTGATTAACCTGGAGTAAATTTGGGGGCAATTTACGCGAGAGCCCACATCGTATTTGATCATTTTTCACAGATGGCACAGCCAAAACACGTGTCTCAGTGAACTTTATTACACTAAACAATAACAAACATCGAATGTACAGTTCAAAACGGGGAGAAATCCAGAGTTACGACGGTAGCGTTCTCTACACGGTCAAACTTGAACCTTAGCACTTTTCCATCGTCGGTATTGTTGCCGATATCTATGAAAGCTGGAGGAAAGGCCCTAACAACTTTAGGTAGCTTCAGTAGTTCTTGACGAGTAGTATTAACTAAGGTAACCTTTAATGCCAGCAAACGATTTACGAATTCGTTTATAGATGCCGAACGGGTACAGTTTCCTGTCTCCATGTCCGTAAGGCGTAGATTGAATCGTTGCTCCTGTAGTTCTCCTTCAACCCATTGCTGAAAAAAGAAATATAATCATGTTTTAAACTAGAAACCTTACCTGCACAGTCCTATAGATTAACTGAACCACATCATTGTAGGACAACTCTACAGTTATGCTTGAAAAGTCGTCGCTGTACTTGGTAAATTTGCTGAATCCGTCCAGAAAAGGAAACAAGACAAAGTTGTACATGATTTGCAGGTTGATTGGATCTGAAATAGTTCAAATTTATAGCAATCAGTAAGATAAATTTACTTTTATTGGCTTTTTGCGATTCGGCTAGTTTCTTGATGAAGTTTCCATTTTTGCTGTTGGCCATTCCCACATAGCCGAACATCGAGTCCATGACAAAGTTGTGGCAACGAGCTTTTGAATCAACAATTGCGTTGACAACCCAAGAAAACTGGCAAGTCTCCCCATTGTATTTTTGCTTAAAAAATGAAAGTAAAATTCAAGGCAGTTGAAGAAATACTTACAATGTCGAGGGTATTTACATCAGCTTTCGACAGGAGCCACGCTAGGAAGTGATGAATATCGATTGATTGGCTTTCTCGGTAGAAGCCTCCGCCTGAAATGAATATTTTAACAAAGTGCACAGTGTGCAAAGCAACCTTCGTGTTTTATAGTCCTACCAGAAGGGTACGCGGGCCTACTGCACTTTCCCCCCAGGTATTTGGAATCTTCGGCTGCTCTGTTTGACTGCCTGCGGCCTCTGGCCTTGAGTTACTCGGCCTATGGCCGATCTCACCCTCTCACCCTCCTGCTCCGGAGAGGGGGGGATTAAATTGCGTCAATGAAAAAAAAATTTGCTCTCGGAACCAAAGAGCCTTATAAAACCCTAAATTCTTTAGGGACCCTAAAATCTGTTAGAATTCAAAGAACCTCTGACGAACCGCGGTACTCGATGGAAACTTAGAACTGGAACTGAGCCAACAGTTTTGAGTTTTACACGCAACGTTTGTTGTGCCCTGAGGGTTATGCCTACCATATGTGACGTCAACAAATTCAAACCAAAACATGCCTGCGTTGAAGTAGGAAGTGACAAGACTTGTAGCCGGTTCGTCTGCATTTGTCGGCTTGATTGTAGCCTTCAAGGGAGAGATAGCGAACTCTACTTCCCCCTTCGGAGTATCCACCGTCATAGTGTATTCTAAAGAAGCAAAGTAAAAAAAATAATGGAAAAAACTAACTGTAGTTATCATAGTAGACCTGTGGCATTGGAATGACGCTGTGTCCATAGTAAATCTTGTTCTGATCCAGCTTGATGGAGATTTGTGGCTTTTGAAGTACCTTCTTGTTCGATTCGACCATTTTTCGAAAACGTTTGCTAATTCCTTTCAGCTTAGGCACATCTTTCCACGAGACGTGTTTGGCCACGCGGAGCAGCATTTCAGGGGGAAGTTTATCCATTTCAGCTCTGAATTATAAATAAATGTTTGAAATTGAAATCATATTGTTACAACAACAAGAAAACCAAATTTGAAAAATCATATTAAATGGGTAATTATCGGAAACAATAAATGAATTTAAAACAAGCGATGAGTGGAGTGAACGGTTTCGCTTTTTAGTGCTCGGTTTAGCTTTTTTTTTTTTTTAGATAATATTATCACTTAATTGATTAAAAATAGAAATTCCGGACAGTTTAGGACACTTAAACACCGTGCCCCAAGTTGTTTACAATAAAGGAGGAAACTCCCGCCAAATGCCGATTGCCGCGTTGTTTACAAAACTGGCCGCCGCATAAGCGTTTCGAGACCCTGCAAATTGTGTTCCCCTGCATACAAGTGTCAATTTGCATCTGAACCTGCAAAACGAGGTAATCACGCCCATGGGTGATAAAATCACGTGGTAGGAAATAAAATTCCTGATTTGAGTTGTTACCATAGAGATAATCGGGATTCTATTTCCTCGATACAGGAAATGACCGTGATGAGGGCACACGGGAGGTACTGCGTGGAAAATAACAAAAAAAAGTTAGTGTAGTATTCCAGAAACGTATAAAAAAAAGAAAATCGGTTAAAACTGAGATAACCCTTCTCACAACAAGTAAATTCTCAAGCAATAATGATAATTAAAAAAAATTGCTTTAGATGCCAGTATAAAGTTATTTCTGCAATTGTAACAGTGCGATTTTTAACCATATAAAACATAATTCGTCTTTGAAAAACCTCAGGGTGCCTCATTATCCTTAAAAAGTAGTTCGTACGTGTTTTGCGACACTAAAGCCAACTGAATGTACTTCAAATATTGAATATTTATCATTTCATAAAAAAATACAATAAAAATATAGTTAAATGTCACGGTCATATGCGACAATAGATCATCAGTTGGGCTTTGAAAAATCAAAGGAAACCGTTATTTCGTGGGGAGTTTGATCGATTTTGATTTTCATAATCTCTCCCGTCATGTGCTTCTTTGCTTCAATCATCGTGGGTAACTTATCCCTATCAGCGTAAGGAAGAGCGGCCAGTTCATCAAATGTAATATTCAGGAAAGACATTTCTAATCCCATGATCTGCGTCAGAAATCCTTCGGCGTACTTGAGAAAACAGGGATTTCCTTTGCGAAGTCTGATAACATAGTGAGCGACCTCGAATTCATGAGCCATCCAACCCTGAAAATTGACAGTTGAAATGTGGTTTGAAGAAAAACTATACTCTTGCAGCACTATAGATTATTGTGATTATGTCTTTGTAAGGTAGTTCGACGACAATGTTTGCAAAGTATGGATGGAGTAGGTTGAATTCTTCCAAGCCTATGAACTGAGGGAAGAAGATTTGATCACAGCGTATCCGGATATCAATTGGTTCTAAAATAGTACAAATACAGAAACTGCAATTATGACAAGTCTTACTTCCTAAAAGCTCCTGTGAGTACGTAATTCCTCCAAGGAAACCGCCATAGGCATAGTTTTTGAAGCGATAGTAGCATATCATAGAGTCCATGACAAGAGATTTACATCGGCATTTTGAAACCATGATTGCATTGACGACCCACTCGAACTGATGGGTCACTCCGTTCCATCTGCGCTGAATTTTCGAAAAGGTTCTACGGTGAGTATGGAAAATCTTACAATGTAAAGTTTGTCGACATCACATTCTCCCAATAACCATTGCATGAAGCGGTGAATATCGGCACCTCCGTCTTCATTCAGTTGACCACCTGAAAGAGATGTGTTTTGACAGCCTTTTTAAGGTTTATTGCCGAAAGTGGAAACCTACGAGCAAAGTCAAAATTTGAGTAAAACTGTTACTCACCGTATTCAATGAAGGAGGTAAGAAAAACCTCAGCAGTTGTGTTGTTCCGCACCGGTGCAATTTGAGCAGTTTTCACACATATTGTAAACGCGGCATGTCGGTTTTTGTGAGTTTTAATCGTCATGATATAACCTTAATAAATTTTGCAAATTTCTGGAAATGAAACTCACGGCATCTTCCACTGTAAGCCAAAATGGCGTTGTTATTGCCAAAGAACCTGCTGTTTTGATCCAATTTTATGGAGATTGTTGGACGAAGAAATTCTTTTTTGTTGGTAGCAATTAGAAAGTCACACATCCGATTAACCCGTTTCATACGAAGAATATCGGTTCCAGGCAGGTAACGAAGAATGTTGAGGAGCATTTCCGGAGGCAGGGTATCCATTGTGCCCTGTTCTGGAAAAAAAAATTAAGTAAATTCATTGAAACGCATTTTTAAAAGGAAAATATTAAAAGTACTTGAGTTATGAGGTTTATCTGTTAAAAACGTAAAAAAAGATTTTCTGCAGAAAGAGTAAACAAGTAATTAATTTTTTAAAACCCAAATGTAAAATTTTATGTTTCAATAATTAGTTTATTCACAGATTTCATAAATCCCCTTTCTTTCGCTCACTTAGTACACATATTGAGAAAAAAATTGATCTTTGTGTTGACACTATAGACATTTGTAAGAATCTCACATTATAATTGGGATTATCTTGTGATCCTATGATGCTTTTCAACCCCAAATGCTAGTAATTTTCCAAACAAATGTCGCACCTAATCGCATGAATCAAAATCAAATCGCGGAAATCTAATAAAAGGGCAACTTTCTAAGCCTTATTCTCACATCTTATCATACATTATAGTTTGATTGGAACTTGAGTTTTGCATGATTTCTAGAGGGATTTCATGAAACAAATGCATGTTATTATCAGAGTGGGAATACTCGGAGAACGCGAAAAACAAATCCAGGCAGCAGCAGGTACTCGCCGCGGACTTTCTGGCTGCTCCCTAGCAACGGGGCGTTGAGGTGCGCAGCCATTTATTGAACAATCACTGGTGACAAAAAAGACTGTGGGTGGTTATGGGCTTCCACTGAATGGAAGGAATTTCAGAAAAATTGTAAGTGACGTGGGTTCTCGAAAACGTAGGAAAATTGGTGTAGGAAAATTCAAGGCGCATCAGTTTTTGAAAGTAAAACAGTATTTCAGGTTTTCCTTAATGTCATTGTATTACAATGTAAAAATTGATTTCCAGCTAAGAAATAATGAAGCAATAAGGAAGGTAAAAATGATTGCGGAAGTGGTGAGACGAAAGGTGAAATCCCAACATACGTGGGAAAAATCTTAAAGATCATTGACGTCAATGAATTCTCCAAAACAATTCAACATTTTGTTGATAACATTTGAGCATTCCAATATTAAGGCAAAGAATGTTTTAAAAGTTAGTTGAGATGGAAAATCAACTACATATCGTAACGAGTGGCACATGGTGACCTCATAACTACGTGAATGATTAATTTGGGATTGCCATTTAACAAATACACCGGGTGCACATGATATCGGATCATGGAAAAGATAAAAACCCCGGGAACTCCTATTAAAATGTGAGGTTTCTTACCCACGGTCCTACCACAGGGATCCTCAACTTTTCGTTAGAGGACCACAGGAATCCTCAAATTCCCTCGAGAGGACCACAGGAATTTTCAACATTCCCCCACAGGACCACAGGAATCCTCAATGTTCCTCGAGAGGACCACAGGAAATCTCAACTTCCCCCAAAGGACCACAGGAACACTCAACGTTCCACGATAGGACCACAGGAATCCTCAACTTTCCTCGAGAGGACCACAGGAAATCTCAACTTTCCCCCACAGGACCACAGGAATCCTCAGCTTTCCTCGAGAGGACCACAGGAATCCTCAGATTTCCTCGAGAGGACCACAGAAATTCTCAACTTTCCCCCACAGGACCACAGGAATCCTCAGCTTTCCTCGAGAGGACCACAGGAATTCTCAACTTTCCCCCACAGGACCACAGGAATCCTCAGCTTTCCTCGAGAGGACCACAGGAATTCTCAACTTTCCCCCACAGGACCACAGGAATCCTCAGCTTTCCTCGAGAGGACCACAGGAATCCTCAACTTTCCTCGAAAGGACCACAGGAATCCTCAGCTTTCCTCGAGAGGACCACAGGAATTCTCAACTTTCCCCCACAGGACCACAGGAATCCTCAGCTTTCCTCGAGAGGACCACAGGAATCCTCAACTTTCCTCGAAAGGACCACAGGAATCCTCAGCTTTCCTCGAGAGGACCACAGGAAATCTCAACTTCCCTCGAGAGGACCACAGGAATCCTCAACTTCCCCCCCCCATCACAGGACCACATGAATACTCAGCTTTCCTCGAGAGGACCACAGGAAATCTCAACTTCCCTCGAGAGGACCACAGGAATCCTCAACTTCCCCCCCCCCCCCACAGGACCACATGAATACTCAGCTTTCCTCGAGAGGACCACAGGAATCCTCAACAATCCCTGGAAGGTCGGGTTTTCCTTGAAGGGTATAAGTAGTTTGACACTAATCATGTGTATCAACCTTTGTTTGATGTTATCTTTCCCTTTGCGATCGTCATTTAACTTTTGTTTTCAAAACACGCTTCGCGCGACATGGAAAGTCAGCTGTTTTTGGCGCTTTCGCCGCTCGTGTGGCGTACTTGCGATGTTGCTGATAAGGCCAGTTCCGGATTTGCGTGCCAAAATAAGATCCACCCGAGGCAGAAAAAGCGAGTTTCGTTTTCCGATACTCATTTGTCAAAACGAAGTTTTACAATAAGCTTTGATGACACTTTTGATTGTTCCTAAGAAAAACCAGTTTCTTCCTGGGAGTAACCTCCCTTTGTCTGGCCTTAAGTGGGTTACTGTAGGCCTGAGGCGTTTCCCGCCTCGCGGGTGTCCGGGTCGGCGGCAGTCGGCCCTCTGCGCTTCGAGTCAAATGGCCGCGCGGCGGCGACGCCTGCGCGCATCGTAAGCCTGTCCATAGCGCGATAACGAGATCTGTTCTGCTAAGAGCGCTAGCTCTGAGTTGATCACTTCTCCTGTCCAAGCGGCCCTCCAAGGGCCTCGCCCTTCATGGCCCACCATTTTCTAGTCCCCTTTCTGCTATTCGCCCTGTATTCCAGCCATTTTGTTTACTCCGTCAACGATTTTACTTCCACTTCCAAATCCACTGGTACGATTTGAATATTTTAAACTTTTTAAATTTTGAAACCGTTCATTTCAGTAAATGATATTGCAATAGAAATCGATTCGAATGATCGCATATCCAGTTCTGAGGACAACTTTCGCCTTGTGACCGTCAATTAGGAAATGTCGCGCAGCAAGTGTTGAAAGGGTGTGCGAGGCGATGTCCACTTGCAATACGAACGGCCATGGAAACCCCGCGCGAATTCAAGTTGCCCTTTGAAAAACAAGTGAAATAATGGAAATTGCAACCTGAAATTACGGATTTAAAAAAACCTTTTCTAATTGTTCTTGGGGAGAGAATGAAAAAATCACATGCACGATATTGGCCCATAGCGAATAATTCAGTTTTTTTAGCATTCTCCCGTGCCGAGAAAGCTAAAAACCCTTTCTTGATATTCCTTTTACGCCTTTTGAACGGAATACAACATTGGTCTAATTTAGTTCTGTTCTCCTCTAAATAAACATATTTTTAGAAAAAAAGAAAAGAAAATTGCTGTATTTACTGCCAAGCTTTCACATCACGATTTGGTTTTTTTAAGGTCAACTGAACCTTGATCCTTTTCATTTTGAAGTTCTTTGGGCAAACTTGTCAGTCCTAAAACCACTTTTGCCTCGCGTTAATAACATTTTTTCTGTTCGTCGACAAAAGAAAGGATTACAAGCGTTTGTTTAAACTAAGTTTTCCAAACTTCCGCCATTGTTCCTACATTGCCTGTTCATTTGTGCGCTGATCGGGTTTTCCTGGAAGGATATAACTAGTTTGCCACTAATCATGTGTATGTGCAGCTAAAAGACATGGCGCAACGCAAGAAACCGGCACCCGTCGCCCATTTTGTGGCTTCGCTAGGCGCAAGAGAAAAACATCCAAAAACATGACTGTTCATTGCATAATCGCATTACATTCCAGTAATAGGCATTCTAAATTATGAACAAAAAAGTGTTTGCAAAGTTTTTAGAAATCGAATTGACTTTCAGTGATCATGAATCAAAAAAAAACAAATTAGGTCAAGGTCTCCTTTTTTCAGACTCTGAACTGGAAATGTATGAGAAGTACCTGGAAGACGAATTAAAACGGGTTGGCGAAGCTTTGTCGGCCAGAAAAAAGCGGGCCGTAGTGTCTCCCATTTCATCCTCACTTCCGAACAGGTAGTCGGCGTCCGCCAATTTATTTTCCCTTTCTTCAGGGAGTCCGCCTATTTCCTCAACCGGATCGGTGCCCTCAAAAAGTCACTCTTACTCGCAAAAAACGAAACGAGCGAGTCGCACGACCCACCGAGGATTAAAGTGGACTATCAAGCACAAGCGGTCAGTGGAAAGTGAGAATTGGGAGCTCGTAAAACTTACCAATAAAGGTTGAAACATCTATACATGAACTTTAAAAAAAACTACTTAATAGAAACGTCGGCTCTGTAAATGTTTTCGGCTTAAATGAGCTCCAAAAAGATTTTTCGTTTTCTCAAATTTACTACTTACCAAAACTTTAGATTATTTGGGGTTCGCTGAAGATACAGCTATACTGTAAGTCCTATCAAACGATTTTGAATAAGAGCATCTCATCATGCATCTCTACAAAGCTTAGATTTTATCGTTGTTCCCTTACTCTCAACCACGTATATCATACAGCAGCAATACATATGACAAAAAACAGTTTTTTATTCAGTTTTAGCAAACTCTCGGTACCTTTTAAATGTTCGAGGATTTCTTTATATTATCTAAGAAATCCCAGAATTTTGGAGGAACCATCTTTAACGAACTCCTGCACTGACTGTAACTTAAATTTATAGTAAAGTTGTTTTAACCTTTCCAAACATTTGTTTATCGGGTAGGTAAGAAGGCGCACGATCTGACAAAGTTTTTCCTTACGGCACAACTTATATCAACTTTCCGAAGAAATACGGAAAAGGATTTTCGTTTTCCTAAACAAATCAGTATCCTCTTTGAAACTCGAGGTATTAATTATATTTCTTGGAAACGAGTACAGGGTGCAGTTCTTTTTATTTTTCGCCGATTTTCAGAAATTCAAATTCACGTTTCTCAATATTTGCGTAGGGCTGTGACTGTGTGGATGTGCGCTGTGTCGATTATAAGGCACATCGTTGCTAGTGGGGCATGTCCGATAATTCATTGCATCCATAAGATGTAACGAAGGACGATTATGTAATTGTCCTTTTCAGTTTGCCAGATATTGAGGATAGGAAGTAGAGGAGTAGGGGCACTAGTGTCAGATTTCCTAAACGCGTACTACCAGCCTTCCGACTGTGCAAGTTCATGTTCTTTCAGATAAACGACACTCTTCAAGAATGTAAACGTCTATCACAACCAGAACTTGTGGCAGAACTCAAACAAAAGGGTACATACAACCCGGATCTCATGGCATGGGATGCATTGGGAGTTATTCGATTTCTGGATAGGACTCTTCAAGATCAATATCAGGTTTGTAGGGGAGTTACCAAAAAACGCACACGCTTCAGAGAGAATCTCCTTCGAAGAAACAACGGGTAGAAGAAGTTGTTCAGCGCAACGTAGAAGCCCTGGCTCATTTGCTCAAAGAGTTGAACGTTTCGTGTGATGTCTCGACTCCAACCGCTCGGGCAAAACTTCAAAATATTACTTTGTAAGTGAAGTTTTCTTCATTTATATTCCATTCTTCCAGTTCGGAACCCCGTCGAAGTATTATTTCACCGTCACTACGCAGGTCAAAGAGAGAAGACAATTTGAGTTCATTTCTCAATTCAATAAAAAGAGAAGGCAGGGCTAAGGACTCTCCATTGTTTGATGAAGATAACATTTCTCCAAGGCAAAAACTAATAGGTAGGGGAAAACTGTGCACAAAAAAGATGTTTTAGGAGAATCCCATATTGTTCCCTTTGGATGTGATAAAAGAGGAGCAGAGGAAGATGGATACTTACGGCTATGTGGCGCTTGTCAGGTATCGTTTACTTTATTTTTATTTTTCTTCAAAGTGAAGAAACTTGAACTTCCATAATGCGCAATGAAACTTTAAAGAGAATGCAACTGTTGCATTTGCCCACGTCACGCTTTTATAAACCATCGCATTAGCGTTTTGTAAAAGTAATTTGCAACTTATCGAGTTTCTGTTTCATGAACATAGAGTCGCACTGGTTTTAAAAGCATGTCCATAACTAGCGTTTGCCCTATTATGGTCTAAGGGTAACAAAGATTCCAAGGAAGTTTCTGGGGGCTCATAGGGCTCTCTAAAACATTTCAGGAACGCGTGAGTCGTCGAAGGTCCCAAACAATTGTTGTCGTACCCCCAATTCCAGTCGGGGTATTGCTACTTGCGACCTGATGTACCAAATACCTTAATTTTACATACCCGGGTTTCTCAAAGGCACTAGATAACCCCATAATGTCTCCGGATTACTCATCTTTTCAATTTTTAAATTAAAGAGGTGCATTAGCCTTTTTTCTTTTATCGCCAAGAGTTGTTTTTTGAAGCACAGAAAATTGTTTCAGTCCATTCGAAGGCTACCGGACACCTTCTTTCCGCCATTCATCAATGAAGTAACGTGTGACACAGACAAAGCTTGTCTTTATTTCTACGACTATCGTAAGCAAGCATTTTGCCTATTTACTACTCGATTTTTCAGCACATGGAAAGTGTCGCCAGAAGCATATGAACTTCGTTGTTTTGCGAAACATCGGCACGAGGGAGTGTCAGATTTGGAAAAAGTTTAATCTCAATGTGAGGGTCTCCTGCGAATGTTTCGTAGGTAAGTATTCGTTTAATCCTCAAACCGATGCTTGATTCCAGATGAAATGTCGTTTTTCGCCAAGTATGTGTAGCGGTATCTCTGTCCTCCGATCTAGTCCCCAAGGTTCTCCTTATAGCTCTCAGTTAGCCGTCGCCATTCCGTCGCTCAGTACGCTGCAGCCTCCCCCATACCGGTGCCAACAATCTCATTTTTAGCTATTATCTGTACATTGCGATAAATTTATTTAAATGTCTCTCTTATTGCGATATGTTTGTATTATTCCTGAGAATCACTATTGCCCGATCTGGATTGCCTAAAAATATTGTTTCCAAATTGAAAATAGAAGTCTTACATCTGGATACTTTGAAGATTTGGTATTGAAAAGAACGGCATTGGGTTGAATGGCATCGGCAATGCAGAGGACACGTCCAACAATGGAGGCTGAAAAAGAACATTATACAAAAAAATTAACAAGACTGCTTTTAAGCAGTCAGTTTTTTAAGCAGTAAACCTTATAATTTACCATCACATAACAACACAACTAATGACTCACGGTTTTGGTCACACAACTTGTCCAAAATGTAACTGAAAATGAATTTCTAAACCATTTAGGACTCTAATGATTACAGCTAAGGGTTTCGTTGTCGAACATATCGCTATGAAATGCTGGTCACCGTTACTCACCATAAAATGCCTTTGAGCTGCCGTTGGATTAGAATGAAAGAAATTCAACGGATGCTGCGGAACTCTTAGCGGCAAGGTAATCATTCCATTAGCTGTTGTAATAGTTGCTAGGCTTGACTGATTAAACCTATTCATCTGAAACAGAACAGTAGAACTGTGAAAGTAAAGTGTTTACATCGGTTTCCGGAGTCGGAGTCCCTGTTGCTTCCTCGTCACTGTCATTACTGGAGCCAATAAGTGATTCTTGGTTTACTCGTTTTCGTAAAGTAGCTGAAAGTAGTTTTCAGAAAATTGGTTGGAAATAACAAGAACTTACATGAATAGTTGGCATAAAAACTTTCTGCCAATGTCGATACTTTTTGTAGCTCTGCCAACTGGGTCCGTAACGCAACGGCGGCATTAACCATAACTTCATCAACAGCTGGATCGTCGGTTTTTATGTTTATGCCAGCTAATTCCATCTGAGCGAAAAGCTGAAACAACATTTTTATCAATAAAACAGGAATTTCTGTTTCGTTTATTAAATTGTTCAACACTTTTCTATGCATCGCGCTACACAAAACCCCTCTTTTCAGAAGAAACATTTGTGCGTGGTAAAGTTCGTGTGAAACGGAAGAACGCACTCATAATTTATAAAGTTGTCTGGCATATAAAATGAACATGAGTACCAGAATTTACCCGAACACACAGTTTTTTAGAGCAGTGTTTTAAAATGTCAAAAAACTAGTCTTCAATATTTCTTTAATCTAGAAGATTAACAAAATTCTGATAATCTTCGAAAAAAACAAGAAAACGAGAAAACTCGTAGTGCAAAAAAGGCTCAGTGATTAAATTTCTTTTGTTGTGAATGTAGCTTGAGTCATGACCAAAATCATTCCAAAAGTAACTTGACTCTTCCCATATATAACTTTTTGTTTGCGCTTCCATTCGCTCCGCGTATAACTAATAACGAACATTCTGCCACACCAGTTCTCATTCGGCCACAGATGATTGACTCCGTTTTCCTGCGACACTTGCTTGTTTCATTCCCAGACATATGTTCCACATAAACCCTTATACCATTTTTTGGTGCCGTAGAAACTACAAAGCAATTGTTGCTTTTGCTCTGTAGCTACCGGAAACAATCTAGTCTTGTGTTTGAGCTGTTGCCGAGTGTGAAAAGTCGTGTTTGACCTACGTGAACTGGCTTAATTCTGCCGTAGCACTACGATTGCGGCAGAAAACAAACATTGCGACCGGAAGCCGCAATGTACTCTGGCTGACATTAATTTTCCTGGACTGTCAAGAACTGTAAACAAAGGAGTGTCTGAGCACACATTAGCAACTTCAAGATGTTCTTTGAAGATGACGCCTTAGGCTATGTAGTAAATAATGAGAGTTATGATTTTCTTAAGAAATTGCACATTTCTGGAACAGGGGAATCTACATGCTTACATAGTAAATTTATTCATAAACATCAGATTTAGCAAAAATTCTTCTATAACAGTCCGTCAAAATGCGTTCTCCACGAGGTTTCGAAAAAAACGTTATCAACTCGTTACTCTAATGAAAATTGGATGGTCAATTTGGTTGACACTTCTTATGTCTTATAACGGTTTCTGAGACACATTTTGTGGACAACACCTCCAAGATTTTTAGAAGTTCTTGTAAAGCTTAGCTTTATGGAACAGTCGGAGCTAATTTTTTAAGAATCCTGAGTATTTATAAAAGTTTCCCCATTTCCCAAAACCACCTACGTGTCTTATACAAACTTGTCTACCAAATTCAAATATGAGAGCTCGCATCATTGTGGACCGCGAGCGTAATCGAACCCATCCAGTTTTGTATTTGCTGTTCCTCAGTCGGACTTTATACCGTATGGTTGATTATTTCATTATTTAAAAACCTATTTGAATTCCACCCGTTCCAGACTAAAATCGTTCTTTATTGTTGATCTGGTCGTCATATGAACTATCCCACGCCTATGACTTTTGTTTGAGTTTACCTGACACCTGCAGTTCAAATGACATCATTGCAGATGCAATGGATAAATTTTAAATGCCACAAAATCCAAAAAGAAACTGCACAAAACGATAAGACAAAAACCGTTTGCATAAAGTCTCCCTCTTTGGTACACTTTCACTTGTAAAGGTACTACTATAATACCATGTCTTTCTCACCAGACTGTTTGTCCTTTGTCTAATCCTCCAAGTATGTGACTCAGTGGGTTCTGCGCGAACTCAATTGTGCGTGCTCGAGGAGATAAGATTGGTCGGCAGTTCCGGCGGGCCGGTTTGCCGTTTTCCTGCCGGAGGCGTGTTCTACGTGAGTGCCACCCTGTCAATCGCCGTATGCTCGCGCCCTTTGTCATATTCGCGGTGAGTCCTTACTGGGAAAATACTAGAAATACGCCAACTGACTTATTACTCACACTTCAACTGCCAAGTTTCTCTACCGAAACAAACAAGTATGCCAAAGTGTTGGATATGCCACATGCCCCGAATTACTGGTTAACAATGCAGCGTTTTGTTGGGGTGTTCTCCCATCTTTTTGTTTGTTATCAGAGTGCTATTGCTGTCCAGTAACACAAAGTTTGTTTGGAAGATTCTCAAGATGACGCCAGAGGTAATTGGTGACATTTTTTATGGTTGTCATCACCAAAATAAAAAAAATGTGAATTTTCTGAAACAAGTGTTTGATAACATCTACCTACTCCACGCACGTGATACATATGTTTCAAATGAATTAGAAATCTGTCAAATCGATGCACCCTTCTTTTCACAATTCATTCTTACTCGTTTATTTTTCATTCCAGCAAACTTTCTAAAATTTAACACTTTTTATTGCAATAGCAGGAGTCTCCTTGTAATGCCAAAATAATCGTTAAAATCTTCAAATTGTGCCAATGCACTCACATTGTTGGTAGAGTTTGTGGGAATTTGCTTTGTACGTAAGGTATTCATCTTATACATCAGACAATTAGTACTAAAACAGTCTTATATTGCCAGTCATAGCGTTAGTTGATATCAAGTTATGGTTTTGTGCAATCGAAGTTGTAATGATTCAAGTGGCACAACAAATCAGGAGTTCTGACAAGGTGCCCAAGGTGCGAAAATGCTCAACATCAAGCATTCGCCGTCGTGCCAATTGCCTCCCAAAAGACTGGATTTCTATTGATAGCTTGTGCTATGTCCTGACTTCGGCTGGACGCCAAATCGGCTTGCTGCGCATTTTGCAAACAATCAGCCATGATCGGAAGCAAAAACGCGCTCAGTGTTTTCCGCATCCGCCGGCTTTTCCTAGACGTCGGATTCAGTCTGAGCTGGACTTTGAAATTTCTTTTGCTTAGGAAGAAGTTTTATGTTTTTAATTTTTAGTTTGCTCACTATATCCCTCATTCACATAGCTCGAAAATTATTTCAAGCAAAACCATGGTTGAAAAGTTTGGCAACCCAAGTTCCATTTTCTTAAATAGTTTTCGTTTTTCTCCGAAATAGAACAACGCGCAAGTTCAGAACAAAGGGATAAATCGACAGGTCGATGGATGACTGTGATCAACCTTTGCCATCTACTAATCAATTTTAAAGTAAATTTAAAAAAAAATCCTAAATTTTACAAATCGATAATTGTTTTTCAGTTGTTATCAACAACATGCGCCCAGCCGTGCACGAATTGCGTGCCACAGCGGACGCAACCGTACCAATATGTGTTAAATGTTCCGGTAGTGCCTGTTCAAGGAGTAGCTGTCCCTGCTAACAATCCGTTAGTTTATTTCAAACATTAAATTCAAAAATTCTACTTTAGCCAACAGCCATGCTGCGGGACAGGGCAAACTGCTACACAGACAGTTTTTTGGTACAATACAGGTAGGTAATGGTTTTACGAACAAACGGAAAAAAATTGAATGAATTCAGCGAACAGTATTTTTTGTGTTGAGAACACTAACTTTCGTTTCTCAATATTACCATTTGATTTCCAAATCAGCCGAATTCACGTTAAAGTTTTGCCATTTTCGTGAAAATTCAAATAAAAATGTTTACGGAACAACTACATTTTGTAATCAATTGGTTTATGATCCAATTTTTTAATACAAAAGCACTAAAAAAAAACTGTAATCCCACGTCAAATGCTTGTTTTTCTCTCAAACAATCGAAAAATCCTGATTGAACCCGTAGTGTGTTTTTCGTTTGTTCACGGGGTCGACAAGCACGCAACTCGATCTGTTCAGGAAACGGACAACAAAATAGCGGGATGCTCTCCAATTTCACCGCCATTAGTCCTCAGGTAGGACGGAATTAGTTTAATTTAACAAAAACTGTTGCAGCAGAATCAATTCAACTACCAGAATCCAAATGGACAACAACAACAGCAAGGACAGGGAACTTCAGGCAATTATATGACTCCAACGACATTTTCACCTGTGACTCCTGGAAGCCAATTTACTACTCCTGCTCCAAATTACAACCCAGATATTTATCTTCAAGGAACCACTCCTCAAGAACCCACCGCTCAAACTCTGTCACCAGGAGGAGTCCCATTTGTGGGAACTGGAAATCAACCTTACAATCAAGGCCAAGGAGTGACCCCTGGACAGGTGGACCAAGGAGGAACCTACAACTCGGCTAATTCTGAATTCCTAGCACCTCAGAATGAAGGACTTTATCAAGGAGGGCCTGTCCAAGGTGGAACAACCCAAGGAAACTACTTTGTCGGAGGTGTTCAGCAGAATCAAGGCCAACAATTCCAAGGATCTGGAGCTCAGGGAGGATTCCAACAAGGACAGCAGGGACAACAGGGAGGACAGTTCACACAAGGAGGTCAGAGCCAATTCCAAGGACAAAATCAGGGAAATCAATTCCAAGGACAGCAAGGAAACCAATTTGAAGGACAAGGAGCTCAGTTTGTACCAGGACAGCAGGGTGGGCAGTTCCAAGGACAAGGACAATTCGACCAAAATCAATTCCAAGGAGCAGGAGGACAAACTGGACAGCAAGGTTTCCAACAGGGTCAGTTCACTGGTTCCCCTGGAGGTCAAGGTTCTCAACAAACATTTACAGTCGGGGGACAGTACACAGGCCCTGCTGTGCCAGGAGCTCAATATCAGCCTAACCCTTCTGGAGGGCAAGTCGGCAGCAGTGGAATGGTTGTGTCAACTGTGACCTACCAGGGACAGAACTCTGGAACAGCTGGAGCCGCCGGAGCTGTAGCTGCTGGTGCTGGAGTTGCTGGAGCCGCGGGAGCAGCAGCAAACTACAACAACCAAAACCCATACCTGTACTCCACGTCTTCCATGTATTCAACAACTACACCTGTTCCGCCTAGAGTCTCCACCACTCCTGGATCTACACCCGGCTTCCAGTATTCAACGCAGAATCCTCATGACCAATACTTTGGACAAACCCAGGGACAAGGACAGCCAACCCAGTTCACAGGAGGATCACCTAGCCCAACTTCACAGTTCCCTTCATCACAAGGAATCCCCAGTAGTACTCCAGGGTTCACACAACAAGGTTCTACAACCCCATTCCCATCTACTCTGCAGTATCAAACTCCTTTTGGAGGACAACCGATTGGACAACAACAAGGGTTTGGGTCTACGCAGGGTCCTTTCCAGCAAAACGAAGGCGATTTCGGGCAACAGACGAACCAACAGAATAATTTCCCGTCTTCAACTCCAATGCCTGAATACTACCCATCTTCGTCTAGCCAATTCACGCAAGGATATCCATCGCCTACACCTTCTTCAACTGGTTACCAAGGAGGATTCCCTTCGTCTACCCCAGGTTCTACGGCTAACCAGGGATCATCCATGGTTGGAGGCTATGCTTCCACCACTCCATTGCCTTTCGATCAGCAGTACTCATCGACTCAGGGACAGGCTTCTATGGTTGGGGGCTATGCTTTTACTTCTCCTTTGCCTTCACAAGAACAATACCAGCAGCAACAAGGTCAAGGCCAGCAAGGTGCTTTTACAACCTCTGGTCCTTCTACAACGCCTTTTACTTATGTCTTCCCTGGGGCTCAGCAGAACTTTGGAGGAAGTAGCACTCCTGCGGGGCAGACCGGAACCTATCCGACGGGTGCGCAGCTGGATCAGTCGTCGACCACGCGACAGCCAAATGTCAACGTAGCGGGAATCGGCGGCGGGCAGCAGGTTGGAGCCACACTTGAGCACAAAGACTGAATTATGACTGTTTAGGCTGGAACGACGGCGGCGACAATGGGACCGACTGCTTCCTCTGGGACTGGTGCGTCCGAGTTGGGGCAAGATGTGTGGGGTACATTTGTTGGGTCCTCAACCACCAGCCAACCATTTTATGACAGTGGCATCTACAACTCAGCGCCAAACACGGGCAGAGGTGACAAGGCGGTCGAGAACTAACAGACACCGACCGGCTAGCAAATAGAGGAACTAGTCCTTAACTCCCCGCGCAGATAATAACGAAGGAAATAGGCAGCTTTTACCCTGGTCTTCCCCCAGTTGTGAAAAAAAGTATTTTAAATACTATTTTAGGAGGAATTGAAGGCCAAGGAGGCCAATTTGGACAAGGAAACGGGAATATCGGTCCCGGTTTCCAAGGACCAGCTGGATCCACAGGGGTACATTTGATCTTTGAAATTTGCCAAATTAATATTTAGGGTGGAGTGGCTGGCTTTACACCACAGTATGATTTTGAGCATAATATGAACACACAGTATGGTCACTACAACTTTACGCCAACAGCCGGTAAGAGTGTTTTTTTTTAAAATATAAATCATTTTCTCAATATCGACAAGGTGAAAAACAAATTTTTTGCAAAACAATTTTCTGCAAACATTGAATTTCCAGATTTAAATTTTTTTTTCAGAATTTTCATTCTGTGTGTTGTGCCAATAAAATGCCCTTTAAATGCGAAAAAAAATGTTTTCAGCAGAATGATCACATTTTGTGCGCCGTTTCTTTCATACTCACGGATGGGGTGGGTTGGAGAACTTTCCATTAATTCGCACAGGTTTTCAACAATTTTTCTTAATCTTTAATGAAAGGCGCAAAAAAAATAGCCACACGTCTTGTAAGCTTGATTACCAAACATCGGGTTTCAGCACTTTTTGAGCTAGACACTTTCTGCAAATATCTGCGTTTTTTTCGAAAGTGTGTATCTAGTTTGGGTTCGAAAATAACCAAAACTTGCATTATTGTTTTAGCATTTCACCGTGCAAAGTGAATTTTATGATGTTTCCTAAAATTTTGAAAGACAGCTTGTCTACATTCTCGGAAAACGAGTCTTAAGGGAAAGCTTTTGGCAAATATTGAAAATTTTCCTTCAAAACCCTATAACTTGTCCCCTAAATAAATATTTGCCACAGACGATAATAATTTAAGCTACTCACTACCAAAATGTATCTCAAACAGCCTTAAAACCGTTTTCCCTTCTATTATTAACTGTTTCCCAGGAGACGGAAGAATGAACGATGTACCCACTAATCAACAACAACAACCACAGAACATCCCTACCCAAACCTCAGGTAACCCTATTCCTTATTCACAATTCAAAAATGTGATGTGCCATGCTTTCAAATCAAAATGAATTTTGTTCCTACCAAACAAACTAAACTATTTTAGGCGTCATCACCCCTCTTCTCGTCTTGGCTCTGTCTGTTCTTCTCTTCTGAGATACGTGTATCTTCCCTTTCAGTATTTATCATTTTCTGTGCATAGATGTCTTTCTTTTTGTAAATATGAAATGAGTGCAATAAAAGATTTCTCTACCTGAATGACGTCATCCATTTGAAATGAACTGATCTGCATTGTATTCGAAGCTTGTTCACATTTTTCCAACAAAATCTGAAAATTTGGAAAAATGTAAACGAGGAGTTATTGTTACCTTTACAAGCGGCATTAAAGGATGTCTTCGAATTTTTGCTTTTTGAACTTCCAGGGATATTGGAGATGCACCGTTTTCATGTTTTGTTTTCTGAAAAATTTAGATAGCTTTGTATTAATTTGAAATCGAACTGAAAATGAGTCGCAAATTTTGAACGACACTTTTGTAGGATCGTAATTGGGAAATCCATCAAACTGAAATAGGAGAAAAGAGTGTTTTCAAAAAAGAAAGTAGGTTTTATTAAAGAAGTGGTGATACTACACTTTTAAGTGTAGCATCACCAATTAAAACTTCTTTAGTTCGTTTGGTTTTATCATGTAATACCAATTCTTCGATATTGCTCTTACACGATTCTCAGGTTGATCTCAATAGTACATTACAAGACAATTTATGTCATTTTTCACTTTGTAAAAAAGGTTAACCGTTCAAACCACTTTATGTTTTATTAGAACAATAGTTGAAAAAGGTAAGTAGATTTGTTTGCCCACCTTTCTCTGTGCTTGGGCTCTTTTAGCGCCGGCTTCACTGAGCGCCTGCTGCAGCAACTTGCTTTTATCAGTTTTTGTCTCTTCACATTCTTTTGACGTACTGGCGCCATCGGACATTTCCTGAAAGCATCTTTATTTTTCTTTAAAACATGTTATATTGAGAGAAGTTCACTGAGACTTGAGTTGTGAAATAAAGGGTTGCATGACTAAACGTCAGAAAAAACTGAAGCGCAGACGCAAGTTGCATGATTTGGAGCAGAGGGTGGGTGCAGTCATAATTTAAGTGAGGAGTCGGGCTCCTTCGGGCGCTCGTGTTATCACCATTATATTCATTAGTAATCGTAAAAATTTATGGTCTGTCAACTGATAGAGAACAGCCCGATGGAACTGTTGTTAAGGTTCCCCAAAGTAACTTAAGGCCTATAGTACAGAAAGAAGGAAATTTGAGAAATATGAAGCCCGCCCAGTGAGTCGGTGCTGTCTGTCCATCAATACGCGTGACTTTTACGACTTATCGCTTGTTGAATTTATAGACACTGCTTTCTGATAAATCATGGTTTTGAAATATGATCCTGGCTGTGTCTATAGAAAATGCTTTGGTTGTGCGGAAAAATGACTCATAGTTAGAAAAAAGGGGTTTTGCTGGTCCGTTGTATAAAAGAGGGGGAACGACATGTTTACAAAAACAACAAAAAACTGTTTAGTGTTTTTGGTAAAGACAAAAAGAAATTGAAGCTAAAGGTGCGAGTTTACAATGTTTTACCAAGTTTATGATTGAAGATCTACTAAAAATCGACTTGGTACCTAAACACGCACATAACACATGTACCACATTTGATGCCTACAGGTTCACAAATCATATTATTTACTAAACAAAATATGGACATGCGGTGTTACAAAATTGCGACCAAGCTGTTATGTTGGACAATTCATTAAGGGAGGTGAAATTTGCCCAACAAATAAACATTTTTTGCACCTTCCTTGTGACTTAAAAAAGGGCTCTCAAATGTTGTGCCTGATAAAACTATGTGAACTAACTTTACGGAACAATATCTCGATATGCCGGTGTTAAACAATTGCCACCAAGCTGTTATGTTAAACAATTCATAGAGTTATAGATGATATTTGGTTTTACATTTATGGTTGGAGTTATTCTAGTAGCTTAAAAGATGGGCTATAATAATGTTTCTTACGATAAAACTAAATAAAAATGAACGTTCGTTTAATTCTGCAATAAACAAAGTCTCATATAACATAAATAACGAGGAGAAACAAACGGAGCTATAACGGGCTGTCAGTTGTCGGAAGCGGTGACAAATTGAAGGGTTGTAAGGCTGTGACCGAGGTCGCACAGTCGTCGGAACCATAACCTCACCTGGCCGCGAATAACCCCGCGGCACCTCAAAAGAGAGCACGGTTATCGTTGTCATAAAGCGGCCCGGCTGCACCCGCGCAGCCGTTCGCAGCCTATCGCATTACTCGAAATCATATGTGAAGGTCGGCTCCGAAGTACGTAAATTGAAACACACATGGTTGTGTAAGAGTCACAGAAAATAGTTGTTTTTAAAAAGAGTTGCCCAAAACTTGGTTTTTTTCCATATAATATACTTCATCTTTATGAACATCATAGCTTTAGTCGACAAATTGCTAGCGTTAAATTACTAGTTCTCGCATAAATGTTTTCGGAGTTTCCAAATTATAGCGATCAGTGGAAGACGGTTGCTGGTACGTGTACCCGGTTGGCGCTGCAGCGCTGAACCATAAAACAATTTATGGCGCGTTGGAGTGAAACAGTGCTGACAAGAATGCTCATAAACGGTCGCAACCGCGCATTGATCCATCGTTTTGTTTTCATCGACAAGATTTATTGCTGACGAGTCAGAGGGCGGTAGTTTTGGGAGTTTTGAAGTACTGATAAATGTTATATGTGTTTTATAAAACTTTAAGGGTAAGCAGAATACAACGCACCTAGTCATACAAATTTTCAAAAAATGTATGTTATAATAAAGATGATTATCAAAAGATTTTTTGGCGGACATTTATAATAGATGTTTAACAGTAACAATTTATAAAACCTAAAGAAACATGGAAAAACGTGTTTTTAGACAAAAACGTTTTTCTCCATCGTGGTTCGCAATTGTAACACAGATTTTTTTTTACTTCAAAAATGTATTTCTATCGTAATTTCTGCCAAGAAATACGTTAAAATAAGTCTTAGCACCCACAACCCAAAACTCAATGAACGATCACCTTATTGACTGAAAAGGACGTATTTATTACTGCTTTCAGATTTTGTGAACAAAAATTTTGTTTCTCTTTCTCAATGCAAAATGGAATGCAATCAACATGGGGTATATTTCTTCACTTAGTAACGAGGTAGCAAATTACTAAACTTTGAAGTTAAAAATTCGAAACTGAACGTATTTACGATGTCTATTGTTTATATGGCTTTCATATATAAAAAGTTCAGCAAATTCGATTTTTTCCGTGACCGAAGAGTTGAAAACAGAGTTTTGTGGAGGGTATACTAGCGACCCACCCTATTAAGCCGGTCATTCCTCGCAAAAACAAATAAGGTGCTCAATGACTTTTTCTGTTGAATCATTCACTTTCAGTATCATTTTCTGAAAGTGGAAAAATTACACGTATCCTGTATTTGAACGGGTTGGCAGCCAATACAGCTGCCAAATGTTACGTTAATCTATTGCTTGAGCAGAGTTGTGCAAAATGTTAATTTTTTCGTTTTGTTCTGAGCCACTCCCTGAGCGTGAGTACTGGATTTACAACTTCGTCACACCATTTCGAAATTTCGAAAATGTTGGCAACAATCTTTGACCAAACACAATTTCAGTTTTAATCAGAAGCTGAGCAATACTCGGAATTCATTTTCCAGTAAGTACGACCTTTAGGTTGCTTTTACTGTTATCAAATAATAATTGCGAAAACAAGTTGTAGCCTACGAATTTAAATTGCATGCTAAGTTTGAACTCGGCAATCTTTAGTTTACTCGTTTCGTTTTCAGTTTGCTAAACAATAGAAAAAAATTTATTTGTTTTGAAAAAGTTGATTAGTCAAAAGAAAAAATCGTTTATGTTTTGAATTAACCGCATGGAGTGACTCTTTGTTTATTTGCAAAAAAAAGTTTAAACTTTATTTTTGTGAAAATTTATCAGAAAATTCATGTTCTTTGTTAATTTGCATTTTGAAAACGAGCACTTCAAGATTACAGAGACGAAAAACGACTACCATGTCCTAATAAACTGTCAAAAATTCAAGTTTCTTGATAAGTTTTTAAAACCACGTTTAATAATTGTTTGCGCCAAAAACTTTGTTTTCACAAGAACACCTAGTTAGGTCATTTGAAAACTTAAGACCGTAGCTTTAAAAAATCGTTTGACTAGTCGTTTCATAACGTTTCTTCGTGAGTCGTTTTGCAAGATTTTGCAAACTACTCTTGCTCTGATTATAGATAGTAAAACGTGACATTTCGTGCAACAACATCAGTAGTATCTCATTAAGTGTACTTGATGCAACAACGTAGTAGTAGTGAAACCAGCGTAATTTCAAAGTTGTGCGTTAGAGGCGTATTCCAAAACAAATTGCGCGTATTCATATAAACTCCACGTGTTTGCCAATGTGTACTCTGTCCTTTCCAGTCTCTCCGGGTGGTCTTCTGTAAACATGTTGCCTCCCATCTCTCTCAAGTTTCGTCCACAACATCAACAACAACAATATTTTTTATTCGATCGGTTTTTGCAGACCAACTCGACGGTCTGCATATGCCGTTTAATCCCCGTTACGTTTATGCGGGCGTCTCTTTATTTTTCGGTTTCCAAGCGGAGGGAATAATTTGAGCTGACGTGATCGGAGACAAACTGACTCAGCTGGAACTCTTTCTGCCCTTTTGTTTCTCACCATTAACCAATTCGTTCCTGAGATCTCGAACAATTATTTCTTTTTGACCTTTATATAGGGTGACTTATGCAATTATATTATGTAAAATAACTCAATAGAAAAGCTGCAGTTGATGTTTTTTCAAACATCTGTAAACGGTTTTCGTAAATTAAGGATGAGAATTTTTACCTTATTGGAGGACAAAAAGACGCGTTTCCTCAAAGTGATCCACGTTTCTTTATATCGTCAGGTGTGCTACTGAAATCTTTAGAAATGGTTTAACCGAGAAGAGAAACTGTGAAACTGGCATCATTTTTGGCGGCGAAGTTCAATCCATTTGAATTTCAACCAGACAGAATTACTTGCAGCGAAAGTTTTTGTTTGGGATTGGTCGAAATGTTCAAAACTTGCAAACATTTAAGAGGCTTATTGCGTGGTTGAACAGAGTCTGAACAATCAATTGTTTTCGAAATATTTTAATAAAACTTTTTCTTGTGATCTCTGCCATCAGAGTTGTATAAATGACGCCCGCTCACATATAAGGGTTCCGCTCGGGGATTTCCCCTCGTTTTCTCTAACTGAAAACGATGTTTTCTCTAATACCTACTTTCTTTAATCGAACTTATCAAGTGGTTACTTCGTTAAAATTAAGTAGGGTAGTTTGGTTTTAAGCATACACAACGACGAAAGATTTAGATATTCTTTATAAAAAAAATTAAGTATTCGAATGTTCCTGCTTTTTTAAAACCCTGATAAGATTGTTATCGAATGTTTATTCGTTTAAGAAAACATTCAGGTGCGAAACTGAACGTTGAAAGGTGTCTGGAGTCCTTGCAAACTTTTAAAATACACTTTTTCGTAACCGAGGCTGACCTCATGGTGCGTTTTCATTACTTTTAATTTTTGTAAGAATCGAGTTACTTAGGTTTGGCAAAATTTATCCCTCGTTGTGTTAAAAATGAATGAATGATACTCAGTTGGTGTTTAAAATGACCTATTGTTTACTCATACTTTTATCATTTTATTTTTGTGGAACATGTTTATCGTTTTGTTCTTCCCTGTTTATTTTCCTAATCAAAATACGACTGTAACACAATGTGTTTTTGTCCCTTTTAGGAAGTTTGACTTTTTTTTATGTTTTGTTATTGACTATTATGTTTTTTTCTGGGCTAATAGCAATCATAGGCTTGGAGAACATCTGAAACCATCTAAGAGCCTTCCAGATATTCTGGAAATGTATGATGACAATTTGGGAAATCATGGCAAAATTAGTGTCACGCCCACCCGCAGGTTCACTTTCTTTGAACTATGTTAACACCGCACGTCTAAAATGTGGGATTTCCGGACAAGTTTTTATCGAGGATATCCTACCAGAACCCGCGTTTCCGCTCCTTCGAACAAACAGCCTTGCTTTTTCCTGGACCAGCAGCATGTTTTATAGCACCCAGTGGATGTCCCTAGAACAATTGAGCAATTTAACTTGATCTGCGAAAAAACAACTTTGTTTTGTAGAAACCTCTGCAAAAACTAACTTTACGTGTTTCAAATGTCTGCAAATCGCCTAATGTCATCCGAAATGATGAAAAAAATGTACTCCTTTGGAGAAAACATGCTCTTCGAAAGAAGTGTTTTTCCTCAAAAGCTCGTTATTTTGAACACATACATGAATGATTTGCCCTTGGACATCATGCATTTTCTGTTTTGATGTTCATTTTTTCACTTTATAAATGGGAGCGCGTTGGCCATAACGAAACCCCTAAAACACAAAAAACCCTTTTTTTAAGTTACTCATTCCTTCCAATTTACGAGTTCCAAAGGGTTCACAACATGTTGTTGACTGTCAAAAACACGTGTAAGAGATATTTGTTTACAATTTTTGAATTATTATTATAAGTAAGCGGGGGCGAAACCGGTTGAGAAACAAAATTCAAATTGATTGATATTTGTACAAGTAAAGTTTTCATACAAATTTAAACTTTTTTTTTTCAAAGTATTTCAACATTGAGCATTTGACTTTTGATTAACATCTATCTGGCATATGAGTCTCACACAGAAAGGGTTTCGAAGCTTTGTGTCATCTCTTAGCCTTATTGATCAAGTTGGGAAACCCCTTTTGAGAGATTAGTAGTTTCATTCATAGCGTAGCTTTAACCAAAGAACGGGTTAATCTGGGAATCTTTTTTGCAAACCTCCACTGTTCTTTATTAATCTTACTCGCGACCCTTGGTCTTTTTGCAATTCTATATCTATGTGATAAATGTAATTCCATTGGCCACATCTTTGTAGTTTATGAACTTTTCTTTTGCCCAATCTTGAGGCAAAAAGGGGGGGTTTCCATTAGAAACGAAGTGAATTGCTTAAAAATTCGTTTTTTTATCTTCAGCTGCATTTTCTGTGATTTGCGTGGTGGTTTTTCAAAACAAAACATTTTTGTGGCATTTTTGCATCCCTCGAAAAAAATTCTTTGGGCTTTTTAAGATGTTGTTGACAGTGAAAAGACACGTGAAGACGAAGATTGTTTACGCGAACCGTGTAAACATCATTTGGAGCTTTTCTGTTCGGGAAAATCCCAATTATTTTCATATTGTCTGTTTTAATATTACAAAAGCGTAAACAATTGTGGGGGTCCTGGTTGCCCCGGTTACTTTTCATCCTTTTTTCTCCGACCCGCCTCTTTTTCTATTCCCTTCCTTGCAGCGAGAGAAACAATGTATTTTGAAAACATATTGGTCGGCTTTGTTCTGTCTCTCGTCATTGTTTTTGTTTCGCCTGGGGGACATTTTTCAACAACAAAGTGTCCTCTTCCGCGGCTCTTGCTTCCTCTCGTTAGGCCTTTTAAAGCCTCCTTGCGCTCGGCCAAAAACCGAAAACAAGCGGCCAAAATAAGAAAGCGAATTAGCATGTTAAATAGCTCTAATGTCCAAAACAGTGAAACAAACACACTGTGAATGATCAGCATTCTGTTCATACCTCATTTTTTTGCCATCGGAGTCCTTTTTTAAGCAACAACTGTTTTTTTTTAAAGTAAAGTACTTCATTGCTCTTGCTCGGAGGCCAAAAACATTTTTTTCTACTTTTTTTTACTACCATTTTCTAAATCCTCGTGAAATTTTGAAGATAAAAAAACCCTCTTTTTTAATGGAAATATATCCTTCTTGCACATAATTTCACAGCAATTGTATGTTTGTTTTCGAAGTTTTAACATCTGTTTACCTTGTGTGTACATTATTATAATGGTATTTTGTTGTTATTTAAGTTGAACAAATACTACGATAAACCTTTGTTCCTCTTCCATTTTTGTTTTTTTTTTCGTTTGACCTCACTCCGATTTGTGTCAAAGTTATTGGCTTCAACTAAAACATTCTCCAGGTTACCTAGTGGTTTTGCTGTTGTTTGTGATTCTTTATAAAACGTTGTTTAAAAAATACAAAGTGTAGATGGCTGTATTGTTTCCTCAAGTACAATCAAGCCTTTCTATATACAGATGTGTCTTCTAAGATTTTACATTGGTTGGAAATCTTTTCCAACCGTTAAAAAAACTTGTCAAAAGTGTTACTTTTCTTCCGGAATGGAGATATCATTATCTACTTAATTTCTGTTCTCATGTGTGAGCATAGTAAATTATTCTATATGTTTCTTCAAATATTATAGATAATCATTTCCAGTCGAGCAAATAACACAAGTGCTTTTCATGTGAATATCAAGATTATTTTTTTTAACATTGACACGAACATCAGGAAAATGGATATTTTCCTATTTAGTGAAAAAAACTATCAACACAAAAACAGTGTTAGAGAATATACTCCTGGCCAAATCGATTTCGGCCGATTTCGCTGCGTAGCCAGAGTAGTCTATATTGCATGCTCTACTCTAGGTACAACATCAAAACATAGTCACGGTCTAACAAAGGAATTTTGGCTGGAAGTATACATAAGTAATCCTTCACTAGTTTAGACGTTTATGATTATGCTGAAGAATTTTGGCCATTTTGTTTTTTTACTCTAAGTCGGAGCTTTTCGTAACATTTTGTTTTTCGTCCTAAATCAATTTTCTCTTAGTTATTCACTCATGTGAGAGTTTGAGTCAGAAATCTTTGAAGATGCACTTAAGTTTCCAACGCCCTCGCCCACTTAGCCAATGTGGGAAACCTTTAGTTTCAAACTCAGACATCCCTACGTTATCAGATAACTGTATTTGGTTTAACTCCCTACATAACTGTGCCTCTCCTATTCACTCTTGGCTTAACTGGCTTACAAGAAACCGTGTCAATAATGACGTATGTTTTTTTTCAAAAACGTTTACTTCAAAAAATAGCATTAAACTTTTTTGCCGTCTCCTTGAACACAACAATTCTTGAAATTGAGTCGTGACTAGGGCGCGCTTGGCTCGCTACCGCTCGCCAAGCGCGCCCTAGCTGGGGGGCTTGCAGCCCCCCAGACCCCCTGCGGGGTTCCAGTGTTTATAGCTGCAAAGAAAAAAAAATATTTCTGAAATATTTTCTCGGTGAGAAATTGTTGAGTTTTCAATTATATCAAATTTCTGTCTTTTGAACAAAACCATTGTTTTAAAACCCAGAAAACGAAAAGATCCAATTTTCAGCAAAATGCGTTTGGTTTGAGCTTTTGCATCTGGAGGGACCCATCCAAGTACTAACTGGGCCCAACGTTGCTTGACGTGCCAGATCGGACGGGATGGCGTACTATCAATCAATCAAAAAAAAAACGAAAGCTCTAAAAAAATTCTAAAAAATTTGATTTTAGATTATATTCCTTTTTAACATAACAGTCGCATCCGTGTGTAGTTTATCTTCCTTCCGTTTCTAATTTTAATTTTTTCGGATCGTTTTCGCATTTTAGCATTTTCTGGCATTTTTAGGTACCTGTTAGTCATGCAACGTTTGGTTTAAGGGTCTGATTTTCTTAGTGCTAGCAACTTACGTTGTATTTGTTCATTCTACCAAGCACAGTTCATTCCTTACGAAAACTGACCAATTGGCATCGGGTCAAATGTGCCACTTCGTCACACAAAAATCGTAATTTGTTGTTTATCTCGGCTCTCGTTGATTTTCAGAAGTTCGTCAAGAATAATTTTTTGAAGCATTTTTAAGTGTCTATCTTTCTGTTAAGACAGAAATAGCAAAATCGAAAATTTCATTGTGACATCATTAATTTTCGATCTTGGCTCCTATTGCGAAATCGCGTATGATCACTATTTCAATACGAAGGCCTACTTGTACATAAAGTTTGTTTGCAATCTGGTCCCTGGAGCGTACCTACAGCGCGTGTAATAACCTCTCAAACTTGAAAAAAACGACGACTTTTCGCGTATTTTGCTGTTTATCTCAGCGGGTGTTGATTTTAAGAGGTATGCCCAAAGTAATTTTTTGCAGTACTCCGGTGTTTACAGTTTTCTGTTACAACAGAATTTGCGAATTCGAAAATTTTTTCGAACACATTGTAATTGCACATTAAAGGTGGACTAGAAATGTACGCTTGTAAAATGGTGACATTGTAACATTTTTAGCAAAAAAGTGTTTTTTTAAAATTTTGTTCTTGAAAAAAAACTGACAAAAATGGGAAACTTTGCTTTTCTGCACGCATTCGCTTTAAGACCTTTTAAATTTTCAAATCTAATCTTTGTGAATTTAACCCGGTTTAAATTGGCACCTTTTTAAAATTTTAGGTTTTATAAAAATGAAGAAAGGGCTTAACTTTGCTATTCGGCACGCTTTCGCTGCGAGACCTTTTAAATTCACAATTTTATAATTCGTAAATTCTACCCGGTTTAAATTTGCCTCATTTTAAATTTTTAATCGTTTTATAAACACCTAAATTGCTAAACTTTGCTATTCGGCCCGCTTTCGCTGCGAGACCATTTAAATTCACAAATTTTTGATTCGTAAATTTTACCCGGTTTAAATTTGCCTCATTTTAAATTTTTAATCGTTTTATAAACAAATAAATTGCAAAACTTTGCTATTCGGCACGCTTTCGCTGCGAGACCTTTTACATTTTCAAATTTATGATTCGTAAATTTTACCTGGTTTAAATTTGCCTCATTTTAAATTTTTAATCGTTTTATAAACACCTAAATTGCAAAATTTTGCTATTCGGCACGCTTTCGCTGCGAGACCTTTTAAATTCACAAATTTTTGATTCGTAAATTTTACCCGGTTTAAATTTGCCTCATTTTAAATTTTTAATCGTTTTATAAACAAATAAATTGCAAAACTTAGCTATTCGGCACGCTTTCGCTGCGAGACCTTTTACATCTTCAAATTTATGATTCGTAAATGTTACCCGGTTTAAAATGGCGCCATTTTAAATTTTTAATCGTTTTATAAACACCTAAATTGCAAAATTTTGCTATTCGGCACGCTTTCGCTGCGAGACCTTTTAAATTCACAAATTTATAATTCGTAAATTTTACCCGGTTTAAATTTGCCTCATTTTAAATTTTTAATCGTTTTATAAACACCTAAATTGCTAAACTTTGCTATTCGGCACGCTTTCGCTGCGAGACCTTTTAAATTCACAAATTTTTGATTCGTAAATTTTACCCGGTTTAAATTTGCCTCATTTTAAATTTTTAATCGTTTTATAAACAAATAAATTGCAAAACTTTGCTATTCGGCACGCTTTCGCTGCGAGACCTTTTAAATTCACTAATTTAAAATTCGTAAATTTTACCCGGTTTAAGTTAGCCTCATTTTAAATTTTTAATCATTTTTTAAACAAATTAATTGCAAAACTTTGCTATTCGGCACGCTTTCGCTGCGAGACCTTTTAAATTCACAAATTTATAATTCGTAAATTTACCCGGTTTAAATTTGCCTCATTTTAAATTTTTAATCGTTTTATAAACACCTAAATTGCTAAACTTTGCTATTCGGCACGCTTTCGCTGCGAGACCATTTAAATTCACAAATTTTTGATTCGTAAATTTTACCCGGATTAAATTTGCCTCATTTTAAATTTTTAATCGTTTTATAAACACCTAAATTGCTAA
Source organism: Oscheius myriophilus (assembly GCA_964057215.1). NCBI lineage: Eukaryota > Metazoa > Nematoda > Chromadorea > Rhabditida > Rhabditidae > Oscheius > Oscheius myriophilus. The sequence goes on from OZ059907.1 coordinate 16,364,927, forward strand.
ACTTTGCTATTCGGCACTCTTTCGCTGCGAGACCTTTTAAATTCACAAATTTTTGATTCTTAAATTTTACCCGGTTTAAATTTGCCTCATTTTAAATTTTTAATCGTTTTATAAACACCTAAATTGCTAAACTTTGCTATTCGGCACGCTTTCGCTGCGAGACCTTTTACATTTTCAAATTTATGATTCGTAAATTTTACCCGGTTTTAATTTGCCTCATTTTAAATTTTTAATCGTTTTATAAACACCTAAATTGCAAAATTTTGCTATTCGGCACGCTTTCGCTGCGAGACCTTTTAAATTCACAAATTTTTGATTCGTAAATTTTACCCGGTTTAAATTTGCCTCATTTTAAATTTTTAATCGTTTTATAAACACCTAAATTGCTAAACTTTGCTATTCGGCAAGCTTTCGCTGCGAGACCTTTTAAACTCACAAATTTTTGATTCGTAAATTTTACCCGGTTTAAATTTGCCTCATTTTAAATTTTTAATCGTTTTATAAACAAATAAATTGCAAAACTTTGCTATTCGGCACGCTTTCGCTGCGAGACCTTTTAAATTCACAAATTTTCGATTCGTAAATTTTACCCGGTTTAAATTTGCCTCATTTTAAATTTTTAATCGTTTTATAAACACCTAAATTGAAAAATTTTGCTATTCGGCACGCTTTCGCTGCGAGACCTTTTAAATTCACAAATTTTTGATTCGTAAATTTTACCCGGTTTAAATTTGCCTCATTTTAAATTTTTAATCGTTTTATAAACAAATAAATTGCAAAACTTTGCTATTCGGCACGCTTTCGCTGCGAGACCTTTTAAATTCACAAATTTAAAATTCGTAAATTTTACCCGGTTTAAGTTAGCCTCATTTTAAATTTTTAATCGTTTTATAAACACCTAAATTGCTAAACTTTGCTAATCGGCACGCTTTCGCTGCGAGACCTTTTACATTTTCAAATTTATGATTCGTAAATTTTACCCGGTTTAAATTTGCCTCATTTTAGGTTTTTAATCGTTTTATAAACACCTAAATTGCAAAATTTTGCTATTCGGCACGCTTTTGCTGCGAGACCTTTTAAATTCACAAATTTTTGATTCGTAAATTTTACCCGGTTTAAATTTGCCTCATTTTAAATTTTTAATCGTTTTATAAACACCTAAATTGCTAAACTTTGCTATTCGGCACGCTTTCGCTGCGAGACCTTTTAAACTCACAAATTTTTGATTCGTAAATTTTACCCGGTTTAAATTTGCCTCATTTTAAATTTTTAATCGTTTTATAAACACCTAAATTGCTAAACTTTGCTATTCGGCACGCTTTCGCTGCGAGACCATTTAAATTCACAAATTTTTGATTCGTAAATTTTACCCGGTTTAAATTTGCCTCATTTTAAATTTTTAATCGTTTTATAAACACCTAAATTGCTAAACTTTGCTATTCGGCACGCTTTCGCTGCGAGACCTTTTACATTTTCAAATTTATGATTCGTAAATTTTACCCGGTTTAAATTTGCCTCATTTTAAATTTTTAATCGTTTTATAAACACCTAAATTGCAAAATTTTGCTATTCGGCACGCTTTCGCTGCGAGACCTTTTATATTCACAAATTTTTGATTCGTAAATTTTACCCGGTTTAAATTTGCCTCATTTTAAATTTTTAATCGTTTTATAAACACCTAAATTGCTAAACTTTGCTATTCGGCACGCTTTCGCTGCGAGGCCTTTTAAACTCACAAATTTTTGATTCGTAAATTTTACCCGGTTTAAATTTGCCTCATTTTAAATTTTTAATCGTTTTATAAACAAATAAATTGCAAAACTTTGCTATTCGGCACGCTTTCGCTGCGAGACCTTTTAAATTCACAAATTTAAAATTCGTAAATTTTACCCGGTTTAAGTTAGCCTCATTTTAAGATTTTAATTGTTTTATAAACACCTAAATTGCAAAATTTTGCTATTCGGCACGCTTTCGCTGCGAGACCTTTTAAATTCACAAATTTTCGATTCGTAAATTTTACCCGGTTTAAATTTGCCTCATTTTAAATTTTTAATCGTTTTATAAACACCTAAATTGAAAAATTTTGCTATTCGGCACGCTTTCGCTGCGAGACCTTTTAAATTCACAAATTTTTGATTCGTAAATTTCACCCGGTTTAAATTTGCCTCATTTTAAATTTTTAATCGTTTTATAAACAAATAAATTGCAAAACTTTGCTATTCGGCACGCTTTCGCTGCGAGACCTTTTAAATTCACAAATTTAAAATTCGTAAATTTTACCCGGTTTAAGTTAGCCTCATTTTAAATTTTTAATCATTTTTTAAACAAATAAATTGCAAAACTTTGCTATTCGGCACGCTTTCGCTGCGAGACCTTTTAAATTCACAAATTTATAATTCGTAAATTTTACCCGGTTTAAATTTGCCTCATTTTAAATTTTTAATCGTTTTATAAACACCTAAATTGCTAAACTTTGCTATTCGGCACGCTTTCGCTGCGAGACCTTTTAAATTCACAAATTTTTGATTCATAAATTTTACCCGGTTTAAATTTGCCTTATTTTAAATTTTTAATCGTTTTATAAACACCTAAATTGCTAAACTTTGCTATTCGGCACGCTTTCGCTGCGAGACCTTTTAAATTCACAAATTTTTGATTCTTAAATTTTACCCGGTTTAAATTTGCCTCATTTTAAATTTTTAATCGTTTTATAAACACCTAAATTGCTAAACTTTGCTATTCGGCACGCTTTCGCTGCGAGACCTTTTAAATTCACAAATTTTTGATTCTTAAATTTTACCCGGTTTAAATTTGCCTCATTTTAAATTTTTAATCGTTTTATAAACACCTAAATTGCTAAACTTTGCTAATCGGCACGCTTTCGCTGCGAGACCTTTTACATTTTCAAATTTATGATTCGTAAATTTTACCCGGTTTAAATTTGCCTCATTTTAAATTTTTAATCGTTTTATAAACACCTAAATTGCAAAATTTTGCTATTCGGCACGCTTTCGCTGCGAGACCTTTTAAATTCACAAATTTTTGATTCGTAAATTTTACCCGGTTTAAATTTGCCTCATTTTAAATTTTTAATCGTTTTATAAACACCTAAATTGCTAAACTTTGCTATTCGGCACGCTTTCGCTGCGAGACCTTTTAAACTCACAAATTTTTGATTCGTAAATTTTACCCGGTTTAAATTTGCCTCATTTTAAATTTTTAATCGTTTTATAAACACCTAAATTGCTAAACTTTGCTATTCGGCACGCTTTCGCTGCGAGACCATTTAAATTCACAAATTTTTGATTCGTAAATTTTACCCGGTTTAAATTTGCCTCATTTTAAATTTTTAATCGTTTTATAAACACCTAAATTGCTAAACTTTGCTATTCGGCACGCTTTCGCTGCGAGACCTTTTAAATTCACAAATTTTTGATTCATAAATTTTACCCGGTTTAAATTTGCCTCATTTTAAATTTTTAATCGTTTTATAAACACCTAAATTGCTAAACTTTGCTATTCGGCACGCTTTCGCTGCGAGACCTTTTACATTTTCAAATTTATGATTCGTAAATTTTACCCGGTTTAAATTTGCCTCATTTTAAATTTTTAATCGTTTTATAAACACCTAAATTGCAAAATTTTGCTATTCGGCACGCTTTCGCTGCGAGACCTTTTATATTCACAAATTTTTGATTCGTAAATTTTACCCGGTTTAAATTTGCCTCATTTTAAATTTTTAATCGTTTTATAAACACCTAAATTGCTAAACTTTGCTATTCGGCACGCTTTCGCTGCGAGACCTTTTATACTCACAAATTTTTGATTCGTAAATTTTACCCGGTTTAAATTTGCCTCATTTTAAATTTTTAATCGTTTTATAAACAAATAAATTGCAAAACTTTGCTATTCGGCACGCTTTCGCTGCGAGACCTTTTAAATTCACAAATTTAAAATTCGTAAATTTTACCCGGTTTAAGTTAGCCTCATTTTAAATTTTTAATCATTTTTTAAACAAATAAATTGCAAAACTTTGCTATTCGGCACGCTTTCGCTGCGAGACCTTTTAAATTCACAAATTTATAATTCGTAAATTTTACCCGGTTTAAATTTGCCTCATTTTAAATTTTTAATCGTTTTATAAACACCTAAATTGCTAAACTTTGCTATTCGGCACGCTTTCGCTGCGAGACCTTTTAAATTCACAAATTTTTGATTCATAAATTTTACCCGGTTTAAATTTGCCTTATTTTAAATTTTTAATCGTTTTATAAACACCTAAATTGCTAAACTTTGCTATTCGGCACGCTTTCGCTGCGAGACCTTTTAAATTCACAAATTTTTGATTCTTAAATTTTACCCGGTTTAAATTTGCCTCATTTTAAATTTTTAATCGTTTTATAAACACCTAAATTGCTAAACTTTGCTATTCGGCACGCTTTCGCTGCGAGACCTTTTAAATTCACAAATTTTTGATTCTTAAATTTTACCCGGTTTAAATTTGCCTCATTTTAAATTTTTAATCGTTTTATAAACACCTAAATTGCTAAACTTTGCTAATCGGCACGCTTTCGCTGCGAGACCTTTTACATTTTCAAATTTATGATTCGTAAATTTTACCCGGTTTAAATTTGCCTCATTTTAAATTTTTAATCGTTTTATAAACACCTAAATTGCAAAATTTTGCTATTCGGCACGCTTTCGCTGCGAGACCTTTTAAATTCACAAATTTTTGATTCGTAAATTTTACCCGGTTTAAATTTGCCTCATTTTAAATTTTTAATCGTTTTATAAACACCTAAATTGCTAAACTTTGCTATTCGGCACGCTTTCGCTGCGAGACCTTTTAAACTCACAAATTTTTGATTCGTAAATTTTACCCGGTTTAAATTTGCCTCATTTTAAATTTTTAATCGTTTTATAAACACCTAAATTGCTAAACTTTGCTATTCGGCACGCTTTCGCTGCGAGACCATTTAAATTCACAAATTTTTGATTCGTAAATTTTACCCGGTTTAAATTTGCCTCATTTTAAATTTTTAATCGTTTTATAAACACCTAAATTGCTAAACTTTGCTATTCGGCACGCTTTCGCTGCGAGACCTTTTAAATTCACAAATTTTTGATTCATAAATTTTACCCGGTTTAAATTTGCCTCATTTTAAATTTTTAATCGTTTTATAAACACCTAAATTGCTAAACTTTGCTATTCGGCACGCTTTCGCTGCGAGACCTTTTACATTTTCAAATTTATGATTCGTAAATTTTACCCGGTTTAAATTTGCCTCATTTTAAATTTTTAATCGTTTTATAAACACCTAAATTGCAAAATTTTGCTATTCGGCACGCTTTCGCTGCGAGACCTTTTATATTCACAAATTTTTGATTCGTAAATTTTACCCGGTTTAAATTTGCCTCATTTTAAATTTTTAATCGTTTTATAAACACCTAAATTGCTAAACTTTGCTATTCGGCACGCTTTCGCTGCGAGACCTTTTATACTCACAAATTTTTGATTCGTAAATTTTACCCGGTTTAAATTTGCCTCATTTTAAATTTTTAATCGTTTTATAAACAAATAAATTGCAAAACTTTGCTATTCGGCACGCTTTCGCTGCGAGACCTTTTAAATTCACAAATTTAAAATTCGTAAATTTTACCCGGTTTAAGTTAGCCTCATTTTAAATTTTTAATCGTTTTATAAACACCTAAATTGCAAAATTTTGCTATTCGGCACGCTTTCGCTGCGAGACCTTTTAAATTCACAAATTTATAATTCGTAAATTTTACCCGGTTTAAATTTGCCTCATTTTAAATTTTTAATCGTTTTATAAACACCTAAATTGCTAAACTTTGCTATTCGGCACGCTTTCGCTGCGAGACCTTTTAAATTCACAAATTTAAAATTCGTAAATTTTACCCGGTTTAAGTTAGCCTCATTTTAAATTTTTAATCATTTTTTAAACAAATAAATTGCAAAACTTTGCTATTCGGCACGCTTTCGCTGCGAGACCTTTTAAATTCACAAATTTATAATTCGTAAATTTTACCCGGTTTAAATTTGCCTCATTTTAAATTTTTAATCGTTTTATAAACACCTAAATTGCTAAACTTTGCTATTCGGCACGCTTTCGCTGCGAGACCATTTAAATTCACAAATTTTTGATTCGTAAATTTTACCCGGTTTAAATTTGCCTCATTTTAAATTTTTAATCGTTTTATAAACACCTAAATTGCTAAACTTTGCTATTCGGCACGCTTTCGCTGCGAGACCTTTTAAATTCACAAATTTTTGATTCCTAAATTTTACCCGGTTTAAATTTGCCTCATTTTAAACTTTTAATCGTTTTATTAACACCTAAATTGCTAAACTTTGCTATTCGGCACGCTTTCGCTGCGAGACCTTTTAAATTCACAAATTTTTGATTCGTAAATTTTACCCGGTTTAAATTTGCCTCATTTTAAATTTTTAATCCTTTTATAAACAAATAAATTGCAAAACTTTGCTATTCGGCACGCTTTCGCTGCGAGACCTTTTAAATTCACAAATTTATAATTCGTAAATTTTACCCGGTTTAAATTTGCCTCATTTTAAATTTTTAATCGTTTTATAAACACCTAAATTGCTAAACTTTGCTATTCGGCAAGCTTTCGCTGCGAGACCTTTTAAATTCACAAATTTATAATTCGTAAATTTTACCCGGTTTAAATTTGCCTCATTTTAAATTTTTAATCGTTTTATAAACACCTAAATTGCTAAACTTTGCTATTCGGCACGCTTTCGCTGCGAGACCTTTTAAATTCACAAATTTAATGAACGATATTTTCATCCTTTTACTATTTGCGCAAAATAGGAAAAAAATCTCCGTTACAACTCACGTTTAAAAATCTTTACAAATTGCAAAACAATGAAAATTTTTTTGTGAGGCGAGAGAGTATGCAAAAACAGGAGGGTGTTAGAGAAAAAGACAAAAAATTTTGTTTCTGCCATGTTTTCTCAGTATGATCCCTGACCCCAGAAAAGTCGGTTAAAATAGGTCCTGGAGAAAGTTTGGAAAAAATCTTAAGCGAGAGAGTATGCAAATTGAGGAGAGGCCAGAGAAAACAGACGATTTTTCAAAAATCGTTATTTCGCAATTTAAAAATATAAGATAAAATTTAGGTAGAAGGCCTTTACATAACATTGCTATTAACGCCTAACTGGCAAAAATCGGTCGAGTGCAAAAAAAGATATGCGCCGTGGAGAGTCGATCCCCGGACCTGTAGAACGATAGAAAATCTTGAATAAAATTGCGAAAACTTATGCCTCCAACTTTTCCCCCAAAATGGCCTATTAAATATGTGTTTCGGTTGTTTCGGCGTGGTCGTTATATACCAACTCGAGAAAAAAAAACAACACTTCGTTTAAACGGCATAATCGGAAAATCTTGAATATTGCGAAATTTTTAAAAACGTTTTTCTAGATTTTTCGCTCAGTTTGTCTGTTTACCATGTTTGCAAATTTACAAGTTTAAATTAGCCTGAAATGAGACTCCGGAAAAAAGAGATTTTAAAAAAACGGAAAATTTTGAAAATTTTCAAAAAATCATATCATTTTTGCCGTTGAAGTTATGAAAAAGTTTTAATTGAATTTTTTTCTCCTGGCTATGTAAACTAAACGATGCGTCAACGAAACCATGTAAATTCGAAAAAAGTATGGGGACACTCCTGCATTTGTAATAGCAAAGGTAGACTTCAGAAGCTCATCTAATCCCCAAATTCATGGCTTGTTGCCAACTTTGGCCGGCATGCGGAGGCAGTCGGAAACTCACGCCACGTGTTTCCCTGCGGCGTTCCGCCTTTCAGCGAAAACATGAGCAAATTGGCTGACGTCATGCGGGTGTTTACACGAAGTATGGGGAGATCTCGCTAGGCACGCTACTTGTTATCTACTTCTTCATTGCCACGTGGGAAAAATGAGATGCGCTATCTGCGATGATCTTGCGATTCGCATCAGGAACGATCAGTTCCCCGAAACAGTTCCGGAATGGAAGGAAAGTTCGTTCATCTTGCTATGGCATGATAACGAATGACGCAAGCACAGAATACACGGAAAGTTGAATTAGCATCTGGGTTATATTTTGAAAACAGTCAACAATTTTCGCAAGTGTTTTTGTTTGTTTTCGACAACACAATTTTCTCGAAATCTTAAACAAAAGCCCTCCCAATGTTTACAGCTGCAACTTCATCACGTGGTCCGTTTTCCCTCAACATCCTTTTGAAGGAAGGAACACTGTAGGATGTTTATCATTCATGTTAAACATAGAACACAACGCAAAGAAAAGATTCTTTTGGAACTACTACTTCCAAAACATATTTTTTGATTTGGCTGCATTCAGTGTGATTACATTTCCCAATCAGATCAACCCAAACTTCTTATAGCCACCTTAAAAACATTCACATAATGTTAAGAACACCCACCAAGTAGGTATGGTGATAAAAATTCACCCCAAAATTCAATAAATTTAAAAAAATGACAAACTGAAATAGGTGTAAAATAGGAAAGTTTGATACTTCAATAAAGTGCACAACGCCAGAAAATGATAAGCAACTTGCAGATTTTGTCATAAATCCCCCTTCCTTCCAAAGCTCACCTTTTTACACAACATAAACAACCCTAAGTCATATATAAATATATTATTCATGTTTGTTTTGCAAGTAAATGTGACGCTTACAGAATTGAATTTTCTACTTTGCATAGTCAGAAAGTTTATTGTGTTTTGTATCTTAGAGCTTCATGTATGTTTGTCAACAAGACTAAATGCTAAATTGATGACTGTCGAAACCAATTCCGAACATGCACAGAACATTCGCAACCTTCTCGAACGCAGAGAACCCACTCCCTTCAGATCGTTGGAATTAGCTCGTTCTCTGCATTTGTCTCTTTCGTTCTTTAGTCGCGCATCCGAAATTCTATTCGCAACCTAATGTCTCCGATTCATTGCATCATCCATTCTCTCGTAAGGCACACGTAGTACTTGACCCTTTGTTCTTTGTTCTCCTTACGGATGAGCAGGGTTACGTCGTGTAGATCTCATCATCAAATGTTTGTCAAACCGTTTTTATTTTCGTATTGATGTTTAGTCTGTTTACAAACGAAGGTGAGCGACTTTCGGGCACCTTAAAACTTAGTCGTATTAAACCGAAAAAGTATTTGAAAGATTGAACCAAAATATAAAAAGCAAAACAGCCCTTTAAAAGAGGAGTCTGCAGACAGTCAAACGGTCGTGGCAGGACCAAATGTACCTAGTCCTTTAAGACTTTGTCCCAATCCTTGCCCAATTCGTTGGAATTGGAGTATATCTAATTTGTGCGGTTTTGACACTGTGTTTCCCCCTAGTTAGTGAAACCGTGTATTTTGCGTGGTAAAGTATAAATTCTACGACACAAACTTTTCGAGTCTCTTTTGAGAATCATCTCAGTTGTAATCCCAAAATATCAAGTCAGTCCTAAGGCAATGCAGAACCCTAGATTCTTTTGTGAAGCCCTCGAACCGTAGCGAACCTCCTATACAGGTTTAGATTTGTTAGTCCCAATGTATATTCTGGAGAATGCTTGCTCCCCACAAATTCCAGGCTGCAACAGTTTATTGCTACCATTTTGCAACCCACACGGTAGGTTTCATTTGTCTGATGGCATGGCTCCATGTTGTCCAATTCTCTGCAAAAAACTGCAAAAATTTATCAATAACAGAGGGAATAACGGAAAACATGTGGACGTTTTCAACAACCCAGGCAGGTTTCGGGGCAGTGCCTAGGAACCGTATATTTCCTTCGTCGATCCACGTGGATTGCCTTTCCGTCGCTTTATGTTCCAGCATCCGCATGTTCTTCACCTTAGATCCTTTTCATAGCGTGTAGTTAATTTTGTTGATAGCTGCAGTTTGTCAACTTCTGAATTCTCGCATCGCCTTCAAATTCAAAGCTACGTCAACTAGCCCCGCAAATATTATTTCTTTTCTGCAAAGCACAGGACAAGTGCCCGGTCTCTGAGAATTGCCCTGTCACGTGGGGTTATCGGCCCTTTGAACAGCAGTGAAAGGCTGAGATTGCCACTGTCCACTGTCTCTTATCGCCCACAAACGACTTGTTGCAATGATCTCGTTTTGTTTACGTCCCGAATTCGAGATAAATTCTCCTTTCTGGCAACAAACCCTACTCGGAAACCCAGTTGTTGTGCCTCTGGCCGTGCGCATGACTTGTGTGTTTCCTACATACTCAATACATTCCAGAATTGAGTTTCCTTCCCGAGAGGGTTCGTCAAGACCACACAGTTGCCGCGTAAATAAACGTGTTCACATCCCCTTCTCTGAAGCAAGTGATACCGACTTTGCAAAACTTTCTTCCGCCTTTATCTTCCGCAATGACTTGTAACACCACGTGTGTGATAAAGAAAGTCTTCCGACTTTTTTCATTGAAAAGAATAATGTAGTTTCTTTTTTTTTAGTTTAGTTTAGTCTTAGTTTGTAGTTTCTTTTTCACATTTTTGTTTCTTTTTGTATTTAGGTTACTTCTCATTTTTAAAATTAAACTCACAGCGTATAAGACGGTTGGCCAAAGAAATTACAAGATCAAATGAGTGGTCCCGCATCTGAAGATTCAAAAAGTTAGTACATGCGATATTACTGAAAGGACGCCTCCAACCATTCAATTGTTCACATACCACAAGTACCGAGTCGCCGGTCATTCCGTTCTAAATTCGGCTCCCAATAGTGGTACTGGATCATTGCGGGTCGTACGATATAACTGTCAGGTCGGATGTCAAAGTGCGGCCTGGAACCGCACTGGCTCAAAGCGCACCTGTCTTTTGGTTTGCATAACCTCACGCCATGCCATTCTGCTACCAACCACAAACGTTTTCTATCTAGAGTTATGTTTGTTACAAAGATGTTTTCCAAAGCGAATTCTGTAAATCTTAACTTGAACTTCATTTTGCCCCCGAACTCCCGAAGGTCTTGCCCAGAGTTTCATCAACTCTTATCAAGTCGATAGGCCTTTGAAGTCTTGTTACTTTGGTTCCGCGTTAAACAAAGTAGTCAATGGCCAACTGACACTGCTGACCATGCAGTTTTGATAAGACAATCCAAATTTAGTGTTGCACGTTTATTGTGCCGGGATTTTCCAAACCACAGCTTCTTCTTCACGATCAGCGGACAGACGTTTTCAAAAACTTGAAACCCCGCTTTCGCTCTTTGTACCGGCAAACTGAATAAGACATGTCTGGTTCATAAAGTGATAAAGATTGGAACATCACGTGCTGAGCTGAAGTTCGCCCTGCCCTGAGCGCTTCTGCCGTGAAGTTTGTTTTTGTAAACGATTAAAAACGTTGTTGCTACACACTACTTATCCAGCATTAAAAGACACATTGTAAAGTAAAAAAAGGAAACCCCCGCACTTGCTCTTGACCTCTGATTCAAAATAGACCCCCTATAGATCATGGTTTTTGCCTTCCCGGGCATTTCCGGCCTTTCCCAGGGGACCCTCTGACGTGTCCTTCCGCGCTCCTGTTAATCCCCCAAAACATGAACGATGAGCCTAGGATTGGCCAGTCACCTCAACGCGTGACTCGAGATCATTAGGACCTGTTTTCATGCACGTCGAGACCTCCTCCGCCTGAGATGTTTTTCAAGGCAAAAGCAAATTATGTAGTGCTTCTCGTCTGAGATTTTCCCATCACTTTCTTTTCTTCTCTGGGGGTGTTTTGACATGGTCGGCTTCGCTGACGAAGCGTGGGATCAGGAAACTCAATTCCTCGTGAAGTAGAAGATTCATGCATTCGGAAACTCTCTTTGCACGCTCACCACGGTAACAGCATCAGGAAACACGTATACGGTAACGAATGAGAGAAGCTGCCCGACATTTACCAAGTCTCTCTCTCTCTCTCTCTCTCTCTCTCTCTCTCTCTCTCTCTTTGTATCATTGTCCCAATCGCTATTTCATACCCTTTCTTTGCCATTTCTTGGCAAGTCCTTGATCACAAATAAAAATACGAATGCAAGTTGCGACGAAATCGATCATGTTTTGTAATTTACCTAATTGTAACGGGGGCACAAAACAATTTTCTTGAAATGTGTCTACCATTTCAAAGAAATCAACTCAAAAACAAAGTGGATCTCTGCCAAACCATTCTATAAATACTGTTGATGACATTTTGCTGCAACCATCTGATGAGTCGAATACCGTAATCACTACTAAACAAACCATTGTGGACAGCAACATAGATCAGTGGGACTGAAAACCTGCCTTTTCTCGCAACAGACCATTGTTTATGGAAATCCTTACAAAAATAGATTTTGTCACATAATCTATTTGTCCTGGCTTAGCGTGGATTAATCTGAGTTCGGTAATTTTTCGCTCGCTCGCCTACCAGATCTCGATATTGACTACTGTTTTTGTGAATTACCCAGCCATTTTTGAGGCCTAAATGTTGTCAGAGAGAATAGGCGACAAAGAGAGAGAGTGCTACAAGGAAACCCCTCTTTGTCTGATAGAAAGCTTGTTCAAATATTTCAAGCAGAAAATAAAACGCCTTTTGCCCTGATAAGAAACCCTTGATACGCTCCCAATTACTTCTCTTCTCCCTTGCTGCTAAGTCGACTCGTTTCCTATCACTACCCTTCACCGTCCCATTTTTACACAGCGCTATTCGTATTCTTTGTACTGCTACCTACTCGGCTAATTCCTATTCTTGATGTCTATCAAGCTATGACTTTGTGGATAACAGCGAAATTGGATTTTGTTGATTTGTCAGCACTCTCACATTTGTTGTATTCGAAAAAAGGAAATCCTCATTTGGACAAAGTACTTTGTTTCTATTAAAGGAACACCTGTCTTTCTCAGTAAATCGAGTTCTAATTATTGTCTGCAATATCGGTTTAAGCCAATATTCGGAGAAACGTAATTCGCTGCAACGTAAAAAGTAAAACGATTTTCGGAGTTTCTGCGATTTTTGTGAATGTGTTTTGCTCTTTACTTTAATTTTGATTATTGAGGAAATTAATGGTTTAGTAGTATTTAGGCAAAACTATTTTCACTTGTTTCTACATGTTTCTTTATCTATAAAATTCTCGAAAAGATAACAAGGCCATTAGACTTAAACAATGACTTGGTTAGACTATTCTTACAAAAGAACAATCCAAATTTATCATTCTAGGTATCAAAAAAACTCGGCTTGAAATAAGACAAGAAAGATGCTTTTGGATTCACAATTACTTCCAAAAATGCACAATCCCTTTGTGCCACAATAATTTCGGTTCTGACGAACGTTACCCAACTGCAGATGTGAACAGGTACATTTTTGCAAGTGTTACCGAGTCCTCCCGGCGTTTCGTTGCCGCCTGCCATCCTTTTTATCGCCGTTATCGCAACTTCCTTTGGTCAAGATTGATTGTCCTCTGCACGCCGTTACCCGTTTTACTTTTTTTAAGTTACAGCAAAGCGACTCCGTCTCCGAATCCTCCGCCGCGCGGGGTATGTCGACGAATCTATAAACTACTCCAATTGCAATCCGATCGTCCTCTTCCGTGAGCATTTTTAGCCTTTCCCCTACGAGAGCTATATCAAAAGACCAATCCAATAGGCGCTTTAGTCTTAGAATTGCGCCGTTTTCTCCGAACAATCAACTTCCGCGCAGGTTAATGGGTGACAGGCTTTAATATATGCCTTGACCTTGCCCTTTCCTCATTTTATCCCATTTTCAACATGACTTGGAAAAATTATGTTCATGATGTAAAGCCACATTTCAATCTCGTTTCAAAACTTGTTTTCTTGCATTTCAAATTCTACCTTTTGTTCTCCACTGATTTGCACAGGGAATTACCGTGGCCAGATGTTTTCAGCGAAGGGGGTATTTCTAGACTTTTTGAGTCACTGTCGCAAGTAAACAAGTCTGATGTCTGGGAAAGACAATCACAAAATTAGAACTATTTTTATCTTGCTTCTGTAATTTCAAAAATAGCACCTTCCGGATCTCCCCGTTGACCAAATGGCTGATAAGAGCCCTATCAAGATTTTCTGCAAATTGTTCCGCAGGTGTCTTCGTGAATAGCATAAAGTTCAAAGTGCTGTAGCATAATTATATTTATTAAAATTGAATTATTCAGCCCCGAACAATCTAGCAAAGGTCTGCAAAAGAGCATAAAAAAGTTTCAAGCAACGTCACATATTTCTAATTATCACATATTTCTAATTAAGCTTCAGTATAAAATACTTTGGATATGCCGAAAGCTGTGTTAAAGAATTTGGATTTGCCGCCCTTTGTACTTTCGAAAATTGTAAAGGGAAGTCTTTAAAGATTCCTTATCAGTAGTTTGAGTTACGACCCAAAGCAGAACAAAAGTCACAAGAACTGTTACTGAACAAATCTCGGCAGTTTTTGGTTTGAGTTCTGTTTGCCTTGACAAAGCTAAGGGGTTGAACAGAAAAGTGGCGATTTTTAAACATACAAATTTAAAAACAAAATTCAAAGATTGTATTCTTTTCACTTTTTTATAAAATAATATTTGTAACAAATCTGATGTAAGAACAAATTGTGTTCCGTGAAAGTGCGCCTTTAAAAATTAAGATTTTGTAATCACTTTTATGACGCAACCTAAGCACAATGTACAATAAATGTGCGATATCGTAGTTCCGCACAAAAATATGATTCAGAAGTTTGGACCGTTCCAACTGTAAAAGAAATTATCTGATGATGCATACTTGTTTGTTCCGTTCTGATAAAACGAAACGCCTTTTTCATAAATCAAAAGAAACCAGTTAGTCATTTCCACCCCCACGGAAGGATTTAATTTTTTCGGGGTTTCTTAATTTATTTTTTGGAAGTTCTCTCTTTGCAAGCCTTACTACTTTTGTCGTATAGTTGATGTGTAGGGTGTCTTAATGAATCCGGAACATGTCAACCCCCTATCCGCGTTATCTCCACTTTTTGCGATCTGTGAGTTTAAAGAGTACCACAGTCCAATTCTAAGAATGGCCTTCACGTGTCATGACGCAAACCACAGCAATTTCCTGTGAGCAATTGCATCGGAACTTAGCAATCAGAGGCTATCTTTGAAAGTCAGTTTACCGAAAAAGTTTTAGATTGGGAAAACCTCTCGCAACATTTTTTGATTTCTGATAAAGCGAACCCATCAGCTGGAACATCACAACAGAGGCAACAACAAACCACATCCTCTGCTTTTCTTTGCTTTACAGCCCGTTTATTGGTGTTTTCCTTGGTATGGGCAACTTAGATAAACAAAGATTCTTGTTAGCAATTTCTCATAGACAACAAGTTCTTTTAGTACCAACTTTACTTTCATAAGCACATTTTGAACAAACCATAATTTGGAATCCGCTCTGTTGTCTTAAACTTTATCATTTTCTCTGATTCGGTACCCTTTGTACTTTCTGAAAAAGCGAATTGTGTAACAGTAACTCTTCTGTATTACTTTCCAAACCAATCTGGTACCCAAGCCATTTGTTTGCTCTTCATATTTATTGCTCATTGAATGTGTGCAAGCGACATAAATACACAAAATGTTCACTGCTCTAGCGATAATGCGGTTTAGATTTAAAGTGCACTTCCTGAAAATGGGGAAGTACCAATTCAAACGGGGAAACGCACGGACGACTTTTTTTTCGTTTCGCCGAAACATTTTGTATTTTGTCCGGGTCAGTGCGAACAAAGATTATTTGCTTTATCTACGGCTTTTATCACTTCTTCTAAAGACCGACTTTTCTGTCTCTCCCAGCACGTGATGTTTCAGGCACATTCCCCCCGATTCTATTTCAAAGACGAAAACTATCTTCCCCGCTTGCCCCTATCAGTGCCGTGTGTCTGCGACATCTTCGTGTCAAAGTGTGGAGTGTATCTTTAAAGTCGCTTTTTGCAGCAACACTCGGGCGCCGGACTCGAATTGCCTCGTCGCCAGTTCCTTCCGCCGCGCTTTTTACCTTCCTTGTTCCGCGAAGAGTGTCTCGTCGTTGAGACGCAGGCTCAACATGATTAATTCTTGCGGTGCCCGTTCTGCAGGAGACGGCGACGCCCAGTGTTCCTTAATTTGGCCTTTCCGGGTTCTCCCCGCATTTGGCTCGCCGACCACCCGCCGGCGGATTTGTGGCAAATTCCGCAGATTACACAAATCCAAACTTTCCATTTCGCGCAATCGAGACTTACGGGGCGTAGTACAAAGTTTGAACTGGTGGAGATCTAATTGTCATATACAACGTTTGTATCTTATATTTAACGCGGGGGATATACACTTACATGTGGATGGATCACCGCGGCCACTGCATTTCACACACTTCATGTACCAACAAGAAATTACTACAAAGGTTTCTACAACTAAGTCAACTTAGCAAGCACGGAATGCGTTTTAGAAATATCGTTTGTGAACCAACTTGTCAGAAAATCATTTTTTTGTTAGTCGTTAAACCGTGTTTTTCAAAGTTGAACCACACGTTGCAAATCCTGCGAACAAAGTGGGTGTGAAACTGTGATTATCCTTAAAAATCTGCGGTTTATCCGATTTGTAGTAAATTCCGCGGATACCAACAAAGGCCAATCGTTGATTTCCCCCGATCGGGACACAACCAGATCGGCCAGTGTTTTTGCCAATCGCGTCGTCCTTTTCCGTCCTTCTTTCCTTTTTCTTGCCCACGCAAGACGTGCCGAAAACAATGTTCACACACTCTACGTCGTGTCTGTAACTGTCTGCCGAACAGTGTTCTTTTTTGCAAAAATTGCTCCCAATCCATCATGGAATGTTTGCCGTTGGGATGGTTATGTCGTTGTGTTTTTCACACAGAATGGGACCAGACAGGGAGATGCGGTTGCAGGTGATACCCCAGACGAGATAGACAATATTTGCATACTCTGTGGTCGCCCCCCGAATTGAGATAGGAATATCATACGTAGTGTATTGCACGTGCCGTCGTGTTGTGGTTTGTCAGTGTGGTTACGAGTAGTTACAAACTTACTAACTTTTGACCGTAGCTCGAACTTTGTGCTTCTACAATGCTATTTATGGCAATTATAGTTTTCTACCCTACAAATTGAGGGGTACTGACGTGCCATTTCGCCTTTGCCCTATTTGAAGTCACCTGCAATTGCAATCAGGGCAATGTTTTGCTCTCAATGGACTGAAAGTATCGTATAATAGCTTGAATGATGCGTTTCTCGAGCTTATGCTTCTTCTATCAAACAATTTCTTTGAAACAAAGCGTAGGCGCCAGAGAAGCTTATCTCCGCATTTAGAATCGCCCCTTAGTTAAGATAAGTTTCGCTCTTTGGCCGAAACCATGGTTATCTTTTACGTTTTCCGAATACTAGGCACTTCTTGGCCTTTACACGAAAGACCAAGAAGTGCCCATTTTTCCCAGAAATGGAAAAAGATAACGAAAACGCCCATATAAGTTATCGCCGCAAGGCTTGTGCAGACCAGTCTTTCACTGGCTGCCACTATTACCTAGTGCTTTTTTTTGTTCCTAAAGAACTTTTCTGACGCCACTTTGTTGATTTACTAGCTTATAGTTAAGCGCCTGTTGCCCACCCTTCCCCCGCTCTATTTCTGATTTAGCCTTTTGTTTACGGACCCCTCTGACTTTTCGGTTTGATTGTGATGGCCTGCGCGTGTCTCGTTAGTCCCGTTGGACAACATGTATGGACATGTTAAATGGAGAAGGATACGATAGGCTCAGGCGTAAACAACACAAGCAACATGCCAAAGAGGAAACAATTTGGGGAAACTGCCCCAATTTCGCCTCAGGACAAGGACATCCTGATCTTGGACTATTTTGTTTTGACTAAACGTTATCAGCTGAATCAGAGTTCAATTCCTTGTCACAAAGGGCAGTCAAGCAGGAAGCGGGAGAGATCTTCACGGTCATTCCGTCTGGCAAGCGGCGAAGCCTGCATTCTTTTCACTTTCCGCTCTCATTAACATTCTGAAGTCGGCTTAAAAGAACACCCTTTTTGGCCAAAGAAAACATGTCTTGCCCTTGGTACGTAAATTTTTAGAGCGCCGACCCCCATTTTTTTCTCGTTTGATGGATACCCGCTGAGCACAGATCCCAGTGTTAAGTGAGTGCATCATTTCCGTCAGCTGGGCTGCTATTTTTGTCCTCGACCAAGGAAGAAGTCCAGAAAGTCACGAAAGAGTTGCGAAATTCCTTTTTGTGGAAAACACCACAACATGATAACTCCGCCCGCCCATCTATTTGCACGTTTTTGCTCTGGTTTCCCAGTATTCCTCCCAGAAATCCACTTTCTTTTAAGAGTGTTTGCGTGATTTTTGGCTTTTCGGTTCTTTTCGAAGTCACGGAAAATAATTAATTTTTCACCAGCTGAAAGAGCACTTTGGAAGTTTGGTCCACAAAGGCACGCGAAAACAACCAACAACAGAAAGAATTCGGCCGCACTAGAAGAATGAACCCTCATCTTTCCCCTCTGACTACTGTATTCCACTTTGCTCTTTGGAATTCTTACCTAAATACAACAGAAATCTTCTCTTGTTTAGTTATCTGACGCATCCTTTCTTCAGGAAGCGTTCTCACAAACAAATCCTTTCTGCAGCATACTGTAAGTTTGACATGTTTAATTAGTGTAGGAGTGTAAAAAATTATAAATAGTTTATTTGTTGCGCTCGTTAAGTGTTTTTAAAAGCCTTTTGTGTACTACTTAATAGTATTCGAGCATGTTGCCTGGAAATTTTCTCATTTTCATTAGTTAATATAAAAAATCTACTTCTTCCGATTTTGCTGCCAACGTTGACTGATTATCTTATGCTCTAACGCAATACAACGGAAAACTTCAAATACAACATCTAAACATTGGCGCGAAGAGGAAATACACACGAAAAAGTTTTAGCTGCTACATTTATTAGTTAAACAATATACAGTTTTACCGATTGCCACTTTTGACAAAAAAATCTTCCAACTTTTGTTGTCAGCGTTAGAATCTAATACGAGTGAACTTGTTCCGTTGCGCCCTGCTTTCACAGGCGAATAGTATTTCCATACAATTAAACGTCGCTGTATGCTCAGCTGCCTCGTAAATGTGTGTTTAGGTGCTTTCTCTGTTTCAATTTTGCTCCTTTTCCAAAAAGTGTGCGTGAGCCCCTGCTTTTCATAGATTGTTCTATGAAAAACATAAACCTTTGATTATCCGAGATAAGGCTTCATTTGCGTGTAATGACGAGTCGAGAGGAATTGCAGATGTAATTTCTTTCGCAGAGCGAAAGATGAGCGCAAATAGTTCCAGAGCCGCCATGCGGCGTTTACAAACCTGCCGACGTCCGTTTTACGCGTCTCTTCCGGCGCAACTGTGCACATGCCACGATCAAAATACCACCTCCCGACAGGGCTCCCCTGCCACAACCGGTTCGAAGCAACCCCGTCGCTTCCCCCAGTCGCCACCTCTTCTATGCCGACCAGGCAACCCAGAGTGCCCTTTAGTCTGTGGTTTTCAAATCACCTCTTTCGCGCGGGGTAGTGTAAAGGCGAAAGGGGAAGTGGGGCCGGACGGAACCGGCTTCGAGTCGCTGCGAAGAATCGATGCTACTTCCGGCGTTAGCTGACCACAGAACATAGCGCATGTGACTCGCCCCCGTATTTTGGAACCCCCAAGCACTTTCGGGCCCTTCCTAGGTGTCTAATCCGTTAGTAATTGCGAATTCCGCGCCTTTAAATCCTGTTATTATCTTGCGCGGCCGCGAAAGAGAGACTGATCTCCGTCATATGAGTTTAGGACCCGTAAACATTTTGCCGCGCAAAAAATCGAGATGGCCGTTATTTTCGGCGGGACACCGTGACGTTGGTCACGTCATTGACCGCGCCACACACGCAGGGAAAAACAACTTTTTGCACACCGGAATCTGGTAGGGCCACTCGCATCCGTCAGGTGTTTCTTCCGTTCGAATTGATATGGGTGTGGCCCCGCAATGCAACTTTTCCCCCTCCAGTCGCCAACCCATTTCTTCCGCTACCCCACATTTTTCCTTTCCGCTTTCGGAATGTTACACATTCCGCTAGAGTACACCAAGTTTCAATTGGTGTCGAAACATTCCATTTACTTCACGGCGTGTTTCTCCAACTCAAACAAAACAGCTGACAAACAAATGGCAACATGCCAATATCCCCCCCCCCCCCCCCCCTATTGTTTTGAAAATGTCCACGTGAATCGCATTCCCCTGCGAATGTTTTGCTGGCATGCTGCCAAAACCCGAAATGTGGACTGTATCTGCCAAACAACTAGTTTAAGGAAGGGATATCCGACAGTCTAGACCATTCGCTCACTTTGAACTACCATTTATCAGTAGAGCGTCACATGTTCTTTCCCCAGTTGCTGTGCTCACAGCGACGGATAAGCACAAGTACATTTCTACTCTACTATGGCAGGCGCCAAAAACAAAAAGTGTATCTCGAGTAGATTGTTTGCTCGAGGGTTATGAGACCAAAAAGCGTGTTTCCTGAATAACAGACATCGCGAAAATTGCGATGTTCTCTGTCCTAGGCATTCTCTTCTTTGATGAAATCACAGCCTGTTCTGTCTGGATTCCTCCTTGAAATACTGTTTTTCATAAACGTCACGGGGTTTCCACACTGTTTTGTCGGGCATTGGAATCTATTAGCAGAGAACGAGAATCAACTCGTCGGGGGAAACCCTGGCAATATTTGAGCCCAATGTTTTCACTTTTTCTTCTCTCTGATTCTCGCGGATTTTTCTAACCCTTTAATCTTAAGTAATTCAATTTGTTTTTGTACACACAAATCTGCTTTCAAAGCCGAGCCTTGCTCAAATCTCACTCGAAACTAGAATGCTTTCGGGTCCTATCTTTAGGATTTATGACGCAAGGGTGATTTTGTTTTGCGTTTTTCCGCGACACGCCACGACTTTCTCTTTCCTTATCAACTATTTCCCCGTTTTGACGACTCTATTTTTGGGTAGTTTGGCTGAAATCGAAAACGATGTTGCCGAAAGAGAGAGAAACGAAGACCCGCGTGATGCAAATGGGGCTGGAACTTTCGATTCCACGCCGAAAACTGCCGAATTCTCAGTTTTGCCTGGTTCCGTTGATCTCACCTCAAACGCCCTTCCCAACGCAGTCATTTCCCCACAGAGCTATATTTTCCTCCATCCTGTTGTGACGAATCCTGCAAATCGAAATGTCGATCTCCGTTTTTTCTGCCAACGGTTCTCTGGCATGGCCGCCCGCAAAAAACGGCAGTGAAAACAACAATTGCGAAACATGAGGGATGCCTGTTGTGGGTCACGTGCGGCGCCGAATTTACTCGTTTCCGCGACTGCGCCCCATTGTGCTCGCTTTTTCCGCGCTGATGACGTTTCTCCTGTGGCTGCCGGGCGAAGGTTGTTTTCCGCCTTCTCCCTCGTGCTCGGCCTTTTCACTGAATGTAGTAATTTGGGGGCGTATTGTTGCGCAAAACAATATGATTACTTCTGTCGGGCGGGATTTCGGATTTCGAGGGGAAACCTTATTTCAAAGAGCACATTCTTGAGAAGAGGCCGGAAATAAGCCAAGTCGCGTGTGCGCAGTTGCCGTCTGAACCCATTTGCTGCCTGATTGATCACTTTGTTTCCGGACAGCTCGAGGTCTTCCGGTTCCTCCCACACATCCCTCTGTCGTTTTATAGTCTTGTCCGCTCACCCTTTGTTTTCATGGTAGAAGAACAGTTTTATGAAACTGGAAGTTGCAATCTTCGGTCCCCAAAGTACGATTCGGAAATCAAAAAGTCAGAAAACATGCCCTTACTATAAAACGGAAACTTTTTGTTTTGTCATCGTCCATCACCTAACGTTGCACAATTCATTTACCAAAAACTCGGAATGAATTCGGTTTTTATAAGTTTTTAGCTGAATAGGACTTTAAAGCTGAATCCTAATAACACGTAAATATTAGGGTTTTAAGTCTTATTTTTCGTGCGTAGTACTTTTAATGCCCTCTGATAAGGGTAGAAGCGGTCATTTGATTTTGATCAGGTCTTGTTTCAGCTATTTTTTTGAATCCTTCTTTTGAAAATAAGTCATTTCTTTAATCAGGTTTTGACGTGAAATTGTACATAGCACTTGGCTGTATGATTGATAAAAAATATACTCCAACCGTAATTGTAGCCGATTGTCTCAGACAACTTTTCGAACTAAAAACAAGGTCACTGCAACATTTGATTGTCGCCTGGGAATTTTTCAGCGAACTTATAAATTGTCAAAGCACTTGGAAAAGTCGGCGCTGCGTCGCCTTTAAAAACCCCTTCTGCTAGATTGCAATGTAATGCGATCGCCGGCGCGAAACGTACGTCAGTTCCTCTCATTGCGAACGGTTTCCGCTTTTCCACAGAGCCGAACTTTTGGTTTCTCATAAAAGTTTGTGTTTACGGTTCGTCGCCGAGAGAGCGACAAGCAATAAACTTCACATAATTTGTCCTTTTTGTGCGGTCTTTGAGACCTTGCGGCGCCCAGTTCAGGCTTTAATCGTTCCGCGAATCGTTCGTTCGTCGCCCAGTTCAAGGAACCCCTGCGTGACGCCTTCTTCCAGCTCTTCTGATTAGTGGTCCCTAACTTTTTGCCCCCTTCTTTCTTTGCCGCTTCGCGCCTAATTTGTCATGGCACGGCCCTTTGGAACTCGCGATCCGTCATTCGAGCACGGACTGACTCTTCCTCTTTCCCTCATTGCCATTGCGGACCAAACATCCCCGAAGACCGAGCCGAGAATGGGAATCTCATTCAAAAAATCTTGTCAGAAAACTTCCATAACTTAGTGACCTCACACTTAGGCGCTTAAGCTATTCATTCCTTTTTTCATCTTTTTAGCATATACAAATCCAGGTCTGTATAGATCAACAACATTTGTTACCATGACCACTCTTTAAAAAACCACTTTCCCCATCGCGTATTTTTCGATTTTACACCTTGATTTCGAAACCTGTCCAACTGGAACTTCTATATTTGGACTTCCACTTTGCCACTCTGTTCTTCCTATTTTTAATTCTACCCCAGTAGACTGATATCATTGTGTTGACCAAAACACAACTGTGTCCATTCTTCTGACCACGTGCATCGGCGCGCCCAGTTATATTCCTGTTGCCCCTATCCGCAAATCCGATCGCTCTTCCGCATGATGTCACGCGTTGAACTCTGATGTTATGCCCTAGGGCGTGAATATTCTAAAAGCGGCGATCTTTGAGTGGCATCCCCCTTTGGCCATAGGTAAAGTCTCCGGCAATCACGAGCTGGCGACCCCTTCAATTACTCGTGCCCTTCGATCGAGTTTTCACCTGAACTAATGTTTTTCAGTTACTCTTTGATACATTCCCATTGTACTTACTTCAGGCCGTGTCATGCACGACTTCTGCTGCGCTACTGAATCCCCATGATGAAGAAGTACCTCGCATGGAGAGATCTTGAATTGGTGGGTTGACTTTTGCTGTGCGCAGCCTTCCTTCCCGGAATCTACGCGCTGTGTTCTAATTGCACAATTTCTCCAGCCCACAATTACAGATCCTTCTGGGAAAAATTTATTCTCTTCCTGTCGACATCATTGTGCCAATTATAGGGTTTCCTATTAGACTCTGATCAGTCCTGTCTCAAAGTGCATCCAGGCTTACATGTGTTCCCTGGGGGCTTCTGTTCCCGGATGCGCGAAAAACAGACCCGGATCTTCGAAATAGCTTCCCAAATGGCTCTTTTTGAGCCCAGCCTGACTACATTAATCATTTCCGCGCTTACCTCAATTACCTCATTCAGTGTCAGGTGAACCTTGGAACGCCGCGAAATTCCAAGTAAATCTGACTGTTTTCTTCTCAAAAGGCAGCCGTTCGTTGAAACCATTTTCTGCAATCTCACCCCGTCTCGGTCGCGCTTTCCTCTTTCTTTCTGATTTTGTCACTGTTTGGAAAAAAGTCTTTGGCGCTTGAGTGCCGATCACTGAAACAAGCAAGGGCAAAAAGAGGGAAATGTTTTCGTCTACGCCTGAATTTTGGACATTGCCATCGCCCAAATATCACCAGCGTACAGGCGTACTCTATACGTCTCCTGAAAACAAGCACTTTGAAGCGGTTCTCTGGTGTGTTAGAAGCACAAGTCGGTGAAAATAGATATTTTCTCTCAAGCACTCTTATACAACTCAGAAGGTTGCTAACACTTTTGTCTGATTATTTTCTTTCTTAGCTCTGCTGATGGAAGAGAACATGTGTGCTTCATTTTCAGTCAGTTTTTGGGGGTTAGCGGGAAGAAATCTTTTGAAACTTACAAATTTTCGAAAATTATGCAATCTTCACCAGGTCTACTGGGGGAAAAATGCTTGATCTCAAAATCGAACTG
This sequence comes from Oscheius myriophilus, assembly GCA_964057215.1. Lineage (NCBI taxonomy): Eukaryota > Metazoa > Nematoda > Chromadorea > Rhabditida > Rhabditidae > Oscheius > Oscheius myriophilus. The sequence goes on from OZ059907.1 coordinate 16,389,278, forward strand.
TTTTCAAGGAGTTTTGCAAGAGTTTTGTATGTCCTAAAACAAGAAATGTACCGATAGATTGTAAATTCAGCCTAGTAAAATCAAACACCAAACTGAATCAAGGCACTACGACAAAAAACTGAAATGTTTTTGCCCTGCGGGTTTCATTCACAAGAATTTCACGTGCGCGCGAAAGTTGTTTCCTGTCCTATAATGGGGCTATTATCACTTTCGGAACAAACGGGTCTGACATCACGTGTTTGTATTTCTTTGTTCTGAATCAACAGATTACAAATTGCTTTATCAAAAACGTTTTCATCTTGGGAGGTGGGTTTAAGATGATGGTGAGAAGCGCTTCGTCACCTCGGCGACCTCAGCAGTTCGGACAATTGCAAATACCACAACAGTGTTTGCTCGGCCAGTCTGCCCGACAGGCAGCACCAAATCTCTCTTTTTTCACAGCCTCTTCCTCAGAATCGATTGACTATCACCTGTTGCTTATGAAGTCATAGAGTCTGATTTGCTACAGAACAAATTCCAAACAACCACGCAATCAGTTCGAGATTACTTGCCCAGAATAGAAAGTGTTGATTCAAAATAACAGCTGATATTTGCTTACTCATCCTTTCCTTCGCAACGAATGTAGGAATTTCCCCAAGCACTCCCTCTCTCAGTGATCAACCTTTCCGCTCTAAAAGAACACGGATGATACATGTCTCTCTATTTTAGTCAAGTCGTTGACAACAAGAATGTTTGATGTAGTTTTTTTGCTCCTTCCACTTGGTCATTCCGTCGCTACCGTTTCATTCCGTCGCAAACCTTTTATAAAAGAGCGTGTGATTGATTGAGAAATTGGGCGAATGTGTCGCAACAGAGTTCAAGCGATCATCTGACTCGGAAGTGTAAGATAGCGAGATAAGGCCTTCGTTTCTTCCGCGAGCATCTCACAACGGCGCAAAAACACATGACGTCACTCTTTTATACCGGCTACTCTCTTTTGATCTGCACTGTATATCGATCGCGCCAGCTGCCTCGTGCCACTCTGTTTGTGTTGTATTTACCTAGGCGCGCCCAGGTTACCCCCTTCGATCCTCCGTGACCTCTCCTTCTCCCGCATCCCTTCATCGGATCTCTAGAATCCCACGTTGCAGTGTTTTCATACAAAGTGGATTATTTAAATTATAGACAGTTTCAAAAGATTGATAATGTTTGATTGCGTGAATTCTCATATAATCTCATGTTTTTCGCTTGTAATTATCGAAAGTGCAATTGTTTCTGAATTCCAACACTGATTGAAGCCAATTTTCGGTAAGCACAAACCGCGGAAGAAAAGAACTAATAGAGTGGTCGCAATCTGACCTTTCTAACGAAAACACACTGAATCAGAGATCCTAGTATGTTTACACCTCCAAGTCCAGGAGATGTTGTGCCCGTGCGACAACCCCTTCAGTTGAGTTGTCGCCGCCCTAAACTCAAAAAGTCTCAACAGCCTGCGCCTTCGGTCACTTTCCTAATTGTTTTCATCAGTAAGTGAACCCTGAAAGTGCTGACTGAGTCTAGGCTTTCCTATTTTTCTCTTTCGCTGACGTGGAAATTTGTCAAAGTGCTGGCAGATTAGCTTTTGCGCAGCGGCTCAGGGCGACCAACGAAGATTGTAGTAGCTCGCGATATTTGGGAAAAACTTTCTCTCGCAAGCATTGGACGCGTAAACGACAACATGCGGAATAAAGAAAATTTTCCCGTGAATCCTGAGAAGATTCCAGGAAATAGGATGAAGCCTGGACGTGTGTGAGGTGACTCGCACGTCAATTACAGCTGAAGATCTCTCGCTGACGAAGGTAGTCTCGGTGTGTTGTGGCACTGCCGCGGGCCCGCCACGTATTGATCGCAGCCTTGTTTCGGTCGCAACTCGCTTCACATCCCAGTCCGATGCACTTTAACCTTTCCGATCAGTTTTCCCCTTGACGCGTCGCGCCGCGTCGCCCCTCCTCCAAGAAGCTCCCTTTTTCTCCTCTTTCGGCGCGCCCTCTTTACATTTCGTAGTCTCTCTCTCGTGTCCAGGGCGATTTGTCACCAGCGACACACTGTGATCACCACCCGCGTCAATACGACAAAGGCAGACCTTTTCATGTACCGTCAGGTAATTGGAACTCTTTGCTACGTAGAGATTTTCAATCTGTAGTGTAAAGACCCTGTTCTCATTGACCTTTACAACCGCGCGCTACAGTACACCAAGGGAAAGTGGACCGTGTCTTGCATAAAAAAACGACCTTTCACTCAAAAAGTTGGATTTTCGCCAAGTTTTAGTTGCATAGTTTTCCTGTTTCGCCGGATTTTGTACTTTCAAGGCGATTACAACGACCCCACGTGGAGTGCACTAAAAAGAGACTACGGATCAGCTTCAAAGATTAAATCTAGCTTTGAAAACGTAAAGTAAACTTTTACTTAAATGTTAAGCTGTGTCACGCAAAACAAATTCTGAGTTTTTAGCGTTTCAAATTTGGTCACTTGATATTGAAAATTGGGCATTTCCCATGATTTTTAATAATTTCGAATAAGAATGAACTTATTGGTTTAGCTTGAAAATGTGAGAAATGTTCGGCAATTACAAATGCCGGATGTTTTCGTCCGCTGCCACGTGCGTGAGCTGTTCTCGTTCTCAAAACCCGACTGACCCGCCCTCTTTTTGCTCCCCTGTGATGCCATATGGTGGCGGTCTCATTTCCGCATTTTACACATCCGCTTGCCTTCAGTTTTCGGGAGAGGAAGTTACAGCGGCCCCCAGAACGCCTCGTTGTTGTCCTTTGCGCGTTTATATTTATTATGCGTTAACCAACTAATTGCTCATTTTTCAGGATAGCCCGGCTCTGGCGTGTCAGGCCCCTTTGCTTCCTCGCGCCGTTCCTGGCGCCACTGAGTGGTCAGCAGCACTGGCCTCCCCGCCACCCACTACCAACTTCCCCACCGGGTACGTTTCTGATCATCCACAATTATCTCTCGCCTAATTACCCGTAATTAGCTTTACGCGTTTCACAAAGCCTCTTTCTAATCGAGTAATAATCAAATTAGGTTTTGGTACTTGGTCCCCAAAAAATAACAAAGAACGCGAAAATGGCCTGTCATTTCCTCATCGCTGCTTTCGTTGGCGTTTGCAGCGCACAAAAAAGTGAAGATAAGACGGCAGACTAAAGACGCAGTAATTTCCTTGTTTGAAAACAGTCAGCAAACAGAACGCCTCGTGATAGCTCTTCTTCCAAATCGCCTTCAGGAAATGAGGTGGCTCTTACTTTTTTTTTAAAGCGTGGGCTTATTTATTTGTTTATTCGATGCGAATCACTCTTTTGCCATTCGATTAGACGCCTAATCTTTGCTCACTGAAGCTCTTTCACGTCGCTAATTGGCTATATTCTTGGGCGGCGCCGCATAATCATGATCATATCGTAGTTTTTGCAGGTCAACGAGGCTGACACAATCCGGGGCGTCTGCATTCACTGCTGTACCCGGGGCTCTAGTAACAGGAGGAAATCCCCTCTCTGTTCTGCCCGCCGTTTACCCCGGGCTCATGGGTCTTCCCGCCTTCCTTGAGAGACTTAACGCCTCAATCATGCTCAGAAGCCCATTGACCAATACGTTCAAGCCGATCCCAAATAATGACCGGTAAGTGCTCCCCCAGGTATTACTGACGATTCTTGTTCAGCATGGATGTGGCCAGGTTTCGGGTCAAAGATCCAATGGAATGGCTGGTTGATGACGTCGTTCCCTGGATCATGGATGTCGCGAAAAGGCATAGAATCCCTTATGAGGATATGAATATGCATCAGGTACACGAACAAGCGAGGGATTCAGCAAAGACATGTTTCAGTTCGCCTCTCTCACAGGCAAACAGCTCACAGAGATGTCCGAGGAACAGTTTGTTCAAAAGGATCCCAACTTCGGCTCCTTAATATACAGAGACTTTAAAAAAGTGTCAGGTAATATTCATACCTCAAACCCTGACGAATTTTGTGTTTCAGAAGAGACTCTTCTCGATGACTTTATCAAAAAGTACCCGACCGAGGAGGAACCGACCATGATTGCTCCGTCGACGTCTTTTGATCTCCCGAAGCCTCAGCCTACGCTCTTGCCCTCCCCACTGCATCCAGTACCTGTGCAGCCGCCCCAGCTGCAAGCACAACTAACCACCACGCTGACGGCGCCGCTGCATACTACATTGCAGTCGCCTCTGCAGACGAATGCATTGAATCAGAACCTCATTCAAGGATTACATGATCTCCAAACAGCTCAACTACAACAAACTGTACAATTGCAACAGTCCTTGACACAGTCACTCGCATCGACGTTAGCAGCAGGCTTGAATTCAGGTAAGATTCAGGGATTGTAACCGTATATTGCTTTTTAGTTTCAGGGTTGAGTCCAATGAGCATTCCTTTGATGCAGAACGGTCTCAGTCCCAGTTCGCCCTTGTTGTCGACGACCATCCAGCCTCCCAAGCTTTCACCACTCCCTATTCCGTCCTCGTTGCCGTCAAGCTCGTTAAATGTTTCGGCTGCTTGCGAACTTGGTCGCTACAACCACAACCCCGGCAGTGTCAGCAGCGACTATGATGGTTGGTTTTCAAACTCCACCTTTGCAAACGTTCAAAAACTGCGAATCACTTATTCCGAATCAGTGGAGGCAGGTGTTGCGGGGTACAAATTAGGGACCGGCTATGCATGTGAGCTCTGATCTACTAGCCGTCAGCAGCCGCGCGGGGGCTGTTTCAACGCCGCCTGGGGAGAACCTCCCCCGCTTTATAGACAACACGCCTGTCAGGTGCGGAAACGAAGGAAGGTTGGGACATTGCCGGCATTATTTTTTCTCAGAGCGCATATACTGACATCGCGTTGCCCACAATGTTTTGAGCGGGGACGCACTCGGTGTCAATCGGGAACAACACAGTTTGGCTGCCCTTAGCCGTGAAAAATGAAAACATCCCTAGGGCAGCACGTGGTGTGACTGGAAAATTAGCTTGGCACGTCATTAAAATTGCGATCTAGGGAATTCGAATTCGAGGAAGCTTTGTGGCTTCCGCGCGACCGATGACGCTTTCTGGACTTTGGAAGGCGCCACCATTAGCGAAGCTGACCAGAAACCAGTGTGATTCTTTCAGGCGACGATAGACTGCATGAGGGCAAAATCAAGAAAAACCGAGATGGGCGTCCGAGGAAGCGATCCCAACACACAAAGGGGAACAAGCTTTGGGAGTTCATCAGAGACGCTCTCAAAGATCCAGACACGTGTCCTTCCGTCGTCCGGTAACCTGACCTCCTATTCAGTCATTCATGGAATGTTTCAGATGGGAAGATCCCGTCGAAGGCGTCTTCCGCATTGTGGAGTCGGAGAAGCTTGCACGTCTCTGGGGTCAGAGGAAAAACAACACCAAGATGACCTATGAGAAGCTCAGTCGTGCCATGAGGTAAGTAACCAGATGTGTTGTCGTTTGTTGAACGACTGTTGTGAGTTCCCATCGTGTTGTCAATGCATAGATACGGAAGCCACGCTTATCCACGCGGCAATTGCAGCGCGCAGGAAGGAAGGGCTCCCCTGTTTGCTCTTCTACTTCCAGGGGGTCAAATTTCGCCGCGGAATCCCGGAAATTGACGTCATTCTGTAGTAATTCTCTGATCTTAGTTGGTCTTTTGGCAGAAAATGGACAATTTAGTTAAATCAAAGTTCAAACTCAACTAGCAATGTTTCAAAGAGTCAAAATTGGGACTTTAGCTCTTTACGTACATAGTCGAAAGTTTAAGTGTTTGAAACAACTCGAAACTTAAGCTAATTTTGGTATGTTCGAACAACCACACACCTTTTTGTTTACAGATGAAAGTGATCTTTGTCGTTTGCAGTAAAAAGGCAATTGTCTTCCAAATGCCATTGTTTCAGTGCGTTCAGCATTCATAGTTGGCATTCTGTTTGTCTTCTTTGCTGTTTTGCCCGCTGTACTTTCTGCCATTGTAGAAAATCCCCGAAGAAACGAAACAACAGATATCTGTTATGCTTGAATTAAAAGTCGAAGGCCAATTACCGACAGCTCTCTTTGGTGATCAGAGTTCGCTTTACAGCATAGTTTCCGGGGCTAAAGCAGCAATCCGACCCGCACGTGAGAGACCCAGAACCCCGTTGTAACTAACACGAATGCATGTTGATTGATGGACCTGAACCCTTGCACGATCCCTCGTTTTCAGAACCTACTACGAGAAGCAGATCCTCGTCCCGGTTCCAAAGACTGGGCTCTACCCGAAGAAACTCGTGTACAAATTTGGTCCCGGCGCCCACGGTTGGGACAAGATCAAGTCAGAATTACAATGATCCTTGGTAAGTTGAGCAAAACTCACATAGCCTTCCCAAAACGCATGGTGGCTAACATGGAAAAGCATAATTTAAACGGAATTGTGGAGAAATCGGGTGGTGATGGAGCATGAATCATGTAATTATACCTATCGCAAAACGATCTTCGAATAGAAGGGTCTTCGAGTGGGCAAAGCAACTCTTTTGAAACTTCTGCTGCCCAGATGCACAGATTAACAAAAAATCCTTCCATTATGGGTATTGGACTTTAAAACAAACGTTTTATACTGAATAGGAATATTCTAAGCACTAAGCGTTAGAACATATAAGAAAGTCAACAAAACGACGACAAATATGAATAAACTTACTTTGTCTGATTTGGCTTTAACGTTAGCTGAGTATTCTATAAACAATTCATTCCCTGGATGTTTTAACAAAAAACATTGACACCATGAGTACTTTGCACAAACGATTTTTGTAGATTTTTAGAACAAAAGAAAAGAACGATTTTTTGTTAGACATCAAAGATTTTATGTTACGCAAGAAATTACCCTTCTTTTCACCACATCAGCCCTAGTTGGTACCGACAATGCTCCATTCTGGCAAAAACTCATTAGATTACTAAGAGTGACAAGATTACTAAGAGAGAGAGTAAAATCTTTATACATTTACTTATCTGTCTGTTTCAGATACTACTACAACACAAAAATATTGCTGCCGGTTAGCGGCCGCCGTCTTGTCTACAAATTCGGTCCCTCGGCGAGGGGCTGGTCGACGCAGGAGCCGATCTTCTCACCCGGCTACGACTCCGACGACAGCGACGACGAGACCGGCGAGTCGTTGCCGTTCAGCCTCGTACCCAGTGAACTGGGATTCCCTCAGCTCTCAGTCTAGTCCCATTGATCTCCTCTCTCGGCCATTGTCCAAATACAGTATTCTCCTTCGTTGTGTACTGAACTGAGATCGTTGATTCTTCCTCGCACAGCTCGTTTCACCCATAGATTTTAGAGCATTATATATTTCTCCTTTGTTGAAATCTTTGTACTCTCAAAGCGGCTCAGCTCACGATGTGTTTCTTGAGACGGTCCGAAAGATACTATCCGATAGTTCATAGTCTCGTGACTAGCGACTTGTATACTGAATTTATTCAGACCGGGTTCCATTTCTCTGTTTCGGAATTTTCACAACGCATCGCTCTGTGCTAAATAATAATGGATAACCATAATAAAATGCGTTATTGTGGACAGATGAAATAAAACTTTAAACTATTTATTACGTGTGTGAGTGAGTGTGTACTTGTGGGGAAACTTAGAATCGTCATTTTTTACGTTTCCATCCTTCTGTCAAAATTCCGATGAACACCTTTAAATGCTTTGGCTTGATCCATCACTAAATGGAACTTCATTTCTTTTTCATTTCAGGATGGCATTTTGGAAAAAGGAATTATCGTAAGATTTGGATAAGTACATGCACACGTATTTCGCGTAAGGAGCACGTTTAAAGGTTTTTCATTGGTGAACTCTCAAAAAATACATTTTGAGTTAGCAGGACAAACAGTTTTAAACACAGTATCGCGGGTACCTTAAAGCTGAATCACCGGTGGCGTGGAAGTTGAAGTAGTGAGAAAACTTTGATAAAGAAGAGCATCGCTCCACCTCGTTCCCATAACTGTTATCTTTCAGTCTAACCCTAGCTACGACCTGGATTTCTCCCTAAATTTGTCTTAAAGTAGTTGAAAACCCCCCGTTTTGCTCTTTGTCCTTACATTTTTTTTTTCATTCCAAGCAAAACAAATAGTCCCGGAAAGCGAAAGTGTCAGAATATGTTTCATTCCCGAAATACCTACAGACCTTTACTAAAAACATGCCCCGATTGTTTCCAACAAGATAAAAAATACTCTAATTGTGGAAAAGCAAAATGATTCAATGTTGCAGTGGCAAAAAAACAGTTTAAAGACAATGTGTCTGTAATTCTCGACCCTATATAGGACATAGAAAATTTTTTGCTTCTTTTTTGCTCAAACTTTGTTACTGAAGTGCCCTATGGGTCTTATATATGAATTGCAACTCAAATTGGGATTATCGATTTTTTGCTCCGAGATGACGTCATAGGTTATTATCTATCGTATCTTGGTTAGATCGCATCCAATCGTTTTTCTGTAAAAAGGGAAAATGTTGCAAATTTTTTAAGGAATTCAAATATGTTAACCACATAATGCGATTTAGTTTCAAAAAATTGAAAAATGTTGAAAAAACTAAATAAAAACTTGGTTTTTCTAACAAGGCGTTTTTATACTTTACGAGCGGGTTACCTATTTAAGATTTTTGAATTCTACACGTAATTTGCCACAAAACGGCTGCTACTATATTGAAAAAACGTCGCCACATGATACCGCCAAGCCCCGTTGAAAACACATGAGGTCGCCGCGCGGCCGCGCTATGGCACCCACGCGCTGGGTCATAGGCATTCACTGGTCCCAAATGTCCTTTATTTATCAATCTTTGGTATCAGAAATATCAGTCACGATCAAATAACAAAAAGTATCAAAAAAAATTCATCATGAAGTGTACCTCGGAACCATTTCCACGACTTATCTCTTTCAAAATGGTCCACAACGATATTTTGAGTCATGTAAAACCAATGTCCTTAATTCTTGGTTATTTCGTAATGGTAGATGTCGTCTACATTGTTAGAGGACGCATCTTTCAAATGCTGTTCTTCATAGACCCCCTCCTCAGTCTCCTCATCTCCTTCGGTTTACCTGTTGGCACGAGTTCGTTCGCGATCGGCTGCTGTCATACTGAAGAAGGGCGCGATTTGTCTTTCATTCAGCCTTTGAGCAGGACTGAATCGTTTCGTGTTGACTTCCGAGCATCCGCCATTATAGTGTGTTTCCGAAAAACGGCACCGAAAAACGGCATTTTTACATTGAAATAAGGCATAAATTTTTGGTCGGGCCCGGGCCGGGTCGGGCCGTGAAAATTTTGTTAGCGGGCCGGCCCGGGCCGGCCCGTTGCCATGGTTGCTTCCTAGTCATCCGCTGACGTCTCCTACGAAGTTTCAATTGCTTTGTAGACAAACAAAGTCGCGCTCGTACCAGTTAGTCCCTCCAGCTGTTGCACAATAGAAGAGGAGACTGAGGAGGAGGTCTATGAAGAACAGCATTTGAAAGATGCGTCCACTGACAATGTAGACGACATCTACCCTTACGAAATAACCCAGAATTTGGGACATTGGTTTGACATGACTCAAAATATCGTTGTGGACCATTTTGAAAGAGATAAGTCGTGGAAATGGTTCCGAGGTACACTTCATGATGAATTTTTTTGATACTTTTTGTTACTTGATCGTGACTGATATTTCTGATACCAAAGATTGATAAATAAAGGACATTTGGGACCAGTGAATGCCTATGACCCAGCGCGTGGGTGCCATAGCGCGGCCGCGCGACGACCTCATGTGTTTTCAACGGGGCTTGGCGGTATCATGTGGCGACGTTTTTTCAATATAGTAGCAGCCGTTTTGTGGCAAATTACGTGTAGAATTCAAAAATCGTAAAAAGGTAACCCGCTCGTGAAGTATAAAAACGCCTTGTTAGAAAAACCAAGTTTTCATTCAGTTTTTTCAACATTTTTCAATTTTATGAAACTAAATCGCATTATGTTGTTTACATTTTTGAATTTCTTATAAAATTTGCAACATTTTCCCTTTTTACAAAAAAACGATTGGATGCGATCTAACCAAGATACGATAGATAATAACCTATGACGTCATCTCGGAGCAAAAAATCGATAATCCCAATTTGAGTTGCAATTCATATATAAGACCCATAGGGCACTTCAGTAACAAAATTTGAGCGATTTTAAAGACAATTATTTTTCTATGTCCTGTTAAGGGGAAAATATATCGAGAATTACAGACACGGCGTCTTAACGTTTAAATAAAACATCTAAAGTCACTGAAATATACTCAGAAAAGCTAAGAAACTGGTTATACAAAATAGAAATCATCGATGATTGCAGGATACCCGCCTAAATTCTTTCAAGTCACCAAATGAGACGGATGGAGTGCCCCATTTTGATGCACCCTTTTGGTATGACCACGTTTTTAAAGCGAATAATTCAGATTTCAGACGAACAAGACAAAAAACCAATTGTCGGACTTTGTGGCCACACCGTGTGCGCTTCTTGTTGCACATCTTTGAATGACAAATGTCCATATTGCATGAAAGTCGATGCTTTTGAAAATAGAACTGTAAACTACATGTTGTTAGGTAAGTTGGTTTGGTACTAACTGTAGCAGTTACTTTAGAACTAATCGAAGCCGCAAACGAAAATTTGATCAAACTTCAAGAGTTGAATGATGAAAACGCATCTTTGAAATTGGACTTAGAAACCATGAAGAACGCTCTTGAACATTCAAAAGAGGTGAGTGACAGAACACAATGGACAGTGTTTTTGTTGAACATCAGATTTGTTGCGACATGGCGAATATATATTTTTCAATTGGATTTCTAGAAAGAGCGTCAAACCGCTCGACCATTTGACGATTTTACGGAAGCCATAGAATCCATGAAGAAAATGCTTCTTGATGCGAAGGAGGTCAGTAATTTCTTTGCAAACCACACAGTATTTTTTTCTGAAACAGAGGAATAATCAAATAATGGACCAGACTGGCTTACATCTTTAGTTTTGCATTTTAGAAACCATCTCGAGTCCGGAGCGATTCTTACAAAGGGAGTTTCCAAAACACTTCCGCAGCAAGTTCAAGCAATAACCGGGTCAATATACAGTGCGGGAAATAAGTATAGGTCCACTTCCAAATTTCGATTTTTTCAAATCTCGCTCAAAATCTTGATATGCCCTATATGTCATCGTCTTCCCCATGGTCGATTACCCCTTGCTGCAACAAACAAGAGGTTTTCATTTGCATATTCAAATTTTAGGCTAATTTTCGCGAAAAATGCAAAATTCAGATGGGAAAAAAGTATAGGTCCACCCTAAAAAACTGAGCATTTTTTTTAAGACAGAAGAAAAATCAATAGTCAACAGGTCCTCCACGACGAAGGAGACACTCCGAGTGACGGCTGGGAAAGGAAAGAAAAAGTTTGCAACTCATCGAAGGCGTTATATTAGCCCACTTTTGACTGAAAACCCTCTTCAGCTGGTCGACAGTGAAAAAGTGCTTTTTCATAGGGTTTCAGCTTCCCCATGACAATTCATTAGAAGTTTTGGGGTCTCATTGAGTTCCAAGAGTGTCTGTATTCTTATGAAAGTGATAACTTTGTTAGAAACATTCCGCTGGATACGACACACACCGTCACCGTTTGCAAAAACACGCGTATCAGGATACGGACAGAAATTTTTTGAGCCTCGAGACAGACACCATTGGAAAGCCCATGAAAATTTGTCTTGGAAAATGTTTTTGTTGCTGTTCAGAAAAATATCCTATCTCAGCAAACACGCGTTGAAAACCAAATTTTCTCACTGTATTCCAATGAAAAATTAGCAAATTCCGATTTTCATAGCAGAAAAACAACAATTTTTATTGTTTTCAACGCGTGTTTGCTGAGATAGGATATTTTTCTGAACAGCAACAAAAACATTTTCCAAGACAAATTTTCATGGGCTTTCCAATGGTGTCTGTCTCGAGGCTCAAAAAATTTCTGTCCGTATCCTGATACGCGTGTTTTTGCAAACGGTGACGGTGTGTGTCGTATCCAGCGGAATGTTTCTAACAAAGTTATCACTTTCATAAGAATACAGACACTCTTGGAACTCAATGAGACCCCAAAACTTCTAATGAATTGTCATGGGGAAGCTGAAACCCTATGAAAAAGCACTTTTTCACTGTCGACCAGCTGAAGAGGGTTTTCAGTCAAAAGTGGGCTAATATAACGCCTTCGATGAGTTGCAAACTTTTTCTTTCCTTTCCCAGCCGTCACTCGGAGTGTCTCCTTCGTCGTGGAGGACCTGCTGACTATTGATTTTTCTTCTGTCTTAAAAAAATGCTCTGTTTTTTAGGGTGGACCTATACTTTTTTCCCACCTGAATTTTGCATTTTTCGCGAAAATTAGCCTAAAATTTGAATATGCAAATGAAAACCTCTTGTTTGTTGCAGCAAGGGGTAATCGACCATGGGGAAGACGATGACATATAGGGCATATCAAGATTTTGGGCGAGATTTGAAAAAATCGAAATTTGGAAGTGGACCTATACTTATTTCCCGCACTGTACACTATTGTTAATCAAATTTCAGACCCGTGAACAATTAGGGGTGTGTTTCAGTAGGAGCAGACTGGAGGATAATGAGAGAAACAGAGATGAGAAACTTTTGCTTGTTGAAGTTTTCGAGATCTTTAGCTTTTTTTTCAACTCCACGTTCGATCTGCAAGAAGCACAGATAGTGTCACAAAAAATGACCGTGTAGTTCTTAAAGCTACTGCTGGAGTATTCTCCTTTCAGAAAAAAAACGGAGTTTAAATTATTTAGAAAATATTCCAGTTCATACATGATCAAATAGTGGCGGTAAATACATCTGAGAAGAGACTATAAATATTTTTTTAGAATTGAAAAGAAAATGCTATTATTAGAAACCAAAGAAACACAGAGGCAAATGCCTACGGTCATCCAAAAGAAGAGCATAAACAACAAATACTTTTATTATAAAATTTCCAAAAAAAGTTTTAAAAAAATTTTTCTTGTTCTTCTTCTTGAAATTCCTTGACGGCCTCCTTCAGTTCTTCTTCCTGGTTCGTCGCTGGTACGTCCTTTCGAATTCCATAGGGTAGAAGCTGCTACCCTGAGCTTCACTGTGCTCCTGAAACAGGCTATTGTTATGGACTAGTTGAAAATTTAAAAAAAAAATTGACTTGAATTATTCTACCTCCCCCTTTAACTCAATTCAACTTCGAAAACATCCGTAATAAAACACTACGTTTTGAATTGGGTGCCATATGAGATTAATCTATAAATTTGTTTATAATGACAACACTACAGACTGCCTCGATTAAAAAAAAATTGCCGGAAATAATCCAAAACGTTGCAGAAAATCACATCCTCGCTCGCTCCCGAGGAACTCCAAAGGATAGAAGTGCCTATTTTGAGGTTCCTCGTTCCTACTAAAAGTCTTGTTCATTTTGCAGAATTTTTTTAACAGACAATTTGCCTTTACCCAAAAAAACATACAACAATACCTGAATTGAAAAAAAAAATATTGTAAAATACAAGTTCTGGCTGAATTGATAACAAAATCATTTTTATTTCCCTCAAAGCTAGCTAATTTACCTCTACGGAAAAACTGAAAAAACGAAAGAAGGATTTCAAATGCGTCTTAATGGTCACTGCGGTCACTTTCAAAATCACTAAAACTGCGTTAAAAGTTTACAAAAACCGCTATCTTGCTCCAGGGGCAAAAGATGCTTCAATCTTCAACAAATTACGCAGGATTCTTGGTGTTCCTGCTTAAAGCATCGGGGTCCGCTATTTTTCAAAGAAAACTTCAAATAAACTCACCTTCTATTTTCAGCCCATTCTTGTCCACGCTCGATCTCCAAGAACTCCATGGGGTGGGAATAGATCCCTTGGAGTCCCTTTGGCCCTGCGTTGCAGACTTCTTCTAAAAAAAAAAAAAAGAATATTTGGATCGTAGTAGATAGTGAAAATTGAGAAACAACACAATTTTCCAGGCCAAAACTTAATTCCAAAGAAAAAATTTTCTGATTAAACTCAATATGTAAAATAAAAAAATGTCAAAATTTTCTTAATAATTATATTTCGGTTTATAACTTTCACATATCCACTATCATTTATGACATTTTCTGTTAACTGGAAGGCGTGAAGCAAAAACATCTAAACAACAACCTAATTCAATTGCATTAAAACATTCGTCAAAAACAAAACAGTAAAATGAGCAAACATTTCCTTTAAAATTTCGCTGCTTATTTACTTTGGTTTAAAAAAATTATTATCTAGAGAAATTGTCAAGAAAGCTCACCTTATCTGGCAGTTGACCCTCTGTCCACGACTTCGGAGGACTCAAAAAACCTAAACAAAAACAAATTAATAGAATATTTTCATAAAATTCATCAGAACAAAAAGTTTACAAGGTAATATTACACTATTGAGCAAAATTATAATTGTTTGTGTTTGTTCTACGCAAAAGTGGTGAAAGTGTGTTTTTTCAGTAAAAACGACTTAAAAGGAAATAAAGAATAGTAAATAGGAAAAAGAAGATTACAAGATGTCTACAACAGCTAAAGAGCATCGTGGTTGCTTTTACAACTAAAAATTTCTAATGGAAGTGTCAAGAAAGCTCACCTTATCTGGCAGTTGACCCTCTGTCCACGACTTCGGAAGACTCAAAAAACCTAAACAAAAACAAATTAATAAACTCTTCTCATAAAATTCATCAGAATAAAAAGGTTACAAGGGTATATAAATTTTAATTAACAATTTTATTTTTGGTGTTCAAAGCAAAATAGATGAAAAGGTGTTTTTAAGTGAAAACGAATTAAAAGGAGATAAAGAATAGTAAGTGGGAAAAAGAAGACAATAAGATGTATAAAACAGCTGAAAGGTGGAATCAATACCACTTACACCCGGCAACTGGGCAAGAACAAACTACAAGATACTATCAATTTCGGAGCACATTTCGGATCATCTCTAACTATTTTTTTAAAGGATTTGGGCGCTTTTTAGATCAATATTAAATAAAGATTTGATAAATGACCCTGACAGTAGAAAAACACACGTCATGTATGCTACAGGCGGCCCGAAATATAAGATGCTAATTCGAGAGATATTTACGCTTTACGAGATATTTAGCCCGATAGGCATAAAATACAGAATGCGGCATAAACATGCGTGACTCAAGGTAAATGACTGCCTAAGATTATCGCGTTGATCATGAACGCTAGATCGCAGCGTACTTTTTTCCAATGACATTCATGATATATCGTTCTTCAACTTCAAGTATACAGGTAGAGACAACTTTCTGTCATTCCTTACGAAACAAAATTCTTCGGATATGTGTTTATTACTCTCATCTTTGAAATGTACAGACGAAGGAACAAGGTAAGGCACCAAAACGAGCGAAACTGGGATATTAACCGTAAAGTGACAACACCGAAAAATCATTACACCCGTAGGCTATCTAGGCAAATCCGTAATCAGTGAAAGTGATGAGTTACGTTGAAGACTAACACATTACCGTTTTAAGGAAAAAGGCTAGTGTCCCTAACAAAAAGGATAACAGAAGACAAATTGTCACATGGGCGACTAAAAAGAGTGAGTTAAAACAGAGGGATTAGGGAAGGAGAAGTTAGGGAGCAAAGGTCTAAAAGTTATTAATGTCATCCAGGGATCGGAAGAGAGGGCTGTGATCCAGATGATGGACCATCGTGGCGAAATCGACCTCGACTCGGAGTTTCTCAAAGTCGCGAGAGTACGACAGGAGGAAAGAAGCGATGCCGATGGACATAATCCACTCCGAGATGGCCGACACGACGTGGAACTCGTATCCCTGAAAGAACAAATTTGAACAGGATAATTTTCTATCAAACAGCTAACAAAAAACTACTCACAGGTTGCCAGTACTTGCGAGACCACGGACGAGGGGTGGGAAGGTTGGGATACGTCAAGTGGTAAACGTGGGCGGCAAGGATTCCGAAGACCAGGGCTGATAGAGCAAAAAATATTAACACTGCATTTGAAAGCAAAATATGCCAATGAAATTGACGAAAACCGTGACTTACCGCTGATGAAAGACAGAGTGGTGATGATAGCGATGGCCAGACGAATGAATCCTATCCTCCTGTTGCAATAGAAAGGATGCATGTGAATAGTAAGCCACGCCTGCATGAACATGTAAGTGACACTCAGTCCAAAGGTGAAGAAGGCGGCGGTCAGGTGAACAGATATGATGGCCGTCTCCTGAAATAAAGAATTTAGGCGAATTTCGGGCAAAGATCGCTAATTTGTAGTGTAAAACATAACTACCACAAAAGCTCCAAGCTCGAAAAATGTCGATAAAGCACGAACCTGGAAATTAGCAACCATCATCATGGCAAAAGCTCCACCCAGTCCAACGTAGAAGGAGCAGAGGTTCACACGCTCCACAGAGTTGTCCGATTGGCGGTACAACGTGTCAATCAAGGCGTATCTGAATCAACAATAAATAAAAACTTGTGTATTTCCTACCTGAGGTAGATAATCATCGCCGAGAGGAAGGAGCTCAAATTCAGCAACAGACTGAACAGGCACGACTCGGGGCGATGGTCGCCAGTCGCAGAAACGTACGGAAACACGGCATCCACATCGGAGCGGATCACGGCAAACGTGTAAGTGAGACCTGGAAAACGATAAATAACTTAAATGTATAATAAAAAAAAAAAGAAAAATCTATAAATTGTCCGAATACGCGTGAAAAATAGACTTACACAGATTCACGAAGAAGATAATCGCAAAAATAACCGGCAGATGGCCGGACCCTAACGGCTTGCAAGTCCACATGACTAAAAATAAAAATAAAAGTTGAAAAAACTCAATTTATGACAAGAATAGATAAGAAACAAACAAGAAACTCTTAGCAAAACATCACAAAATAGTCCTTTTTGTAACCCAAACGACAAAAGTCGATAATTTTGGTTTGTTATTGCTTATAATTTTTTTCCATCAAAAGAAAATTAAATATAAATGAATAAAACTAAAAATTTTCCAAGGAGGATGAAAAGAAAGTCAAAAGTTCAGAGCGAAAACACAAATTCAAATCCCGAAAACAGCTGACTGAGTGCGGGTGCCGCACGGCTATGCTGTTCGCGGCGGGACCAATTGCTTCCGCCGTTTTACCACAAAGTACACATTTTTAAAATACCGGGTTTATAAGTAATTTTAAATGAAAAATTTGTTTTATTATTAAATTAAAATAATTATCGTTTTGAATTATGGCAACAACTGCGCATAATAAAATCAGGGAACGCTGTACTTTATGAAGCAAGATTTCGACCACGTTTCCTCTGCGTCTCTGCCATCAGCTGTTCTCAAATGGGAAAGTTTCATATTTGGCTGATAGATACTACACAGAGAAACTATGATTTTCTTAACAATGCCAAAACTGTAGTTTTCATCTTCAATTTTTAGGGAAATTGTTATTGAAAATAATAACATCATTTGGCATCTTGTACAACAATGACAATGACAGCTGTATACTTGGGATTCCTGTGAAGTCTTTATGTAAAGTTCTACATTTGGCACTTTTAGGTACCTACTCACCGCCACGTTTGCAAAACAAAAAAACCATTAGCTTCCTTAACAGCGTATGTCATAAAGTCGTTCGAGCCTTATCTTGGTTGAGAATACACTAAACAGCAAGGAACATTTCTTCAGAGGAGTGGAAAAAACTGTTGGAAATTCAAGTCATTTGACCAGCTGCCGTCACATGAACTACCCTTTTTCTAGCTTTATCGCGTAAAACGTTGCTTCGTAAGCACGCGCGAAACGCAGTATAAGCAATTTTGGCTATTATTGTTGTTCAGCGAGTTGTTTGGGGGGAGCTCGTAAACTGGTGGGCTTCTTCTGTGAACAAGTTCGTTCGTTGTGCATACAATAAGTAGCTTGTGGTATGAATGTCGCACAGCAAGTAGGACTTATGTTGATGAGGACCGCTTCTTGATGAGGTTTTGGAGCGAATATACTGGTTGAATCGGAAAGGAAAAACTAGACGCAGCATGTAAAGTTCTACTCCATTTGCATAATCTAGAGTAAACCCAAGGTTCAGTTTGGAGTTCAATGCCGGTTTACCATTGTCGGACAATTGTCAATAAATCCAATCAAAGAACACTTTTTGCATGGACTTCTACTCAGAAAGAAAAATGGATATAGTACGGCAACCGATTAACAGCTGGAGGAGAGGCGTCACCAACTGCGGCAAAGATAATATCGTTTTTTTCAGAAAAGATTTCTCACACGGAAAGAAATGTGTACACCATACATGTTTGGTTTTTTTTCTGATTTCTCCATACTAACTTTTTGTTAATGCCAAGTCGCATCTCAAAGATACAATTTCAGGGGGGAAAACACAGAAACGGGTGTTCGAATGGGCAAATGAATCATTCAAAAGGAACAATATTCACAATTTCTTGAACCTCTCTGTCTCTTTTTTGCGACGATAGTTATCTTATTTTTGTGCTATGTCAACAATCCCTTATCAGTTTAGAGAATACACAATTAATATGCATTCTTTTACATGTATGACAAAAAAAAATAACAGCAGCAGTTGAAAACAGGTCAAAGGTGATTATGGTATACGGCGGCGTGCCCCCGTGTAGTTTGGCGCGGGCTCGAATTGAACTGGCGCTTCATTAACTCCTTTCGTTTTTTACCCATTTCAAATTGGTAATGCTCATAATCCCGTTTTCCCTTTTTATTTTTGTTTTAAGAATAATATATTTTGTTATCTATCTCAAAATTGCTCTATTTTCGGCATAATGACAGTTATGTTTATATTTTGTGTTGTTCAAAAGTGAGTTTGTTCGTGAATTTCGCTCTGTCCTCACTTCAAGAAGTTTTAATCGATTTTGTCCTTCAGTTTCACAATTTCCATCCCATTTATCTTAGGGTTAATGTTGTTTTTTCAGTTTGGTTGGTCCTTTCCTTTCACTGCTTAATTTCTTTTCTTTGACTTTATTCTTCAGTAATCGTGTATTTTCAGGAAATGGCCCAGCGCTTAGAGCCAATCGGAGAGGAGGATCTCACGTGCAGATTATGCGGGGGATTATACAATCAGGTTTTCCCTTATTTCTTTACCCTCTAAATTTCATTTTCAGCCTATGCTTTGTGAGCGTGGACACACGTTCTGCAAGGCGTGCATTGAGCATCACTGTGAGGTTTTCGAGTCGAGCTGCCCCGTTTGCCGATACTTCGTCCTTCCTCTTACCGCCAACATCATCGCGAAAATGGTGACATATTGTTTTGCTGTTGTTTGATTTCCTTTTCACATTGGTTGTGTACCAAATTGATTTACAGGACGTAGAACAGTTCGCTCGACCTCTTCCCCGGAATATAGTCAACCACAACTTTGACTTCCTCTCCACCCCTCAGGTTTATCTGCTTTAGTTTGTTTTATATATTGTATCTAGGCCCCAAGGAGGATGGAACGTGGCGGTGCTCGCCGGAGTCTTCAGGATCATCACCAGCCGTCCAGTTCCAAGTAAGCTCTCCTGGAATGCAGTACTATTATTCAATTTTAGCTTCTCTGTTCCGAGGAACATCGCTCCGAGGTTATCAGCTCGCCATCGCCGGGAATTGGAGGCTATGGCTCATTCGACCACATCCGGAAGTGAGGAGTACGAAACGGCCTTCCAGGCCGGAATTCCCCGCCGTCGTTCAGGTACTATTCCTTTTCTTTATCATGTAAGAACCTTCCTTTAGAGAGGTCTCGTCGCCGTCCCAGCGAGCCCTTCAACTACACGGCTTCTCCCGTCACACACCCGTTTGCGGTATTTTATTTCTGAAAACGAAATTAGTGAGTTGTTATAGCGCCTCTCCAAATTCCGGGAGACAGTTGCTGGTGGACGAGCCACGGCGATGTTGTCGGTTCCCACTACAAGCTCAAGCAACGACTACCCCGAGGTGCTCGTTCTGTCGTCTCAGGCAAAGAATGGTATTTTTTTATTTTCCTTTTCATCTCAATAATGTTTGTTCAGACAACCAGCTGAAGTCGAGGGTGAAATCGTTGTGGAAGAGAATGGGCTTGTTCAAGTCTAAGAAGATCGCCCCGTCAGTTGATGATCTCCCCTCTGCTCCCTTCGACGTTCGTTTCTGGGGACGTTATCGCGGTGTCGGAGCCAACTTCACTAGGCTGAACAAGGGGATGGAGATCTTGGTTGGGGTATTCGGCAGCGTCTTCTGGAAAGACAACTTTTGTGAGTTTTATCTTTTGTATGAAACGACCTTTGCTTTTTCAATTTCGCTTTTATTTGTGCAGCTTCTTTTAATCGTTTGAATTTGAAATGTGATTTTTCAGGTCAACAATTTCATGCTACTTACCTCTGGCCTGGACGGACATACAGTCCTCAGCAACACTGAACGGATGGGCTGGGGTGAGCCGCTGGCCAGCAACAACCCTCCCATCGCTCTACTCACTTCCACGGTACATTTCAAGGGTCTTCAGTTTTTATATTTATTTTTAGACCTATGCGGTGGATGACAGTCGCCGTGTTGTTGACCTCGTGGAGGCTGAATGTGACAGTCGTTGGTTCAGGTGCCATGCATCGTGGTCGCTAACCACAACCCGAATGTGGAGAGCAGGGTTTCCGACCAAATGGTCCGCCAAGTCTTCGTGGGGACTGGAGTCACCCGCTGCACCACGAATCTATTCGACATCAACGGGGATACTGTCGAAGTGAGAGTGAGTGGGGCTGGGTATTTGGTTAAAAATTGCCGCTTTACATTGCTTTGCGAGAGTTTTCTATTGGTTATTACTAATCAAAACGTATTGTATTTTTACAGATTGTGCAACATATCGCTGGCCGCGTCATCCCACTGGAGCTGCCTCCGTTCGTCGTGGGACCCATGCGTCGCTGGGAACATGGAGGTCCTGTCTGAGCTACATCGTCTACTAATTTGATATTTCGTTTTGCCGTCGCCATTAACCGCTAATCCTTGTACTTATTTCAACTAACAAATTGCACCCGCAGTTTAACTGAACAATTGTCATTTGCCATGTAAAAAATCTGTACAATGAAGATGCTGGAACTCTTAATTTGTGAAGTGATCGTTGGGCTGAAACAACAACGGATGACCAGTGCTCAAATCAATGTATGAGTATGAGTAGTTTGTTTTTATCGAATTACGGCTGGATCAAAGGTAGATATTGAGCGGGTGTTGTCTTTACCGTCTGTTCCCAGTGCCTTCTTGTGTACATAGACGCTGAGAATTAGCGTCTTTAGTCGATCCCTCAAATCAATGGGGAGTAGTGTTAATGACGGTCTCTCATTGATGAGGTTCTGAGGCTTGATTCAGCTAGTCGGATGAGCAGGGGTAGAACTAACCGCTCGGTGGTGAAGATTTGGCGGGAATAGTGGTTTGTACACGATGGGCATAAACACAGGTTCTCAGGTCACCTTCGAGACGAATTATTAAAGACAGCGAGGTAAACAGAAAGCAAACCAGTTAATACATGATAAAATATTATAGATACTTGATTGCCACGTGATTATGGGTTCGGCAAGAATAAAAACCATTGAAAACAAACTTTATTATCACAAACTACACGTAATCCTGCCAGCCGTAGGCACGCATGACGATGCGGAAGGCCACGGGGTCAAAGTGCTGCGGGAAACGGATGCGGTACATATCCGGAGGGAGCACAGGAGGAGGGGGGCGAGCGTCCGGAGCAGGGGGCTCGGTCTGAAACAAATATATTTTTAAAACACATAAAAATAGGACTTACCCAAGAAGCTTCCGATTCCGTATTGGAGTGGTCGAGTTCAGGCTCTTCTTGATAATGGGCCATACCTGTAAAATTACAAATTACAATTTTCCGTTAAATAAACAGGTAAACAGAAAGCAAACAAGTTAATACATGATAAAATATTATAGATACTTGATTGCCACGTGATTATGGGTTCGGCAAGAATAAAAACCATTGGAAAGAAACTTTATTATCACAAACTACACGTAATCCTGCCAGCCGTAGGCGCGCATGACGATGCGGAAGGCGACTGGGTCAAAGTGCTGCGGGAAACGGATGCGGTACATATCCGGAGGGAGCACAGGAGGAGGGGGACGAGCGTCCGGAGCAGGGGGCTCGGCCTGAAACAATTATCTTTTTAAAACACATAAAAATAGGACGTACTTAAGAAGCTTCCGATTCCGTATCGGAGTGGTCGAGTTGAGGCTCTTCTTGATGATGGGCCATACCTGTAAAATTACAAATTACAATTTTCCGTTGAATAAAAATTCATAAAAGCAAAATTAACAATAGTAATAAAAAAAAGGAATCTTAAAACTGAAATTTAAGTTTGCGGGAAATCCGCAATACGCAACGACTACAGTACTACTTCGACAGATTGGCATTGGAGCAATTATGTCGATTGGGGCATTGTTTAACAAAAATTCACTTTTTCATTGTAAATTAACATTTTTGTGTTTTATAAAATAATATTAATATGCATCTTATACACATACCGTACCTTTTTGTATGTTTCAACGCACATGTAACTTGGAAGCCATACGAAATCCATTTCGTGTTATTGATACTGATTTTATTGACGTGCAGTGCAAATTTGGCAGATCAAATTAAAAAAAAAATAAAGGAAACATTTTAAATTCTGTTTCTTCAGTTTTTTGTCACAGTCTTTATTGGTGGTTCAGACTGGAATGTAACTTAAATACATGATACATAATTTTCTTTGCGAATGTTCTCTTTGTCCGTTCTTAGATCTTTTGATCTTGCGTTGTTCTCATCGGTCATAAAACCCTAAATAACTACTTAACATTCAAACAGATGAATTAAACAACGAAGCAGTCGTATATTCCGGTATTTTTAAAGGAGCAGTAATTAGGTTTTTCATTTCATTTTCGGACGTGTCTTGTATCGCACCCTCCTCATTTTAGGGGTTGCCTCATCCCATTTGAGTGAATTTTGGCTCATTAGCATGACTTGCAAAAGCCGGTCGCGCAGGGCGGGTCTGGCCATCTACAAATCTGTAGACGGAGACTCGTTTTTAGAGACTTTGGAGCGAATTTTCACGAAAACGATAAACTTTCCACCCATAGCCATATATATATTTTCACTCTCTTGATTTAGCCAATGTTGTAAGAACCGCCTTAAGTATGTCATCAGGACGAGCAGCCTTAGGGCAATACACTATGTGTTTTTTAGACGACCCATATGGTTTTTTAACGCTCATTGCAAGCCAATTACAAATGTAATTATTTGAAACCTTGTTGCAAGAGACTCAGTACGTGAAAATTTTTATCACATCCTGGAAACAGTAAGTAGAACCTCAATCTTTGGGCACGCCATGCTTGGTTGCTTACGGTTTTTGTAGCAAGCGTTACCTACACTTTTATTTCAACTTGAAATATCAAAATCGTGAAAGTTTTACATGAATAAGACAAGCCTCTTACATAACTACATCCAACGGAGTATAATTAATAACTTCTGGTTTAAATATTACAATTTAAATATGTTGCAGTTCACACACCAACAAAAAACTAATGTGCTTGCAAATGACCAGGGCTTGTAAATTTGAGGGCAGACCCTGACTCGGACACGGACCGGGTGACCCGCAATGGAAAAACAACGCAAATTGGGGCAAATTTGTGGGACGGGTCTGCCCGGCCCTTTGCCAGCTCTTGCATATGACCAAAATAAAAAGGAACTTCATAAGACAACCACACATTTTAATTTCCCTTGGGATATTTTTGATGATTTGTGATAAACATCTACACACTTCTGTCAATTCGTTCGAGTTCGTACGACATTCCCAAAGTGTGAGCGACATCACGAATGACGCCTGATTGCTGTAAAACATTTCATACGATTTGTCGAGGAAAAACACTTGTAGCGTGTCAACATTTATAGCTAAATTGTAAAAATTGTGTTAGTATCCAAAATTACCAATTTTAAAATTAATATTGAAAAATACCGTCAGTTGTTTTTAAAATTACGTAATGTTATGTATATGGTAAGATATGATTGGTTTTTCAACAAAAATTGACTCAACAATTTTTGTTCAGGAGCGACAAACATGTTCGGATTTGAGTAACCAAAATAGGTATACTACAGTTTTGATGACTATGCATCTATTTATATACAATATTTGCTTTGTTGAAATCTTTTCCCAACTTTTCTGGTTTAGAGGTCCTTTTGTTCCTTCGTTACTGTGTGTGATGTATGCAAAACACAATTTGCTGAATAATTTCCCAACTTTATTGTGGAGTCACTGCTGAATAATAGGTATAGATAAAATGGAGTCGCTTTTCCAAGTCACGGCACGTTGATCCCTCCTGTACATTCAAACGAATAGCTTTAAGGTCTCGAATGTACAGAAAGTTTGAAGGAGCTGTCACTTGGAAAAAAGACTCATTTTATCCGTTCTTTTGTTCAGCAGGACTATTCAGTAAAGTTTATATTTTCGTTGCTATGATTACATCAAACATGCGTAATGGGAAAATATTGTAGCTAAAGCTTGCTCACTATTTCTTGAATCTTAAAAAGTTTTCATTTGAGAAAAATGATTGATTCAGAAACGCCAATCGCCGTCTCCTCTTCCTCGATGAATCGAATGCAAAGAATGGAATAAAGGTCCCAAGGCGATAAGGGTAAAAACCGTGGCTGGAATTACCAGCCAGAAACTGTAGCCAAACTAAAATTATGTTACAGGGTTACATATAAAAAAAATAACCGTATATTTAAATATGGAATATGTGTCGTTGCCTTTCCAGTAAGGCATAGAAGACACTCCAAAGGTAATGGGACGCAAGCAACGTTAAGAAAGCAATGATAATGAGAACAATATCAGCCTTCATAAGAAGATAGTTTCGTCCACAAAAAAAGACCACAAAAAATACAAAGTGTGCTTGCATATGACAAGGGCTGGTAAATTTGACGTGAACTGAAGCAGCATAAAATGGACATTTCCCCTTTTTTAATCTAAAGCTTGGCATCAATGACATTAGTGTTCGTTTATCCCTCATTATGACAAGTAACAATTTCTCAAGTTTGCTCTCGGCAAAAGCCCATTACGGTAACTTCCGCATAATAACATCTGACATTGGCGGAAATTGAAAATACTGCACTCCTTGAAAACTTCCTTGTTCTGGTGTTATTTTAGAAATCCCATTCATGTGACTTCTGACTGTATCAGCTTAAAAGAAATGGCGATCTGCACGTAGAAGTCGTAAATTTTCCCCTTTGTGTGGATTAAGTCGTAGATATGACTTTTCTGTATTGTTTGACCTTTACCTTGTTTGCGATATTTTTACCGGATTATTATTTTCAAACTTAAACAAGGCTAACAAGGATGAGATTTATTGAAAACGGACCCATAATGAAACGGGTCGGGAAAAGGAGAGGTTAACTGCGGGTTATGTAGTAGAGGTTACGACTTCGCCAAGAATTGGTGTACCAGCAGCAAAGGAAATCCGTAGAGAATATACAGTATCTCAAGGGGGAAATTATTTTGCGTTGACTATGCGAGAGTATGCACAACAACATTAACGACTAGTAGCATCAACTGCTCTAAACATCAACAATCACTCGAGTTATGAGATCCAAATAAATACAATGACCATCGCGATTTTACTTCATCTCCGCTCCGCAGGTCAGAAGTGGAAGGATCATTGCTGACCTGAAATTGAAACGTTTATTACATCAACAGTTGAATTTTACTTTTTGTCCTCAGAGCCTTCAAGTTGTTGTAGAGTGCGCATCGGCTTCTCGCCGTTGAGGTCTCCGCAGTTCACTAGATCCGTCATCAGATCCTCGTCAATGTTGCGACGGAGCATCTAAACAGTCTATGTTTTAGGGTGAAAATGTTAATTACGTCAATAAGATCGGGGTCAAGGCGCTCCACTGCGTAGTGAATGATCGTCTTTCCATTGGCAGAGTCCTGAAAACACACGGTTAAGTAATGAAAAGAAATGGATTTTTGAAAACATGAAATTGTTTTATAAAATAAAAATTGGTTTTTGAACCCTGTCTCTTCAACTAGTACAAGTCGAAGAGAAATACATGACACCTTAACAAGAATCGATTGTCTTAGTATAAAGAACATAAAACTTTTCTAAAAAAAATTCAGGTTGGTTTTTCGGTTGCTTAGATTTTGACTAACTGACTAACTTGACAAACTTGCACAGGTATCGGTTTGCAACCAAGTTGTAGTGTTAGTGCGTGATCACCTAAAGGGCAGTTGATCTCTAAGCCCTTTAAGATCACGGCTCTTGGGGCCTTAGTAGAACATCCTTGGTACATACCCTTTTTGGAAAACAATTTCTGATTGTACAGATTCCATTGCACCTTAGCAATAAAGATATTGACCAATTTCGTCACCTGCTGCTTAAAGAGCTTATTACTGCGCGCAATAGGGCAGTTTACTAGTAAATTGACACGCAACCTTCGCGCAAGTTGTAATCACGTGGTAATAGGTTGAGCTTTTTGTGTTTCACTGGAGCTAATAGAACCAGCCCAAACTATTGCGACTTCGAATGAAAGCAGTTTTTAAACTGATTAAGGGTTGAAAAGATTCTGAACACCGTTCCAATGCATTCTAATGTTCATGTTGATTGATAACTATTTTTCCAAAGATATCTTTTCGTTTCGTTTCTAAGATTTTGAAAAGAACTTTGATCCTGTTTTTTTCAACGAAACACTTTTTTGAGATCCGCGATTTGTCATCTCATTCGCCAATGATATTTTCATTCGCAACATCTGTTGAGACGTTTCGTAGAAATGTTCGCCCTGCCTGCAATGGCTAATGAAACACAATTTCCGCAGCACAAGTCATAACCAACGGAGCGAACACGCGGTCCCCAGAAGGGAGAAAAAGCTCCCTCCAAGGTCTTAATAGGCGCGCACAGCAATCGAGTGTAACGCGTGTAAAAGCGTGTTGTCTAGCCGCTCCAACGCGGAAGTGATCGTTGAGATGGGCGCGCGAAAGAAAGAAAGTTTCCAGAATCATCTAGCGTTCTTTCCCCAATTGCGCTTCTCACACATTAATAAGAACTGCGCAGGTATTGTGCCGTTGTGCCTTGTTGTGCGCTACGGCCTTTCTCGGCAAACAGTCCCTCCAAATAGTGTCAGCCTCCGCGCGTGGTACGCACACATCCAAGATAACTAAACCTCGCCCGGGATGACAACAAAGAGATTTCTCGCTCGGGGCCCAGTTTTGGCTTCGAGGCGCCCGTGGATCGATGAGGGAAGACCACGCGACCTGTTGTTTTTCAGAGGGACCGCCTACGTGACGCGGGGTACTCACGCATGAAAACGAGGAACTGCCCGAACCTACCGTAATTTGAGGGTCTGCGCCGGCTTTCAATAGAGAGATGATTGTGTTCTTATTGTCGATGACTGCCTGGGTGGCCTCTTCGATGGCCCCATGGTGGCGGATCGCCGTTAGGAGAGGGGTCTGTCCCCTGCCGTTTACTGCATTCAGCGAGATGCCTGCCTCATTGCAGAGAATCTGAAAAACCACTGTGTTCTCGGAAACTATTTTGTTAACCTCGGTAATTCTGTCCATTCCACGTGCCGCAGCGTAATGGAGACAGGTGTCGCGGTCCCCGCTCATTGTCTGGTTGTTGGGATTTGCGCCGATTTCCAGAAGATAAGCCACAACTTCGGCAGAACGGCGCATCACAGCGAAAAAGAGAGGACTCTCGCGGTTCTTGTTCATAAGGTCGAAGGGTTTCTGGCTCTTAGGGTAGTCCGTCTTCAGAAGATGCTCCACAACAGAGTAAATCTTTCCCAGGTCCATGTTATGGGTTACAATGTGGAGAAGGGTGTTTTTGTCTTCGTCTTGGAAGCACAATCCTTGGGGAGCACACTAAATTATTTCGTGTCTAGGCTTGTTTACTAGTTTACCTGGTAGAACTTGAGAGCCCACGCCCAGGCTTCGTCAAATTGCTCCTCGGGGATAATTGCCCTCAGTGCCGACTTGGCAACTCTGTCACTCATCTTACGTGGGCTCATTCGGTTAAAGGTCGGGGTAGTAGGCCCACTAGAAGAATATCACAAATATATAAACTTCAATAAGAAAATTACCTCTGTCCTCCTTGAGGAACCTCAGGGCTGGCATGAGAAGCGCTGATTCCGGACATTGGTGAGTCTACTCCTGAATCCACAGACGGAGGTCTGGATTTAGCATCGTCGTCTTCAGTAACAGTGTTCGTGTATTGTCGGGAGAACTTAAGAATAAAGTCGGCCAGTTGATCAGGAAGTTCCTCGTTGCTATCAGCGCGGTTGAATGCTAGAAGGTCATGGGTTACGAATCGAAGTTCGGGTGTATCACCTTTAGAGTCGGCCCGTGTTTTTGTGGGAGAGATCATGCCAGGCGATCCAGACGAGTATCCTTGATCAGAGAAGTAGGTATCAGGAGTAGATGACTGTGTAAGGTAGCCCATGTTATCAGGAGAGTCCGACCAAGTATGGCTACCACACTCATATCCTCCACCATAGTTAGAAAAGGCCGTGTAGTCTTGAACGGTGGTAAGCGCTGCAGCGCCATACTGGATTCCTAAAACCAACGACTTCATTATACTTTTTTATAGTAATTACCGTTGTTGTAAGGGTGGTGATAGTGGGGCTGACGGTCATGACGAACTGGTCCACGGGAGAGAAGTTCTCCCTCCTTCTCCTGATTCTCTTCGTTTTCTTTCTTTTCCTCATCCTTCTTATCCTCTTTCTTCTCATCCTTAGCATCCGTTTCTTCCTTAGCTCCCTTCTAAACCCTGAGTTAGCTTGTTTACCCCCAATGAATCACCTTCTTGTCGTCCTTGTTCAATAGATCACTGTAGAGCGCCGGTGAGCCCTTCGAAAACTTTGACGTAGTGTTTGTTTTTCTGGCCAAAACCGATGAACGGATACTCTGAAGGGTGACGAAATCAGATGGCGAAGATGAAGGAGCCTCCTGAAAATGTTATCACGTGAACTAAACCCGGTTCCAACTACTCAATGAGCAGACAACAACGTCTCTTTTTATAGAATCGTAGCACACACTACATTCATCTATAATTAGTCACGACACCACAGTAATTTAGGTTTTCTATGGGTGACGTTGCTTGTTTCTAGTTCCTCGTGCTGAATTGAGCTAAGATGTTTACGCCAGTCGCCTCAGGCCATAACAAATTTCAA
Source organism: Oscheius myriophilus (assembly GCA_964057215.1). Lineage (NCBI taxonomy): Eukaryota > Metazoa > Nematoda > Chromadorea > Rhabditida > Rhabditidae > Oscheius > Oscheius myriophilus. The sequence goes on from OZ059907.1 coordinate 16,418,438, forward strand.
CGCGGAAGTTCGGCAGCACAGCCACATAGGCAACGAAAAGCGCCGGGCGGGCATACTTTCGTTTTCATAGCGGAGAATCAATAATATCAAACCTTTTCCACTTTCTTGACGTCAGTGTCTTTTTCGGTAAGAGCGAGTTGCTCTAAACGAGCTGCCATATCATCAGGAGAAGTGAGAGGGCATGGTACGGCACGTGCCACAAGGCACGAGCCTTCCTTGGGCTCAGTTGCCATTACGATTTAACTCTGAAACGAATACGAATACAAATAGTGAGTACAGATTAGAAAGATAAGATACGTAAGCGGCGGCAAAGATTGCCCAAGAGTGAGTATTACGGCACAAGGCATAAAAGGTGCCCCCAAAAAGAACACTCAAGAAAAATCTACTTCCTTGTTGTGATAAGAGAGAAACAGGTTCGGGGGTGAAACAAAGGAGTTAATCGGCAGAGAAAGGTGACGTCATATAAGTGCTTTCAAAAACACCTGCAGTTAAGGGGGAGGGCTCTGAAAACGGCGCGAGACTGAAAAACTCAGCCGGCGGCGGCTGAATAGGAAAAGAGCGCCGAGCGCCGCCGCTGGCGAGAGGGAGGAGCCAGGCGGCAAAAGGAGGTTTGAGGCAGGCGGGGCTCAAGGCGCTAATAACAGGAACCCAAAAGGAGCAGGGATCGCAAAGGGTGCACCCGACGGACTTCTGGGAACTGTCGTTGTGACGCCGCCGATCAGCCTGCCAAGCACAATATTTGTCGCCGGGCCAGCAAAATCGATTCGCGGCGCGACCGCCGCGCCGCCCAACTTGTTGATAAGTTGCTTGTCTATGACTCTGTCTGTTTTTCGTTGAGCGAAGACAGGCAAAAGTCCACCAGGCGATAGCGTTCTGGTAGACAACGTGCAAGCTGTTGATCCAGGCGCTACGAAGAGCCGCGCGGACAAAGAAGCCGTGCCTGGCACACAAATGTTCAAACTGACGCACTGGGACTACCGACAAAGACTCAAGAAAAGATCTGCATCATGTGGGAGTGGAGGAGACCATACTGTAACAAGTCAAAGAAGAAAGACATTCGGGCATGAAAATCTTGCGTTGAATCTAAACGGCGAAGGAGTGTAACATTTCGGAGAACGTCCAGCTGTCCATCAAAGATCCAGGATTCCCCGAGAGATAAAACAACTTATCAGAAGAATAAAAAAGCAAAGATCTTTGGTCATCAGACTACTTGAACCCTCCTAATTCTCACGCATTAGGTCAAGCTAAAGTCTAATCTGAGAAAGATCGGGAACAGCGATTTTGCGCGCCAGAAAATCAAAAACATAAAAAGTGTTTCCGAAACGACTACCAAATTTAAAAGCTCTCGCCCACAAGATCTTGAATGACTTTGAGTGTTTTGAAGAAGAACAATACATAATCAAACCTATCCAAAAACCTATGAATATATAACAATTCAAGCGAAATTAACTTGTTTTCGACTGCGAATGACAAAACATGAGTTATGATCGGTAGCGAAATTGATATTCAATTGAGAATGCATGAGGTGGGAACGTGTGCGGAGTTTGGACCTGCAGAAATAGAAAATGAGTCACGTGCCGAGAATCACGAGCGGAATGAATGCACATTAGATCGCAAAGGACATAAAGGAATCAGAGAATCAAGCACATCATGAAGTTGCACTAATGAGTTTGTATTTAGAAATCATAAAGTCAAACCACAAATCCTATGTATAAAAAAAAGTTCTTGTTGAAAGAAAGGGTTAGTATGAGTTGCCCTTGAAACAAATGATAAAACTGGGCGGGAATCACGTGATTTGATTGCTTTTGCGCGTTTGAAACAGAATATAGTGGCAATAACAATCATATTTCAGGATAACAATTAATGTAGCTTTGGGACCAAGACATATGAAAAACATTGAAGAGAGAGTGCGGACGAGAAGAGGCGATAACGAGAGAGTAAAAGAGATATAGAGATGAAGAGACATAGAGAAAGGTTGCGACAAGGATTGTTTGGTAATCACGTACAACATCTAATTGTGCGAATTGAAAGAAGACGACAGAGATAGAGAAAGGAGACGCAACGAGATAAATCTAATCAATGCGAGAAGCGAAGAGGCGGTGTGTCTGGTATGGCGTGGGAACCTCTCTAAATCTCGTACGTGAAAACATTCAATACATTGTTTGTGCATAACATGTTAGGTCTCCCATACAAAGATCATGGACGATCAAAACAATTTGAAAGAAAGTTATCGACAAATTTCTAGGTGTATAACCTGAAAAAGCTAATACAAAGAGAACGAACTGTTGCTCTATCATAAAGTGATTTTGTTTAAAAGATAAAAAGAAACCGGAGAAACTTTCTGTTGTGAAATCTGTATTCAACCCCTATTTCTTTGTGATACCGGTGACAGTCTGTCCCGCCTGGCACACCCTTCTATTGTGTGTTGTTGAAAGCCCTTTACCCGAGTGAATTCCCCCAATCAATCGACACATTTGGGCAACAATGTCCGCATTCATTCACCACGACTATCCAAATTAGCTCAGAGCAAAATGTACATGATCTCCCAAAGAGAAACAGCTATAATAAAGCAATGGAACGGGGCGGAACTCAACAAAATGGGAAAAGACTCTAGATGAAGAAAGCTTACACGTTAAGTGATAAAACATCTTATAATCATTGGACGGAAGCTAGCACACCACAAGGAGACAAAAGGGTCACACATCCTAAAGAGGAAACCATTGTCAATATGAATATCACTATACAAAGAGAAAAATGACTAAACACACGCAATAACTTAGAATGGAATCAACCGATACAACAGGGTCGACCTGCTTCAAAGGGCCCGAATTTGCCAATAGACGACTATAAAATATTAAGACATGGTGAGTGAGGATTACAACAAAAATGACAACTATAGATTAGAACGCCGGAGCGGTAAAAGTGCACCCATCATCGTGTCACCAGGTTTAACAAACATCCGTAGACGATTCCTGAAAACGTCGAATTGAACAGGTGATTTCAAACGTATGAATATAATTGTAAATTTTGCGACATTTTGAATTTTTTTAATGTCATACTTAGCTTTTCGGCATTTTCCATATAGAGAATATTCAAACGTTTCTTTGTCGGTTAAATCGGCACCCAGTTTCCTCCAAACGTTTTTCGTTACGGGACCAATTACCTTCTGCGAAAAGTCCGTTGGGCATCGCCCGAATACCAGGTTATCTGTACTTTTGTCAAACGCTCAAAACCAGAAAATGAAGATTATGGTATAATCCAGCCCGAAAGGCTGATAATGGCCAATTGTTCATATTGAGATTCGTGGCATTGTTATTGTGTTGATATTGGAAGTGAACGTTTTTCGTAAAAATGATGAACATTTGTAAATGTCCTTTAACTACGTGTTTCAACATGACTGTAGCTCCAATCTAGTCTAATAAGTACAATATTTGCTATTGCGTAAAGCAATGACTTCGTTGAAGAGCAACAATCCATGTTCAAACAATTGTGTGTTCATTTGATGGCTTCCGACGACAGCCGGAAACCAAACAGGAAACGCGTCATTGAAAAATCACAGTTAGATCAAACGAACTTTGTACCCCTTTTTGCTACTGTATCCGATCAGAAAACCGTCAATGGGAAAAAGTTTGGATTTTGCTATCAATCACGGAGATAAGCGTCATCACTGTTGCGTAGTCGAACAACTAAGGTTCTTTTACTATTTCAATGTTCCACAAGATTCTAAAGCGTGGAATTTGACGGTTACGGCTCCAAAGCGATTCTAAGATTTCATAGAGATTCTAAGGGTTTGTACATGTTTTGTTGGCCTGAAGGTTTAGAGACAGAACCTTACCTAGAAGTTAATTGGTTCTCCTCGCGTAGCAGCCATTAGAGCAAGAAGTTCCTGCTGACTTGGCTGAGGTTCGAGTTTGATCTCCATTGGCCTCACAACAGCCCTCTGCTTTCCATTTCGAGGGGCGATGCTGCTGAAAGAAACCGGCTTGAACTTCTAGCCAAATTAGCTTACGCCGAGGAGCCTTGAGAATCTTCGTCTTCGTTCGAGCTAATTGTGATCACAGACACGGCGGGAGAAGGAATGAGACCGGCCTTCGCTTTGTTCGCGGCACGGCGCGCAATCGTCTCGGCGGAGACACCTCGTGATCTGAATCAATAAATCAATAAGAACGAAGAATTCACAATTACTTTTGGTTGGAAGAGGTTGGGTAGACGGGCAACCCTGTCAGGTTATTGAGAACGGGTTGCGTATGTTGAGCAGTTCCCATGAGCTGAGATGCGAGGGCGGCCGTGAGGTCGTTCTGCTGGGTGAGGGAATTGTCCTAGATTAAGTTTATAAAGCAACTTGAAAAGCCTTACCATAAAGCCAGTGCCAGAAGGCATTCCCAGCTGTGCTGCGATCACAGAATTCTGGAACGAGGACAGCCCCGACATGCCAGGGAGGACGCTATGGAGCGGGAACCCTTTCTGTTGGGGCTGCGACGCAAAAACCTAAACACTTAGAAGTTTCCCCAAAGTCCTTTTCAGCAAACCTGGTTTATTTGGTTTGCGACGCGGTTTCCGGCCATTGCGGCCTGGAGCGTGGGTAGGAACATATCCTGGGCCGACGGGAAAAGCGTAGTACTCGGCCAACCCAGGAGCTGCGAGTTTCCCGAGGCAGCAGCTGCCGTAGGCCACTTAAATCACTCTAAATAAGGAGGCCTTTCTCACAAGGGTACCTGAGCCTGGGCAGCCACCAGAGGGTCCATGATGGAGACGGGAATGAACTGGGGTACCATCGAAGAAGCCGCAGCCGCAGCTGCCGCATTGGGTCCGAAGGGCATATACTGAGTCTGTCGGGAGTTCGATGTAAACGCAGACGAGCCCGGGACCCCTACAATTAACTGATATTTGAAGGCACAACACGTTTATTTCGTTCACAAAACAATAAATAGTTTTCGAATTTCGAAAATAACTTTTTTTTTCTCAAATTAGATTGAAATCTTCTCGTGGAAAGACCGGTAACTGAGAAATTGGAGGTAGTGGAACAATTGGATACGGAAACGGAACGACAGTTGGTAATCCGAGACAGGCCAGGGGTGCGAAGTTAGGCATCCACATACCGTAAGGCAGCAGTGTCGTCATGGCTGGTTGGTAGAAGTACTGCGCTGCAGCAGCGGCAGTGTTGTTGTTGGCAGCAGCAACAGAGTGGTACTGATGCAGCATGTGGCTGAGGTCGTTCTGAGCGGCCACGTTGGAAGGACCAGGAAGAGTAGCGGTAGATGGACCAGGCATAGGGGCCACAGGGAGGGAGGTCGGGAGAGTCGGGAGAGAAGAGGCACCAGCAAGAGGGGTAGCCGGAGGCGCTCCACGGAAAATGGTTTGGCTTGGCGTTAGTGGAGTCGGGATGCGGCGGCATACTTCCATCCTCTTCATGCTTGTTCGAACGCTGAAATAAATGTTTTAAATGTTAGTAAATTTACGGTTAAGAAACGAGCTGTTCGAAGCTGTGTGGTTGTTGTAAAATTCCAGGATTAACTTCAGGGTTTAGTTTCGCATCTTCACCAAACTAACTCTATTTCGATGAACGGGTTGAAGCTATTTTTCTAGTTTCATCAACCTTTGTAGGTACTTTTACTACCCATGTCACCATTACCAAAGCGTAGTAGATTGGCTCATCCCTGGGTAGTTTATCCATTAGACCACAAACCAAAATGTTATATTTTTTTATAGTGAAAGCTGTAGTAGTCCCCGAAATCCTCAAAGTTTCTACTGAAGCAAAAGATAATTTGGCTAAGAGACTCGAGGTTTTATGGTTTTAGAAAAAAAAACGCATTTGCAAGGTTTATGGTGATTGCGCAAGGTCCCATCCAGAACTACTCCCGTGAAAGTAAAAGTAAAAACTCACTAGTTGGTGGCAGCGTATCCATGAAGATGCGTCATTGTGACAAACTTGTGATCCAATCCTTCGTTCGGAGTAAGACGGAAGTCCTGGTTTAGAACCAGCATTCTCTTCAACAAGTCAACGAATTCCGTCTTGTCCAAACGGTCGCAGAGCTGCTCCATTGGGTCCGACTCATACGCGTAGCACACACGGATGATGTCATCAAGGTAGTTGAAGATGTACTTCCTCGTCTCCTTCGACTTCACTGTCCCTCCATCAGCTTCGTACTCTTCTACCGTCTTCAGCCGGTAGTAGACCGCGTTTTGTGGACCAGCCACCTCCCCCTGCAACAAACGCAACGGTAACTAAAGACTTTTTGGCGGAGTTACCTTCACTTCTTTGAAGAATCGTCGTAATTTGGAGGCATGTTCAAGCATTTGGGTGGGAGGGAGTCCTTGAGTGTTGACGATGTACCTACAATTTAGTTAGTGACGTTAGAACTACAAGAGCCACTTACCGTATCTGGTCATATTCGCTGCTTCCGGGGTACAGGGGCCAACCAAGGAAGAGTTCAGCGATAACGCAACCCAACGACCACATGTCAATTGCTTCCCGGAACGGAAGTCCAAGGATGATTTCAGGGGCTCGATAGTATCTACTTTGAAGGTAGGTGTTGGTAACTGCTTTGCTCCTATGACTAGCGGATCCAAAATCAATAACCTAAAAAGGAACTGTGTACAATAACTAAATGAATATCGCACCTTTACACGGAATGGTTGGTTGGTGGGGTCGACAAGCATGATGTTCTCGGGCTTCAGATCAGCATGGATCAATCCCAAGGACTTTAGCTTCATTAGAGCGGTTAAGACCTAAAAAGGTTTTATATAAAATCCAATAAGAATAATTACCTGCTGCACAATGGGGCGGATGCTATTCAGAGGGAGAGGGTTAAACTTGTTCTGCTTCAGGAAATCGTATAGATTCTGCTCGAGCATCTCAAAGACAAGGCAGGTGTGAGACTTGTGCTGGAAGCACTCGAACGCGCGCACAAAGTTGAACTCCTCTGCGTTCTCGCTGCTGAGACGAGAAAGAATGGAGACCTGGAATTGAAATAATGCTTTACAAATTGGATAATAAAGTACCTCAATTTGACCTTGGCGCGCGTAGCTCGGATGCTTCTTCAGAATTTTGATAGCTACAATCTCACTAGTCCCTTTCTTCCAGGCTTTAACGACCTAAAATGAGGGTGTAAGATTGACAAAACTTTAGAATTGTACCTGTCCGAAAGTTCCTTTTCCCAAAAATTCGAGAACCTCGTAGTTGTTACCATAAGGCGACTGCAGAACTTCGTTTTTGATGAGCTAAAACAGGAATTTCAGTCTTTCTAGGTCCAGTTTTCTGTTTCAGTACTACACGTCTTTGTAAAAAACACCATATGCTTTAAATGGGCTGTATCATTACTAAGCTACGTGTTACATTGCTAAAGGTGAATAAGTAGATTCGTTTTCTTACTTGGTACTCTCCCTCTCCACTGGGTTTCGACCGAGTGCCGTTCTTGTTGGCGACGGGGAACTGTTTTGCCGTGTTGGCCATCTTGCTCTGGGGCGCACTCTTCACAGCAGCTTCAAGCCCAGCCTTCTGAAAAAACTAAACTTTTTTTTATAGAATAGTCGTAGTCCAAGCTCTGCCACTTGGCTAAAGATTTGCCCTGCGGTCGGTGTTATCCGGAGACATGACCAAAGGATTACTATAAGCAGCCATGCCGACCACTTTGCTAATGCGAAAGAAGACCAAAGAATTCAAAAGAAAAAAGAAAAATTACCTGACTGTCTAGAAGCTCATCCTGTTTGCGCTTCAGAGATCGATGATGTTCCTCTGCGACGAAACTCGCATCCAAAACGGGGAGTCCACCCGGCTGTTGGAACTGAAACTGAAAATCTTAACATATGAAAGTTCTTTCCTAATGAATTTTCACCACAACTAATCGATTCCTATTTCAGAGAATAGAATGTTGTCAGTCGGGTCTGTTCGTCTGGTTCCCAAAAAGGTTGTTTTCGTCGTTTGCGCGAACTTTACACAATTGCTCTACCTTTCCAACTTAAAGTACCCTGACCCCAGAGAATAGGTCGATTCTGTTATTTTGTAATGTTTTTGCTTATGTGAAAACAACAAATCATTTTGTTTTTCGCTTACGCTCTTAATGTAAACCGCGAAATTTAGCAACGCGATAGGCGGTAAACAGAAAAACGGCAGATTGGGTTTCAAAACGGACGTATTCGGGTGATGCAGACGTTTCATTGTTCGGTCTCTATTCTTTCTGAACCGAAGATGACAAACGTTTGGTAGACTTTAAGAAACGTGGAAGTGCGCGTAGAAATATGATTTAAAGTGATGCAATAAGGCAATTTTACTTTCCTAGTCAGGTTACTAGAAAATATACGTAGTTGTAATGTTCAGTAACAGTTAAAATTTTGAGTGTTTTGATGTGAACCACTGTGAACCAATTTGATTCATTTTTCGTTTTAAAATGAGATGACACTTAAACATTTGTAGTTGTTCTGATCTAAAACTAAATCTAAAGCAAACGTTACTGTTACTCAACATAAGGCAGATGGTTCCATCCACGGTTTCAGCCAACAACCGAATGAAAGAAGATAGTAAAATCGATAAGGTTGTGCGTCTACGAGAAAAATTTTTTCCTACGCTAAGATTAAGGGTACGTGTTTCTAATGCGGTGATAAAACCGAAATATTGCCGTTGCCAGCAATCATCTTATTTGCCTGTTTATCACGTTCGTTTCGGATTAACAAATAACATTTTTGGGGTTTTAAGGTTAATATAAGCTAGCACCTTAGCCAAAAAGATTTTACGTTTCACTAACATGCTCAGGTTAGAACTAATTCTTGGATTTCATTGTTGGATTATTTCTGTTAGACGGTTTGTACGTTCCGTACGCAAAACCGGTCGGTCTGATTAATAAAAGAAAATGAAAAAAATTAAATTAAAATTAATTGTAAAGACTTACAAAACTGATGGCGTTCGGAATGGTCCGAGGGTCCATCAAGCCGAGGTCGCTGCCGGAGTTCTTGCGTTTACGCGTCGTCGGCTCCACGCGCATCGGGGCGACGTCCTGCCTCGCCTGAACACCCGCCTTATGCATAAAGCATGGAAGCGGACTCCTTAACCTGCCAGAAGTCGGGGCGACTACCGACGGGGGGAGGGTTGCTGAAAGTAGAATTAGCGGCTGAGTGGAAGAAGCTGAAAATAAAGTAAATGGGGTTCTAATTTCTAAATGTATTATTATTTTTAATAACTTTTTTTGTATAAAAATGTGAACATTAAATTTTGCCTATTATTTTAACAACGGCATGAAAACTTTTAATAACTTATCAACCAACAAAGAAAATCAGAAGCTTTCATGTAAACGGAAGTTTTCTTGAAAATAAAGTAAAATTGAAGGAACAATAAAAAATATAACATAAATTATGTTGTTTAAAGTGAATTTGGGTAGCAAAAGTAGTAGTACTACTAAAAATACACGATGTTCTTTAGACCTAGATTTGCACTATAATTTGTGTTTGTAAAAACAAGTTTTCATGAAAAACAATTTTTCAACTTTTTAAAAAGACAAAATATTATCGAAATTGAATACTCTACAAAATATTAACCAAATTTACAAAGATTATCCAAGAATCCCGGAAATCAGAGAAGATTTGCGAATATTTTGTTGACGCAACCGCTTCGAATTGACGAAAAACGAAAAACAGGGGTTCGTTTTGAGAAAAATAAATTTCTGTGGATAGCTGGGAGTGTGGGGAGTACAATGGAAGTGGTTTCCGTAGGTTGAGTGAATCTCTGGCAGAGCTTGGTTCCGAAGAACGAAAGTTAATAGCCAGCCAGCGTTGCTGCGCACGCACAATCGATGTCAGACAGCAAGAGGCGGCGCTAGACACGCAGAGGGTGTGCCACAAGGCCAACGCAGGGGCGCGACGTAAAGACCCGGAGCCTCGGAGCGGCGCTCTCAGCCCCGAAATTCCATCGTTTGCTCGGCAATTTGATCGTTCGACGGCAAACGGAACGGCTATCACTCTGGGAAGGGAGAGGCTGCGCAGGCGAGGCTTCGAAGGTCGTACGGGCACCGATAACGACGAGTTCTTTTATCAAACACATGAGAACTATCATTACTTCTACGTCTTTTCCTGCACAACTTTTCTCTCAACAAGTTTGTTCAGTTCTGTATCTGTTATGTTACATTTGCCCTCAAAAGATTACTGATTCCACGGTGCGTGGCTAGGTACACAGAGCAGGTGTGCACTATAATGCACGGTTGGAAGGGCCGACTGTGTGGTATTTAGGGGATTTGGCGGCGGTGTTCATGGGTGGCCAGATAATAGCGCCCAGCTCTGTCCAAGGCACACAATTACGAGGGATATGGGAACGGGGGGCGCTAGGACGGCTTCTGTGGACCGAGCCCATCTGGATTGGAATAAACGATTGCGCCAGGGAGAGCGAATCCCATGACAACAAAGAATAAACCAAAAGGAATGTAAACCACAGAGAAAGGGAGGTGTATTCCTATTTTTCCAAAAGTTTTAAAGAAATCTCGAATGAGAAGGAGAGCATATGATAGGCTGAAATGGAAACCTAGAATGTGTTTTGCGTAGAACAGAAATCATGGGGAAAGGTTGAACACAAGGTAACACGTGATTGGAGGGATACAATACAAAGACTACGATTGTTATGCTCTAACATTCAATGTTATCGATTGGCCCCTAAAACATAGAGACATAGAGACGAGGGAAGTAGAGATAAGATTAGATTTAGAGAGACAGACAGACAATGATAAAACTCGCTATTGTCTATTGTTTTCTTTGTTCCACTTATGAACAGATATAATGTGTGAGAGAGGGGCAGACACAGAGAGAGAGAGACAGAGAGAGAGAGAGAGAGAGAGAGAGAGAGAGAGAGAGAGAAAGAATATGAACAAACATGTTGACAGGCAGAGAAGCAGACATACAGACAAACATTCAGACAGGGGGCACATCGGGGATAAATATGAATAGCTTGGGACATTGAGGAGATACGATTCCGGCAAAATTTTTCTCTCTGGGACTGGGGTTTAATAAAAAAATTCTATTTTACTACGAGAATTACCGGAAAGTTCTAATTCGTTTGTTTGTTAGAACGAAACGAAACTTACATTCTTTCCTTACGAAGGGACGCATTCCGGAGACAACCTCAGCCGACGCGGAGAGACGCCGTGCCTGGTCTGTCGTGGGAACCTCTGTGTCCCTCGGTATCGCTGCGCGTACGAAAAAAATAGAATACTCAGCGCAGGACACGTTCATAATGTTTTTGTGCGCGGGAGAAGTAAGATTCAAAGAGAGGGATACGGTAATATCGTTCTAGTGCTTAACAAAACTCACTTTCAGGAGAATCGCATAGGATTAGCACATCGTCGAAGACCATTCGGGAGAATTATACGGCCCGGTCTAGGTGTAAAACGGCTAATTTATTGATCCACGGCCGGTAATAATTAACAGATGGGAATCCTCTGCGCTTTGAAAAGTACGTCGCTTTCTATATCGAGGCTTGTTTTATTCAACCGCTTGGGGTAAGGGCAAGTCTGGGCCACCACAAAACGCTTTTCCCATGTTTTCGCAGAAGAAATGTCATGTTTCTCGGAAAACACGTGAAAAACGGACTAATCCTGTTTTGCCCCATCCTTTGAGGGGATTCTAATATTCTGATGGAAGATTCGGGCAATCGATATTCGGCAGGGTATTGAAAGGTCGTCGAGGTTGGGGTTACTGTAGCCCGAGGGCACTACGGCGCCGAACAATGGTCTTTCCTTCACGGACGACAGGTGCTAGATGCTGCAAAAAGTAGAGTGTCTGCCATCTGCTACGATTGTAGACAACGAGAGCCACCAAGTAAGATTTTAGCACCGAGCGGAACAGTTTTACTTACGTTTCAGAAGACATTCTATTGTAAACATGTTTTATGTTAAATAAAACTTGCAACTACCTTTTAAAACGTTTGATTTTAGATGTATCGACAAGAATACAAAAGTAAAACGAATGCGCAATACCTTTGGAGATGCACTATAACCACAACAAAAGAAACGAACAAGTTGTGAAATCGAAAGCAACGGTGGTCTACCAAGTTGGTAAGGTTTCAGTCATTTAAACAGGTATTTTTCAAATTTTTAACCAAAAACTTGAGAAAATCTTGTGTTCGAGTAATTCCTCTTGGTTCCGTTATCGGTTGGCCGAAATGTCTCGTGTTGGCGCTTCGTGGCGGCAGATCGGGGCGCACCTTGCCTAAGAGCTATCGGCGCCGCCGCTGCACTTAAGAAGCCCTGACCCCTTCTTTAGCGGACCGCCATACCCGATATCGATTTCGCCTCGGAAGAAACGGGCCGATCAGGGCGCGACGTTCGGTTGAAGAAAGAAACCTGTCCCCGACTGTAATGCTCCTTTGAACCACGGTTCACACTCCCTGTCTGTATCGAGAACGTTCAGCACACGTCGTGATTTGGATAGTATATTTATCAGTGGGGGTTGATTGCTCATAATCATAGATCTCGCGGAAAGAGCCAACGATAATGATAGTTGTTGTTTTTCCGTTCGCGGAGCGTCGGAAACAACCATTGAATACATGGAGAGGAGGGAGTGTCATCTTCAATGCAGAGACCGGCTCGATTTTGCCAATTTAAAATTGATTCGACCATTCTCCCACAAGGATGAATGATTGGGGTGGGAGAACAGGACCGGCCCACCGAATTTGAAGGCAATTCAGAAAGTTTTCAGATTTTTGGATAGAAATACATATACTTTGTCGTATTTCGATTATAATTTGGCCCAATTACTTCTTTTCTCGCTCGATGTTAGTCACGCACTGAATACAAATTCTATCGGAGGCCATGAATTTCAAACTATTACTATTACGGATTTGATCTTGTGATGATAGATCGATCACCTTAAGGTTAACTCAAAACGACATTAAGGTAGTACTAGTACGGCTGGATTCTAACGACTCTCTACTATCTTATTGATGTTTGTATTTGTAACCTAATATTGGAGGATTCTACACCGATTTTAAGTCAAACCCATCCCTGACAAAGTATCACGTGCTTTTCTATTGCGAAATTCGTTTTCAAATCGTTGCGAAACTGTGAAAAGTTACGAAACTTGTGGAATTTGAGGCGCTTCCGCCCTATACAAGTTTGAAAACTGAGTAGGCGTTAAACTGTGATCTCAAAAGCCGCGGTTTATAAGTGGGCTTAAATTTTTTTAGCTTTTAACCTGTAGCTAAACTGTTTTAATCATAAACTTAACATCTTTTAACACCTGCTGCATAAGCTGGTTCTGAAAGTCTCGTTAGCAAAAGTCAAACTCACCTCCCCTCATTTGGTCCTGTCCACTGAGGGGGTAGGCCGGCATTGTAGGGTACTGGGGGTACTGGTGGGTACTGGTAGTTGTTCCAAGATACGTGTTCCATGTTGGAGTATTCATCGGCAGCTACGTGTACTGGATGCTGGATTAGATAGTTGTTATTAGCGTCCATCGGCGGAGGACGAGGGACGGGCGAGTGGCCAGCTGGGCGAGGCCGAAAATGAATCAGCACGGTCCGTCTGTTGAAAACAAGGGAATGGATCGAACACGTGAGAGGATAGACGTGAGAACGAAAACTTTCTGCAATTGGGAGATTATATATGTGAACAGGCTGTTTTATCGAGAGGTGACGTTATTTCTCTGAATGAGTTGTTTTATCAAGCGTGGGCAAGTGGATTAACTCTCGAAGCATATATGAATGGACAGAAGCAACAAACAAAAGTTGCCGTGGAAGCCACAAATGCGAAAATCCATATTTTTGATTAAAGTAAGGAATCCCGATGACAAATGGCCAGGTGACTTGATTTTCAATCAAGAAAAGTACAAAACCTAATCTTGCTTCAAAGCTGCTGAAGTTTGAAAATTGAGCTAGATGAATAGCCAAGGAGGCTTGGCTGTCTAATCTTGGCTCAACCAATTTCCGGGGTTGGTTCAAGGGAATGAGAAGAGAAATGAAAAATCGACTGCACTTTCGGGTAATAGGAAAATGTCAAGAAATAGAGGTGTTTTACTATTTCTCCAGGGAAGGCCGTCTTGTCGAGGGCTACCCTGAACAGATCGTTGCGTACGAAATGAGGTAGGGGTGTGTAAGATTAATCTAGACCCTAATTTCCGGAGTTGGCTACACGAGCAGCCCCCAAGACCTCACAAATCAAGTGTAATGGGCACAAAAACCCTGTGTTAGCTACTGTGACGTCTAGTCAGATAATATAACAACTTTGTTTACATTTTAGCTCATGGTTCTAAAGACAAATTCAATTTCATATAAATTTAAGTTTTCCAAAGAACAGAAAACTATCTATTACAACTTCAAGCACCTACACTGAGCAACTGTTCAGTAGAAATGAGCGGATGCTTACAAATTCACAGACTGAAAATAGAAATTCGAAAAAGTTATCAGAAGAAAGTGGAGGATGACAAATATTCACATGATATCCTTATAACAATTACGAAAGTACACCTTTTTCAAAGGACTCTCATGGACTTTGAGGCTTGAGCGATGAAAGAGTACAGATCGGTTTCAAACAGAAAATCAAGGAGCCTCATTGCACCATGCTTTGAAAAAATCGCTTAACAAGACTACATTCTTCAATAACCTACTGTCGTTTTATCTAAAGCGGTTAGGGGAATTTCATAAAACGATGGTTATAACAAAAAAAAAACTCAACTGATCACAGGTGCTAACTTTAAAAAAAAAGTAATAAAAATTTCGTTTTCAACACGAATGACCTCAAAGTCTTCAATACAAACAGACATTCACAAAATTTACGGGCCTTGCTATATACAAGATATTCTAATTTAGATATTATCATACTTATCGACCGAGATTACGCTAGAAATGAAGGATGGCCACACAGGTTAGAATCCAAAATTCGCATAAGTGGCGTATCCCATGACAAACGAACAAGAAAAGGCATATTGCGCCATCATAAAGGAGAATCGCAATCTTGTTCTTGAACTATGAGTGATAACCTATAGTCACATATAGCTGTCTCTATCCTAAAAACAATTTTTTCCAGCTCCAACAGCTATGATTCTCATTTCGACGAGCAAACTAAAATACTTTAAAGAAGTTTGATGATATCTTTACTGTTACTAAAATGATCTTAATGTTGTATTTTTTCATGAAGAAAAATATTCAATTCATAAAAAGGAGTGTACTCTTTACAAGGTTAATAAATTTAGGGACTGGAAAATGATAATACTGCTATACTTGAAGCAGAATGCGATCTTGCAGACTGGGAAACGCCAACTGATAGGAAATGGCCGGCGGGAAACCGCAAAAAGAAGTTTGCGGCGACGCGAGAAAAATGAACGATTTTCACAGGTGGGTCTCGGGATATATGTGCGGGCGTTGAATTATTCCGACTAGACGAATTATGAATATGTCTCGAACACACATACCTTTCCCTATACACCACTGGAGTGCAATTAGACATGGGCTCGCCATTATTGAGCAACTAGATTTGAATTCAGCAAGAAGCTAGACAGATATGGCTTTTACATCGAACGCTTCTCAGGGACGGCCACCCGGTTCGGAGACTTTTTCTATTCTGCGAAGACCTTGGCTACCGTGTCTCTGCTTGTCGTTGCCACTCATATGTCCTCTATGAACGCAAGCTTTCAATTAAATAGTAGAAATCGAATTCACTTTGACGATTACAATTGAATATAGTGCGATTAACCTGATTGAAAATATTTTCGTGTGTTTGCCTTTAAACAATACAAGTTCCGTTGCCCTTATCACGCTAACAAATCTTGTGTGACAACTAAACTTCCTTGGGGAAACTTGAAAAACTAACTAACCAAAGCAATAGATCATCGAGAATGTGAACAAATGTTTTTATTCCAAATATTTATTGTCACCCCAGTGTATAAACCTAGGCAAAAGGATAAATAGACTTTGTCTTCTCAGCGGATATAAAGGGAGATCGACATGAGAGAATCAGCGTCGACGCTGAAGTGGAGTATGCATTGCGTATAAACACACAAATAACTCTATCACCAATAGGGAAGGGGAACCCGATGGAGTCGGCTGTCAGTACAGCCCGTTGCAGCAACGGTAGGTTGGTTCAGAAGTCACAAGGTCCACGACACTCGAAGGCTCGTACTTGGTACCTGTCGATGCAGAAAGAAGACGCCTGAAGTCGTGGGTTGACATTTGATACATAAGTTTGTGTTAATTATATTAATTGCAATCAATGGTTATTTTTATTACTCAGGTTTTAGATTTTATTTTTTTTAATGGTTTTTATACATACACACTCAACCTTGCACAAAACCACGGTAAACCAAGAAGTTTAAAGTTTGTAAACAATAAACGAGAATCTCAACACTTAAAAAAACCTGGCAGCAAAAGGCGGATGCACTCAAGATTGTTTTTAAAAAAAAACGAATCTTTAAGAAATAACAAAAGCGCTCGTTTTCCGGTTCATAGGCGCCGCGTTTAGCCCTTTTGAACTAATTTTCAATCGTGTTTCCTAGGTTCCTTTTCTATTAGGTCTCCTTTTTAGATTCCCATTACACGGTGTTGTGGTTTTGGTATATACTTTTTGTTGTGCTTTTATCACAGATTTTTTGAACCAAAGTATACATTACACTACAGCAATGTTCCCGAGTTTTTTTGTTTTAGCTTACCTGGTGACATCTATGAAAGCCTGGCTGACATTGTGCCCAGTCTTGGCACTGGTTTCAATGTAGGGAATGTTGTACGTCTAAAACAACGCATTTTTTGCGTTTCGTTTAACCTACCGTGGCCAAATGCCTAGCCTCCTCAGAACGAATCATTCGCGAACTTCCCAAATCACACTTATTTCCCACGAGAATTATTTGAACATGTTCCTTGCCGTATTCCTTTATCTCGGCTACCCAACTCTAAAACATAATAATTTTATGCCTAGGATATTGTTTTTCCACAGTACCCTAATGTTTTCAAACGAAGTTCTGTTCGCAATGTCGAAGACTAGGAGGAGAGCATCCGCATCTCGGTAGTAGTTTGCGGTCACAGAGCGAAACCTTTCTTGGCCAGCGGTGTCCCAAATCTTAACTGAGGTTACAAAGGACCGGTCATCGGATTTACCTGCAGTTTGACCTTCTTGCTATCCAATTCGATTACTTTGTTCTGAAACAGAGATTCTAAGACAAATGGTTTTACCTTAAAATCGGCACGGTGTCAACTTTCAAAAATGGAGGGTAAAATATGAAAACTGTTAAGCTTTGTAGGTTCATTAACTCTTGTTTCCATTGTTTGTTCCAAAATTTTCTTGTTTATCAAACTCACCCTGTAGTCGATGCCGACGGTTGAAATAAAGTTATTGTTGAGAAAGGCTCCGTCCTTGTACCTCACGAGAAGACACGTTTTCCCGGTGCAGCTGTCCCCAAGCAACATGACCTGAACATTTTCTAGGTTAAGCTCGCCCTTGAAACTGAAGCACACTCGCTGGATTAGCGCCAAACTCAATTTGTCTGCGAAATCTGGACACTGATTTCATCCCCAGGCTATGAGAAAACGGAAACAAGGCTTCAAAACATTTCGGATTTGTTTTCACGTTATAGGAACTGCTATCAAGATAAGGGAAAAATGACTCCCGAAAACTGCCAAAACAAAATTCTGACTTTAGTTGCTAGTTTATACTGAGGGTTTGTCCGATGGTAACTAAATCAACACTTGTCTAGTTTTCGCCTGTTTGAAAAGACTCTTTTAATATCAAAATACCTTACGAAACTTGCATTATCATTGAAAATATAGCCTTTGTGTAGCAACACTCATTTAACCTTCATTCCCTAGATCTCAAACCTCAGCAAGTAACTACTGGAAATTTAGCCGCGTGATGTGCTCCCAATTGTCGCAACGTGACCGATAACGACCAGCCGTCTCGTGTTTGCCGCTATTAGCATCGTTATCCCTAAATGATTCAACGAAATCCGGCCATTTCCGTCTTTGCAAACAAATTTCTCTGTCATTTACAGACAAAAAGAGACAACAAGCTCTTTCGGCACAGGATTGGCATTTTCTGGCTCGTTTCGTCTGATATGAGCTGTGAGCCCAAACAAAGGCATTTGAAAAAAAAACATGTATTTAAATCTCTTTCAAGTAAGAAGATCCAGTACGAACTTCGATCAAAGTAGTACGCAAACCAAAATTTCATGTTCCCTTTGAATGTACCCAGGCACTGAAAGTCTCTTTATTCGTACAGACACACATCCTGGACTTGGTTCGTTTGTCGTATTCACCGAGTGTTCTTCACTCCTACTTGTACTTAAACGACTTAATTTCCTTTGTGCACTTTTATTTCCCCGAACACCACGTGCTCCTGGAGACAACGCCCTTAGTACGAGATTCATTAAGTGGGGAGGCGGCAGTGCGCACTGCCAGGCAACGAATTGAACTCGTTGAAGCCTGCCGTCTAGCTCAGAAACAATAGAAAATCACGGCTAAAGCTAGCGGCGGAACCTCCAAAAAGCACCGGTGAATGATGGTCGAGGTCGCTAAAGAGGCTCGGGATCGCCATCCATCTCGCGCTGCTTCATTCATCGCCCCCGGCAAAGACGCATCTAAGATGGGATTCCGGGCGAGGGTGCTCGTGAATGATTCTGGAAACAGTAGACGAGTGGCGGAATTGGTTGTGCCCATAAATGATTCCGGTGTCTACCTCGATCCGTCTTCTCAAAGCCCACTTTCTGCTGTTTTCGGCTTGCTGGCATGACGTCATTGCAAGTACGCTTACTCAATCGGGGTGACTTCCGCAAAATCAACATGGAGCAGCGGCAGACGAGAGCCAATTCAGAAAGCGCGTGCGTGCACATCGAAGTTCAGCCACGTCAGAAATGCGGGTTCGTGCATAATTCCTATGCTTCCTGGGTGCGCTATCCCTATGAACTGCGGTTGTTTTCACAAACTCACGGGGATAATTAATAGATTGTACTTTTTGTTGAACACTACCATTTGTCAAACAAATACACGTTTATCCAGTGCTAAACAATTTGAAAATGAAGGTAACGGGGGAAAATATTTGCTCAGACTCCAGAATCAACTCATTGAAAAGTACGGCAGCAAGCATGATAACGCGGTTTGATCACGATTGGAAAATTTAGTGACTGTGAGTTTCGTAACAATGTAAAACACGGAATAACACATTTTTCAGAATTTTACATATTGTTATGTAAAGTTTTGCCGGCTTTACAAGCTCACTAGGAGCTGTCAACAAATGATGAAGCTGCATCTATTCACTAGCTTCAACAAACTTCGTAGTACGCTTTCAACACAATATGCTTAAAAAATGTAACCATTTTGGTTAAATTTTTCACTTTGCGGCCTTATTTTTTACTTAAATTTTAAAGTAGCCCTAATTCATAGCATGGTTATGAGATTTCAAGTTTTTATGGATAAAATCAAAAGCTCACCGTAAAAGAGTGATCGACCTCCTGAAGAATGGACGACTTTTTCCTTATGTTTCCATTCATCTGAAAAACAAAACTGCACTTGAAACTTGGTTGAATGAGGAAGAAGCAACTTTATGGAGAAGGCTTTGAAAGACTCCCTGGGGAGACAACATGCTGACTTATCAGCTCGTAACTCAAAGCAAAAAGAGTGTTGGAAATGAGATGAGACCGTGCCGGAAAGGGTTCGCAGAGAACAATCTGGGCATGGGAACGCCCCACACGGAGATGGGCGTTCATGTCATTAACTCTTTTGGTGTAAATCAAGGCCCGCGAGGAAATGGGATAAGTGGACTGGCGCACTGCTTTTGTTTCGGGGGTGGCACAAGGCGCTGCCGAGTGCATTGATATGCGTGGATTTTTCCCAACTCTCGCAAAGGGGCGGGCCAAGTACACGACATGGGAATCCCTTGAACTGGGTTTGAAAACACACAACACACATTGGATGCGGCGGCGTTGCTCGCCGGAATTCGCAGGCTCTGTTGTGAAGCTTGCCGAAATAACGTAAACGTGTATTTTTGGGGCGGCGAAATAGCTTCCTGCAGCCGCTGCGCGCAACCATAATGTGAGGGAGGAGGGCGTCCGAGAATTCCAGGACGGCAGGAATCACCGAATGAATATCATAGCAGAGAATCCTGCACTATGACTCTCGAAACCCGGAAAATAGCTTTTAAAGAACACAAGCGTAAAAAAGGTCAGTACTGTTTGAAAACTATATAAACTACATATTTGTTTCCATTTTGAAACGCGCATTTTTGAAAACGTAAAGTAGGAAACTAATACTTGGGCAAGCCAAAGTATAATTCCCAGGGAAAAAAACAAGCAGAGTCTTTTTTTTTAGCAAGTTCCATACTTATCAACTCCCAAACGAATGACGATTTTGAAAATATATATAGGAAAGTGAGAAATTAGTAAGGAATACGAACTTTTAGAAGAACAATTTTAAAATCTTACTTTAAAACGCCTTGAGGTACCTTAAGCGTTGAGTATTTAAAAAAAGAGATGTATCACATATCTGGATCCTAAACAACTATAATCCACCGTTTCAGCGAAAACTTTTTGGCATCGCCGCTATTAGAAATTACTAAAACACAGAATAGTTACTAAAACACAGATTACAAAGTGAAAAACTAAAGAAAGTTGTTGAAATGTTCAGTTATACAGTTTTAAACGATTTTTTATAATGTTCTATGAATGTCTTAAGCAGAAAACAAAGCTGTGAGTAGTGTTGTGTCGCGCATGACAAAGACATGGGTTTAAAAGAAATGTCACACGGAGATTAAACACAAATCCGCGTCCACCAGCAACCAGCTTATCAAACTGAACAACGGAGAGTAAACAGACTCAAAAATAGCCTTCTACTCCTTTCTTCGTAACAGAAGCGATATTGACTTTAACTCAAACTGCAAAATGGAGCAGCCGGTTGTAAGCAAGCTTTAGCCGATGCTGACTGCTGATTTTGATCCTCTGACTCATCGATGTTCTCTGATTCCATTAAAGCTTACTCCTCCCACTGAGTGGGGAAAATTAGTAAGCATTTCACTTTTTGATTATAAAGAGTGATTCAGGAAACAGTGAACAACAAGTTTTTAATTGGAGTCATGTTTGTTCAAAAGAACTCGCGTTCTGATTAATGCTCAGTACTGGAAATGAACCTGAAAAGCAAAGATTGCCAAAGGTTTTCGTTTCTAAAAAAAAGTAGAAAATATGACGTCAGTGAACTTTGTTTACAGCTTTCCGTGCGATATTATATACCCCAAATAAATGCACAGTCGTCATCCAGACGGCTGTCTGCATCACTGCGCCAGCTGATATGTCGTTTGATTAGATCATAAGTTATACGATTTCGGTGAGATCGTATTAGTGAAGCAAAAATGGAGACCGAAACGAAAGGAAAACGAATTAGGAAAACTTTCAATTGTAGTTAGTAAACAAAAAAACCAACAACACTTTAGCAAAGCTTCAGGGTAATTTCGAAAAATCTTCGAAGTCGTTTGGGAAACCGGAGTTTTGGTTTTTTTGCAGTGCAAAGTGGGCATTAAAACATTATCAAAAGTAAGTTATGATTTTAAAAGTGAGTGAACAAGGTATGTAAAATTCCATAAAGTATCACAGTTGCCAACCAAAGTGACTTTAACGTTTTCGTCTACTGAACTCTTTTTCATGATTGACTGAAAAATCAAAAATTGAGATTATGTAAATGTGACGATTTCAGTGTTTCCAAACATTTTTTTTGGTTCTTTTTCAAAGCTATGGTGACCTCTTTGAGATCATGGCGTTTCTGAGGATGCATTAAATCTTCGCGGGTCTCCGCTTTGTGTCACTAGGAACGATGAATAGGAGATTCGGACGGGATGCACTTCGTCGATCAGATAAAAGGAAATTGCTGCTCGAAATGTGCTATTCTGGGCGTAGTGCAGCAAAAGATGCATTGTCTTTTCCTATTTAGGTGGATATTCTTTGAGCTTTACTCTTGCAGTGTATATCATACCAAAAGCTCGGAATCCACAAAACTGCAAGCTGTCATCTCTGAAAATGCGGTCCTTCCTCCTACTTCTAAATCAAGGATCTGCAAGGGATACCTTTCCGATGGCGATACTTGTCCTAGTAGTCTAGAACTTTTCCCAACTTGACTTTCATACCATTTCAGTCATAAGATAGATTGGCACGACTTGTGGCGTATTTTGGATGCAACGAATGTTGTGTGCCCGTCCTTGGATGAAAAAGCGGCGTGTGCGGCGGCGGATTGCATGGAGGAGTGGGAATAAGCGTGGACGAGAGTCCTCAAGAACTGAACGGGCGAACAAATGGAAAACACTGCGATTACTCGAGACGAGAGAGGAGCCGCCGATTATCGTGCCATTCGACACCCCGGCCAATTTGGATGCGAACGTGCCGCTATCTTGTGTACGAGCATTTCCTGAATAACATAGAAAAGAGGAAGAGTTTTATGGGTAACGAAATCACTAAGGGAACATTAGATTTGGCCAAGTCAATCAAGGTTGAGAGCACTTGATCACAAAAAGTTCTGTACACTTTGGCTAATTTCGTATGAAAACTATTCTGTGCTCTTGAAGCAAAAGTTACATTAAACAACGATGGCAAAGTTAAGGGATTTCTTTGAAGTTTGTTTCAAGGCGCATCTGTATTTAGCGTGCAATTTCACAATTGCCACTGTGATATTGGACGTTGCCGAATCCAGAAATTCTTAAACGCTGCCACCCTTAAGAAAATAACCCTCATTCGTGAAACAAAAATCACATTTGATTTTGTGAGCAGATGTTTGGAAAATTACGATAAATGTGCCAATCGTTCTTGAGCGAATCCTTGTTATATAAGAAAGTAACTCATTGATAATGATTTATAGCGGATATACAAGGCGCATTCTAAGATCCGATGAAACAGTCACTATCTGTGGCTATGATCTCTTCATTCTGTTTTGGATCGAGGGATTAGACACAGGAAATGGTAATATTGGTGCTGCTTCGGAAGCACCGCTGCCAGTCACTACTTGTTGTTGCCAAACACCCTAGGCTTTTGAATTGGAATGAAAGCAGTGCCCACATGCAAACTAAGGGTAACCAACTTTGGTTGAAAGTGACAATTATTCAAAATTCAAAACAGAAAACTAGAGTTCCAAGCAGCTTTACACACAATTTCATGCGGCTAAAGTTTCATTGTTACTCTTCTATTCGACTTTCCGAAAAAGCGACTTTTCACATGGTTCTTCTCGTAGAAATCGGGAAAAGTTGTTATCAATGCCTGCATAAAGGGGTTCATTGAGACTGGCGGAAGTACGAAAGACGCGGCACAGTGAAAGCAATCAGGTCGGTATTCGGTTTAGATGACGGCTAGCGAACAATGGGAAGAGTTTTGTTTACGTAGAAGCCAACGCAATTTTTACGATTAATTCTCTTCTCTAATATGTTTGTAAACCATGGCAATGCGACTTGAGAAAAACGATGTAGCGCTGGTGTGTTTAAATTTGGGAGTGAATTACACGGAAATGGAGGCGGCTGGTTGCAACGAAAGGAGCAATGAATGGCGCCCACGTCTACGACGCGGATTTACGATTACGGACGCCATCTCGGCGTTCATTTGTTCGTTGAACGACGTGGTTTCCACAAAAATGGAAGAGAAAAACGCTTCGGATTTGTACAAATTGAAGAATGGCAAGGAAAACCAAATACAAGGTTTTGATGTTCAATTTTGTCCGAAACCTTTGAAAACGTTCAGTCTCATATTGAATGACAGAACTGCTAATTCCAAACGGTTCCGAGCACATCAAAAATACGAGATCGGTGCTCGTTATCCAAACCTGTCGGGCAGAAAATCCCCTGTTCTCCATGTTAAATCAACTGGAACGGGTTTTGAAAATGATAGTCATTCACAACATTCTGAATACCGAGAGTAAGTTCTATTTATTACATGGAAGCCAGAAACGCCGATTGAAGGCAAAAGCATTCACAAAAGGAGGCGCATGTCACTGATATGCTGGGAAAATGAGCAACCGTCGCCAGAGTGTTCGTGTGTTCTTGAGCTTAAAGGACCAAAGAGCGGAATTTACAAATGGAATATTCCAGGCTGTGAACGTCATTCTTTAAACAAGAATGGCACTCGTGAGAGGTCATTAGTATTCATAAGGTGTCGTTTGTAGCGTAGAAGAAGAAAAACTTTTACACCTGTTGAAAGAAACCATCAGCCTTTTTTACGCCAATAAATCAAGGGTAACGCCGAAACATCAAGAGAAAACGGTTTCAAATCGTTTTTACAGAATGCTTTAACAAAAGGCGTGTGTGATTTCCGCGACAAGAATTGGACCGTATGGCTCGCCGATCGGCGAATTTATTCTACGAGTGTTTCGATTTTCAATAAAACGACAATTTTATGCATTCGATCCAATCATGTGGTATTCGCAAACATGGGGACAAGGTTCGTTTGTAAATATTAATACACTCTTTGGTGACATGGCATTTTACATAATACAGTAACTTCATTCAAGAGGTCATGCTTTGAAATTATCAAAGTTTGAGAGAGAGAAAACTTTCTGGTGAGTGAAAAAGAAATAGCAGTGAAAACGACTTCTTGGTTCAAAATTCAGCTTCAAATTCATAAAAGAGTTGTAAAAGGTGAGAGTTGAATAGACGTAATCAGCCGGCTTTTTTTGAAAGTGCGAAAGTGTCTAACGAGGTTGGCCGCTTCCGTGCACAAACCGAGATGAAAGGCGGCTAATGTAGCGCTCCTGAAGCGCCTATTCATGGCGCACAAATGATCTCTACGCGAAGATTCTTTGAATGCAATACGGAGAGAGGTCTTCGAGTGCGTCGAATCTAATTTTGTATCTCTGCGGTGTAATTCCGTGAGAAACTAGCAATTTTCTCACATTCTGGGGGGTTCTTGAGTGGATCGCAAACTTAAGCACTCGAAATAATTCCTGAAATGATGAAAAAAGGAAGTATATAACAGCAGGCCCTTTTTTATTTGTTACTTGGTCAAAAACTTTTTCAAGGAATTTGTCTTCTGCAAAATTCAGAAAACCAATGTTAACGTGTGTTGGTTGAAACTGACACTGAGTGTTTTCCCAAGCTCTGACTCAATGTGGGAAACATTTGTTTATTACAAGAAACTCCACAAGTATGTGCAAAACGGCATAAGTTTAAGGGAGAAATATGTTTGTAAATCGTTAAGCCCTGTTTGTAAATCTTTAAGCCCAGAAGATCTTTAAGCCAATTACAAAAACAAGTGTGAAACATAAGTTTTTCGAATTTCTATTTATTTCTATTACCTTCACCCCGCATAACATTTCATGTCTATAAACGTCAAAGATTGTGCAGGCGATGCAAGAGTGTTTATTACAGTGTGTTCGATTGAAATAGTAACGTAAACAGAATGGTAGTCTATTGTGGTTATCACGCCACCCTGCCAGAATCGATACCTACAAAATATGTAAAATATACAGTACAGTAGTATTGAAAATGCTCTGACCTCACAATTCATAATTATGAATACTCTTAGGGTTTCAAAAATACACGTTGTTTTTCGAGAGTCACAAAATGTTTTTGTTGTGTACAAATTGGGATTGCCTGCAACAGTGTCAATAAGGACAAAGTGGTGATACAAGGCCAGGAATCAACTATCACATCATGGGCAATGTTTGGCGCAACACAACCCACACACACACACACACACACACACACACACACACACACACACACACACACACACACACACACACACACACACACACACACACACACACACACACACACACACACACACACACACACACACACACACACACACACACACACACACACACACACACACACACACACACACACACACACACACACACACACACACACACACACACACACACACACACACACACACACACACACACACACACACACACACACACACACACACACACACACACACACACACACACACACACACACACACACACACACACACACACACACACACACACACACACACACACACACACACACACACACACACACACACACACACACACACACACACACACACACACACACACACACACACACACACACACACACACACACACACACACACACACACACACACACACACACACACACACACACACACACACACACACACACACACACACACACACACACACACACACACACACACACACACATACACACACACACACACACACACACACACACACACACACACACACACACACACGCACACACACACACACACACACACACACACACACACACACACACACACACACACACACGCACACACACACACACACACACACACACACACACTTTTTACGCCGATCATTGACCAGATACGTATAAGCTATTGCTTGTCATTTTAATCTTTTACCATAAGATTTCGTCATGTCAGAACGGGAGAACCCTGTTCATTTGTTCCAATCTGTTGTTGAAAACAGTCAAAAGCTGTTCTTAGTGATAACAAAAAGGACAACAATCAGCAGCTGTTCGTAGCACTAAACACATGTCTTGTGGGTGGCTTGAGGGTGGCCGAACGCATCGTGTGGTTACCCCAAAAGACGTCAAAGTACGCCAATTCAGGGACGTTGCCGGAATTGGCGTAGTTACGGGAGTTCGGATATTTACATACATCTTGTTGTAGACTTCAACTTGTGAAAAATTGAAAAAAAAGATCAATAAAAATAACCAAATTTATAAATGTGGGGGACAAGAGTCGACTGTCATCTGTCTAATCTAGAAAAATTGTTACTACAAACTGAAAGTGCGTTCAATTTGGCCGTTACTAGGCAGTTTGGGGGTTCTGCTTATCAAAACAGAGGTGCAACTTAATAAATTCTACGATAACGACAAGAATTAATAAAATTCCTTTCAATAAAAACATGAATTACAAAACGTTTACCACCGAATTTGCAAGAATTATCTACATTATACATATAATCTTGCCCGTAATTAGTTGAGACGTTTATGCTCATATTCAAACAAGAGTTGAAGTGAAAAGTAGCCTAACATTGGCAAAATCTAAACAACAGCAACATGTTTTTTTTTTAAATTTTATTTTGCGAGTCGAGTATATAATCTTGTTGGTCAAGCCCCCGTTCTGAGTTAACGTGCGGCATGAATCTTGATCGATTCTTCGGCGAACCACAAACTCCTTGAAGATTTTATATAAATTCTGCTGTTCCTGAGAAATTCATCTGTCCCAAAAGTCAGTTTTGCTTTGATAATCGTAGTGACGCGAGCACTTGAGGTACGCATCGGTTTCTTCCTGGATTCTTTCGATTAACCTTAAATCTTTTACCAACCCCAAACTCGCCCAGAAACCCTAGTCTTTTATAAGACGTTCGTACTGTAATAGAGCCACAATTACTCCATTTATACAGATAAACTATTAATTGAACACCATTTACTCTATTGTCGTAACTTTATTACCCATTATTATTCACTCGACCAAATATACAGAGCAAAATAATTAATATTTAGATGACACGGTGCTGCATGCGCTTGAAAGCGATTTGACGCTTCTCCTCTTCATTGATAAGACGAGCTATGTTGGCGCGGAGGTTCTTTTCCCAGAGAGCCCTGAAACCTGGGTTGAACCAAGTTCCACATTGGAAATTACCAATTAATGGTCTCAGTCTGAGATTCTCCCATTATTGACTTCCAGGTGCTTCCAAAAAACTTCGCGATCCCACTGGGCTGAGGAGTGTCTGGCTGGCGGATTTGGTCGTTCATGTTACGAGTTTGGGTGGTCTTGGTGCTGAAAAACAAAACATCATAGTTTGTGTTTGAAAAAAATGTTACAAAATTGAAATACAAACTGAAACGAACCCTGGCTTTGACATGAACGGATTGGCCTTTTCGGTGACCTGCCAGGTCTTCTTCAGAGCTCTTCCAGAAACAGAGGATGCCATTTTATCTGAAACAGAACCTCAGCGTTTGTACAACAGAAAACACAGAAATAAAGAACACAATGTTGAGGTAACTTCGGTAAAAAGAAGGCATTTCATAAAATTTCAAAAGAAACTGGTTCGAAATAGAAAAGAGCGGTCTGTTTCATCCCGCCTCTCTCTTTTATATCAAGGAGCTGTTGACAGAAGACGTGCAAAGAATAGTTCATGGTCCTTTTTGTGGAAAACAGGGGTCGTAGTCTCTTGTGGGAGGCCTCACGTGTTACCTGCCTAAACGTCACTCTCGCGTGTTATTGCCCATGTCGAGTAAGGGACAAAGGATAGATGGCGGTTTCTGGACGCATCATTTTTTCACCTGTGGTGGCAGATTTAGTAGAGTGACGAAACCTGTTTCCGCCAAAACAGTCCTATCTCGTTTGCAGCGATGTCCATGAAATTGCGGGGAGGAGAAATAAAAACAGTACAAAGGTTATTTTTGATTTTCTGTTTTTATAGGGGCTTCGGGTAAACATCACATGTTACGAGGGTGTAAAGCGCAACGTGTGATTCAAAATTAAACTGGGTTGAAAACAAACAACTCAATCTCAACCTGTTTTCAGAAATTTCTTTTAAACCAGTGTAACGTCTAGATTTGCAACAAAAACAGATAAAAGCAAAGACCGAGTCAAACAGAAATGAATATAAATCAGAAAATTTTATATTTTGAAACGGTGATGCGAAATCATTGCACAAATACAGACCTAGCAGGGACTAGCCACATTACTTCCGAAAAATGGTATGTTTTTGCAACATGTCTGGGAACATTGAGAAACAGAACTGACGCGAATGAATAATTATCCCATTAAAAATATCCTCAACCTTGCCCATCCTAAGTTTGTTTTTCGAAAGAAACCGGACATCTCGAAACCTATCGTTCTCTAAGTTGATCTGTTTTCCTTGTAAACGGATGTACTGTGTCTGAACGAAGATAACGTTCTAAATTTAGTCACGTGGTAATATACAAACCATAGATAAAAATAGATCAACCACTCGGACATTAATCTCTGACGGTCGAAATATTGTCCCTTAAGGCAAAAAAAGCGAATATTGTGACGCTAATTGGGCGGCCCTACGTGCTCAAGAAAGATATCTCTAAACAAATATTAGCAAACGAAAATTTGAGAAAAAGGGTGATGTATTCCCATCAGACAGCCGGCGTTTTTTGGTACCTTCAACCCTTTAAATAGAGACTCGACAAGGTAAACAAACAGCTGTGGCGTGAGAGGTCAGACCTAGGAAGACATCAGGTGCGTAAATCAGCTGAGTTTGCTTTTACTGGAAACATCAGTTGTTTCGGACGACTTCCTGCAAGCATTGAACATTTTTGCACAAATTTAGAATCAAAGGACAGAAATGCGGGAAAAGTTATTTTTGAGCAAAAACGGACGAATTTATGGTTTTAACGAAACGGAAAACCATGTACATATCCTGATATCGTCTGTAAGATCCCGTTTCGAAGCAAAGTTTAAAGCGGTTTTTTAGGTTCATTTAGATTTAAAACCTAAATGAACATAAAATATTGAAAATTTGCTCTAAAATGGTAGCTTACAGACTGGATGAACACCAAACGGAACATTTAACATACTCAGTTACACAATTATTCGCTAGGAAAGCACAACACCGAACATGGAGAGAAGAGCATAGTTTTGGTAACAGGGTTTTTTGTTGTTGCAGATTTTGATCGTATCAAGCCTGTTCTGCCACTTTTGCTAAAGCAAATAACAAAATTTGCTATTTGAAAAACGCCAACTTCAAATATCGTTTGAAAACCCTAAAAAAAATCTTTCTCCTTTTCTTTACCAGACAGTCTGTTTTTTCCCTTCTTTCCATCAAGGAAGAAGAAGGCCGACAGTGATTGAAAGCTTCCGATACCTGCTTATCGATCGTTTCGTTTCTCTAGTTCATATCTCCGGAACTTGTGCTTCCTTCCTTCAACGCAACGTGTTGTTATCTTGGTTTCCGAGCGGCGTCGTGTCCTTGCGCCACTGTAATTCACGTCTCACTACCGTTATGACTGTTATTTTCCTCCTCTGCCTATTATTTAGCATAGCTCAATCAAAGTTTGACCCCTTCGTTTATCAGGATATTGATCATCATGAAGTTTTACATGCTAGACGACAGGGAGAAACAGGCAAGTCATTAATATGAAAAGGCATTATGAGAATTTCAGCTTTTTCTCAATATGAAGAAGCTGCTCGAAATACAACCGAAGAAATGCGTTTAGAACTTAGAGAGGATTATTTTATTAGATGTAATAAACTTGGAAAAGAAAGAGAACGACTTGTAGCCGAATCTGTCAAAAATATTCATGGAAAGGCCGATTACAAGGTAATTTTTTTAGTTTTCTGAAACCATGGTTTAGTTGTTATTAACAATGGGGATGAAACCCTTTCTGGCGAGGTTTCTCACTCTCCCCAAAGCTCAATTAGAAGACGGTTTGAAGCAGTTGTGCACTAAGTTTGAACTCCAGTTACAGTGTCAACGAGGATTCGGAGATTCCAGGTTTAGACTCGTACCTTTCTTAACTTTCTAGTTCAGGGAGCAGATCTACGAAAGGGTGGAAACCTTAAAATGGAGGAATGGAAATCTTAAAATGCTTTTGGAGGAAGAATGCTCTCAGCCAAAGTTTGACCCGGCTCCTTACCATTGTTTCTCAGATGAGCCCTATGTTTGGAGCCAACCGTGTTTTAAGGTAACTCTTGCTTTTAAAATGGGATGTTCTTTGAGGCGATACACAATGAACGTAATTGTGAGAACGCAGTTCAGTGACGAAAGTTCGAATCGTTGAGCGATGCCAAAACTTGTTCCTCGGTCAGACCAAAGCGTAATCTTTCTGAAACAACCGGAAAAGACAAAGGGTAGTTAACATAAGTTCACCTAAAGGTTCATATTATAAGAACAGCTATGTAGAAACTATTTTTGTACATGTTTTCTATTTCAGGAAATGCTGAACTATAACTACACCCGTTACTCCGCTGGTAGAAGAATGGCTAATTTACATTTGGATGCCATGAGAACTGTTACTTTGATGACATATGACAAGGTAGAAATTTCTTTTTCTTGGACTTGCAACGTTTTCAGGACTTAAACGTTGAAAACGAAGTACTCTCAGTAAAAGAGAAGGTCCAGACCATAATGAGAGATGCCCTGATCAAGATGACAGAGATAGAAGGTTAGTTGATTTCAAACCCTGGTTTCTTAAAAATAACTATCTTTTTAGCTGAAAAATGCTCTGCACTGGGTGATGTGATGAAATGCATTCTTCCTCTTGTCAAGGAAAAGTGTGGTCCTAGAGATGAAAGGATTTTAAGGAACATAATCGAAGTTGGGTGGGCGTAGCCTTACTCTCTTTAATATTTCATAATTAAGGTATTTGACTCAAGAACGAAGAGAAGAATTAGATGCTCATTTCAAAGGATTCGGAGTTGAACCTCATCCCATTTGTTTAGCAGTTAATCCGCACATTTGACAGCTTTAATGAAACATTTTTTTCGATTGTTGGTTGTGGTTCTGCATATACAAACTTTGATTTAATAAAAATACTTCTTTTTTTTAATTTCGAGAAAATATAGTAAGTTGTGGGAAACCAACGTATATGAAAAATTACTAATGATTCTAAATGGCTGGTGAAACAACTTGATATAGAGCCTTTAAAATGCACTTAAAAATTCTGGGCAAAAAAGATAACTACTAAGTGTTTTGAACAACTTTTTGAACAACGTGTAATCCGAGTTTTTGTCATATACCCAGCCCAAGTTTACCAAAACTAGTCTTTCTACTTTCTTCCTGAACTTGATTGTCAATTTTACGGGATCCCATAAATTTAGAAGGGCGTTCCCAGATCTGATTCTAACATTTTTAGTGTTTTCTAGCGAAGTGTCCGTTAAGATGGGGTTACAACGAAAAACTAATCTGAATCTAAACAAAGATTATTTCTCCGATAATTAAACAAAACATTCACACTGGTTCGGGAATCATTTAAAGCTTTTGCTTCTCAGACTGACTAATTGTCGGAAAACCGTCGATAATTGATGCCTGTTCAGCGCCGTTAGGGTGTGGTTTCCTTGTCATTGTGTATCTATCAGCTATATTGTGAAGCGCAAAATGTTCGTCGAAAAGAATTCAGTCATGTAAGTGTTGTGCCCACAACGACCGGTTGCCTCCAATTACAACGCCACAAACGACGGTCGCATCATGTCGCGTAAGTGAATTGTTTACCATCAGTTCGTTTATTGATCGGCAATGTTTTCTTGTTTCAGACTTCGATGGTGTTCGAAGATTCTTCAAAAAAGAAAAACGAAATGCGGAGAGAGCTGCAGGTTAATTATGATAATAAACAAACAGAACGACATTGATTCAGACGATGTTAAACGAGGTGTGAAAAAGGCAGCACGTGAGGTGGAACATGCCGTTCGACCACCTTGGTACAGAAGGACATGGAGTAAGTAACGATTACTTTTTGCCTTGTCTCGGTTATTTAAAAAAAAAACTTGAATAACAACAAAATTCAGTTTCCTAAGAACATAAAAATTTGAAGAGTAGTGTATGCGCCCAGCATATTCTAAATTGGCAACTATTTTTAAAAGATCAATAACCAGGGTTGGTATGCAAACATAAACTCCGCCGTAAGTGTTCAAAACTTGTTGTTGTAAGTAAAGTAAAGTAAAGTAAAGTTTCCCCCGTATCAAGGTTTGTAGTACCTGCGGGAACCAACGGCTAAGCCCGGTGGCGGGGTTGAGGCTTTCTTCCTGGCGTGCCAACGTTTCTCCAGGCGTATTACTTGTTGTAAGGAGCCCGAGTTATTATTTTCACAAGTAATAGTTTGGTTGAAACGATTTACATAATTTTCTTGTAAATCCAATGCGTAGTTATCATTGTATGTATGTTGCTATTTAAACAAATGTTCCCAAAATCTTTGGTCTGTTCTGTTCTATCGAAAATTTTCCTTTTCCTATTTTCTTTACAACCATTCATATTTCCTTTTTAACTTTCGTGTTTGCTTTTAAAGTTAGTAAATGTATTTGGACTGATTATCAATTTTGAGCATTTTTCTGGCTGATGCAAAGAACATTTTCCCTTTTGAAAATTCACGGGGAGGACGAGAATGATTATGGTTTTTTCCCAATACGTTTCTTCATGTAGCGCTAACTCTCTTCTTGACGCGATGAGATTACGGATAAAAATGATGGGGCACAATGTCAAAATATCTTCTATAATACAACATAAACTTCAGAACCATTAGCAGGATGTAAACTTATTTCTTGGCTCAGGTAAAAAATTAGATGTGTGCCTTTGTGAATGATTTTATCTCAATTTCAAACTCAAAATTTATCAAAGAAAAAAATTCGCTTCCTCTCCTTGTGAAAAATATATTGGAAATATATAAAGAACTGCGTTCCAATAAAAAAAAAGCTCTTTGGGACTGTTTTGCAAAATCAGTCGCAACTAATAGACACGGATTTGCATGTCGCTACTATCTCGTAAAAGGGCAAATGATCCTTTCGGAGGCCACTACGTCAATTTTGTGTTATGTGTCTAATCACAAATCAATCATTGCTTCGTCACTACTTTTTTGTTCCTTTCGTGCAGTGTTCTACATAAATTTACGCCCACTACTACGCCCTTGGCAATAAATTCGTAAGCGCTATCTTATCACACGAGGTACTGGAAATGATTGCAAAACGGGTGGGCCCTCCTACGACTGCGTGGATTTTGATGTAACTCATTTCTAGATCAACCTTAATGCTCTTTTTTTTTTAATGGATTTGCATCTTCAGATCGCATCAAGGGGACTTTCACCCGTCGCCGTTGAAACCGGAGCCTACTGCCTTATCTCTGGATTACTGACTATCAGCATTCGACACTTGTCACCCCTCCCTCCATTCTTAGACTGTCCTTGTTCTTTGCTTCAAAACCAATAAATTCACTCCCTACCGGGTCATAAAATTTAACTACTAATCCTTCCGTTTGATATGTCTAAGATTATACTATCTTTTGTCACTCTTTACTTACAAAATAATAAAAAAATCTGCTGATTCATGGGTTTCAGATGAAGAAAACCAAAGAATTGTACATAGCTATTGCAATAGGAGTAGTTGGAATTTGTTTAACTATTGCTGGTTCTGTAATGCTAGGAATTGGAATTCACAAAAGCAACGAAACACCCTCCTGTTCTGCTGAAACACCAGCAACTGATCCGGATGGTCCCACAACATCGACTCCAAACGGCAGTTTTAACAGTAAGTAATCAAATTTAGAAAAGAAAGCAAAATTTAAGGAACTCAGATTCGCGAAATGATTCAGCAGAATATCAAACCCGATAATATCAAGGCTAATCTAAGAACTTTCACTAAGTCGCCCCATCAAGCAGGAACCGATGCCAACAAGGCAGTAGGGGAAGCAATTGCCAATCTTTGGCGAAAAGCAGGAATCGAAGGTATAGTTTATGTTACAAGAAACTACTACTGTAGTTTAGATGTGCACAAGGTACAGTATGATGTATTGCTGTCATACCCCGATTGGAACAATCCAAACATTATGACGATCAAAGACGCCCAGGAGAAAATAGTTTACAATACAAGTGGAGTCAGTCCTGTTTATATCGAGGAGGAGCAGGGAGCACCAGGTAAAAGTAACTTTTCAAAATTAAACGAACCAGCAGACACAAATTTTAATCTGTTCAAATATCTAGCTATACTTGTTTTGGTTTCGCAATTTTCACAATTGTAGGTTAAGCTTTGAACTCGTATAGATAAGGTTCTTCATCCGACGACTTAACGAATTCCAGATGATAAGAATAATCCGGAACGGGAACCCTAAAAAACTAAGCAAAAGATTAAACCCTAGAAAGGCTTGGTTTTTTAAATGTTTCACAAAAAAAGTATCGGAATCTACTTGATTCCTGGGACATTGTTTGAGATCAGTAGACAAAAAAATATACACAAAGATAGCCGTTAACCAAGTTTTTTTTTTGAAGTTATTTTTAACCTTCAATAAATACAATACCATGAAAACCTGATTTCACATACAGACATTTTTAGGAGCCGGTATTCAGTGGCTTGCATTCTCACCAAATGGATCTGTTACTGGAGATATTGTTTATTGTTTCAAAGGAAATCCAGGAGATTTCGAATGGCTGGCTAATAGCAACATCAGCCTCAAGGTTGGATAAGAAGATTAGCTAAAATGTAAAATGAATGATTCTTAAGGGAAAAATTGCCCTACTTCGTTATGGAGGAGCATTCAGAGGTGACAAAGTAAAACTGGCTCAGCAGTATGGAGCCATTGGAGCAATTCTGTTTTCCGACCCTGCCGAGGCCGCGAAACAGGGTTATGATCAAGGTTTCTATTTGATCCATGAAAATTATAATGCATCTTCGTTTCAGCTAACACTTACCCTAACACAGTTTACATGCCACCTGAGGGAGTTCAGAGAGGAACTCTTGATGTTGGAGACGGAGACCCTCTCACACCTCTTTATCCTGCTAAGCCAAATCTCTGGAAAAGCAGTACTATACAAGAGGTATGATTCAATTAACAACGAGATAAATGAACACATATTAGGCCAAGGATAGAGGAGATCTTCCCTCTATTCCGGCTTTGCCTATTTCTTACACAGCTGCTATGGAGATTCTTAAGAGACTTAACGGACCCGCAGCTAAGCAGTCTTGGCAAGGTAAGCATCACCCATTGAATCTTTTCTTGTACTGTATCTTTCAAATGAACTAAACTGTTTAGGTGGTTTGAACGTTACTTATAATGTTGGAGGAATGCAAAACGGAATGACAGTAACCATCGATATTCATGGCCATTTTGAATCAAAGTAGTTTGTGTTACAGCTCAAGTCACATGTCGTTTGAGGACCATTGAAAACGTTGTTGGATACATCTATGGGGCAGAAGAACCCGACAAGTATGTAATTCTTGGAAA
Organism: Oscheius myriophilus; assembly: GCA_964057215.1. Taxonomy (NCBI): domain Eukaryota; kingdom Metazoa; phylum Nematoda; class Chromadorea; order Rhabditida; family Rhabditidae; genus Oscheius; species Oscheius myriophilus. The sequence continues at coordinate 16,454,259 of OZ059907.1, forward strand.
TCATTACGACGCATGGGTATATGGCGCAATGGACCCTAATGCTGGCACGGCTATATTAGCGGAAGTGGCGCGAGCCGTTAAACATACCATCAATAAGACAGGATGGCTTCCAGGTGAGACAGCAAACATACTGTTGTAGGATGACAACAGGTCACTGTATCTTCGAATTCCAAGCATTAAATATCTGGCAAACTTAAGAACACTCCAAACTATCTAAGGAATTCAAAATCTCTTAGGAATCTTAGAACGTTTTTGGACTTAACATTTTTTAAAGCCTAATGAGAACAGGTAGACCGGTATTTGCCGACTAAAACAACTGAAAAACACTACTGAGGTTCGGCGGCAAAATAACATGTTTTACATGTTTTTCTAGAAAGTGAGTTCGGTAAAAGTTGCGAATATGGGAGCCTCAATTTCTCCATAACCAGCTGGGGGGTTTTTTTTCCCTACTATTGCACAATTTAGTGTTTACGCCTAGAATCGTGTCTTTGAACCTCCCGGGAACCTAGGTGAATTTGATGAACCCCATGAACTAGAATGGAAAAAAAACAACCGCTTTCTATGCTGTTTTGAAAATCGTAATTTACAGCCAGAACCATAATGTTCGCCAACTGGGATGCGGAAGAGTACGGCCTGTTTGGGTCAACTGAATTCGCCGAAGAGTTCGGCCCAATTCTTCAACGAAGAGCCGTTGCCTACTTGAACATGGACTGTTTCAAGGGAAACCATTCGATGTATTAATTACCGCATGCGTGACCTCACCGTAATTTCCAGATATGTGCAGGGGTCCCCCGTTCTCACGGATGTCATTTTCGATACGGCCAAGAGTGTGCCTAATCCAAGCAAAGACGAGATCGCGGCGAATCGCACAACGGTCTACGATACCTGGTCGGCAGATCAAAAGATTTCAAGAGAACGAGAATCTTTCAGGTTGTACAATTATAAGGATAATACGCCTGGAACTTATGTTCCCTTCTTAAGCTACCCGCTGGGAGGATCCGATCACAAAACGTTGCTTGACTATCTTGGTATGCAAGTTAGAAGAAAAAACACAATTGGGTCACTTTAGGCATTCCGGCGGTCAATTTCTACTACTTGGGTGAAAATACGGGTTTCACTTATTCTTTGTATCACACTTTGTATGAAACCCCGTTTGCTGCAGAAAACCTGATGGACACTGATGATTTTGCGGTAAGCGAAAAGCCAAACTTCGAAAATTGCTAGAAAAAAGATTTCATTACTCTTACTTTTTAGATATTTGAGTTTTTCGTTTTTTTTCTTAGAAAAGAATTCCACAACTCCAATTGGGGAAATTACAAACATGTTTTAAATATTCATGTTGCTCTTCTTCCCAACAGTGTTGCTATATAATCTGTAAGGTTTCATTTTTTTTATCACAGCTTTATACTGTGGTAGAAAATAAAAAGGAATCTATTGAGAGATCGAGAAAAGCTTCACTTGCCAAGATTGAAACAAAACTTAGTAAAACTAGTGCAATTACCTAAAAACAAAGTTGGGTATTCGAGTTTTTAAGTGCTACTGAAAATCAGCCTTTTTCTTCTTGGGAGAACTGTTTCGATGATGTTTTTTTACAACAAAAGTTTTCCATTTTTCAAAGGAAACTGTTTTGAACAAAATCATCTGACAATGTTTCCTTCCTTCTTTTCAAAAACCTTTAGTGCTGTAGTCGCAACATTCTATGAGAAAAACACTGTCCAATCCGATCAAAAACGCACCCAATTCGGCTAATAAGTCGTCGCCAAAAAGTGTCCTTTTCAGGTTCACACAGCACTAGGACGATTTTGGATTGAATTAGCTGTTAGAATCGCCGATGCGCCAACCATTCCATTCAGGTGATTCCTTACTGATCGAAGTTCATTGATGCAGGTTATCCAAGTTAACTTATCAGTTGGAAATGAACTACATTCCTGACTTGGCAACGTCTATACAAGCCTTGAACATGACACAGTACACTGCGGACGGGTATCAGCAGCTTCAGAACATGGCCAGAACTTCAAATGTAATAGTTCCTGAGGGAAATGTAAAATCTTTGTTTAGAAATTGCACGAACATGCATTGGAATTGGATGCTGCACAGTTTACTTTTAGGACTGATCTCATTAAACGTGTTAGGTGGAATGATCGCATGATGAAGTTAGTTCTCTTGAAACAAATGGAAGCCACCCTTTTTCAGTTTTGAAAACTGTTTCGTAAATCCTCGCGGAACCCCCGATGACCCGACAGCCCGTCACGTCCTCTACTCCATCAGTAAGACCGATTCGTATGCTGGAAAGGTCATGCAGCAAGTCTACGCCGTGGTGAGTTTGGCTGTCTGGCGACGGCCGTCACACTTTTTACCCGACCCAGACACTGTGCGAAAACGAGTGAGAATCATAAAAACGCGCGGACATTTGCATCACAAAGCGTCGTCTGGGAGAGCGGGCCACACGCAGACACATCCAACGGGCGATCATTTATGATGGATGCAACAGTGCGTCGGCGCCGTAGAAATGCGCACGCCGGTTAGCATAGAGATAAGATAGTGATGGTTCAAGGGATAGCGACCAAATAGACGCCGCCAGGTCAAACCTTAATTGAACCCAAACACTACCGCTAGATATCGCACTTCCTCTAGGACGAGATCCTTATCAGAAGAAAAACTACGCCGGTATAGATCACTCAATTGATCCCAGGTTCAGTCGCTTGTTGCGATTTTAGATTCTTAGCCTGAGACAAATAACATTGTAGTGATGTTCCCGGGTGAGGATTTTTGAAGTTGTGATGGATAACTGTTTAGGTTTGCGCTTGGAAAAGAAAAACAATCGTTCTTTGTCTAGACCAACGCACCAGGCATTCCGAACGCTGTAAACAGTACAGTCTGGTCAGAGTTTAATGTCTGGTTCAGAATAGCAAAAACCATAGCGTAACGTTCTCGGTAAAAAAAGATCCCCGTGTTTGATAGACGACCAAAAATAGATCTTTGAACTGAGATTTAAAAGCAATGTTCTGGGTGACATACACTTTGTATTCTATAAGCAGTTTTCCTTACACAGTATTGTTCTAAGAGCGCAACATTGACAAGAAAGAATGCCGACAAGCATATGTATCTTTTAGACAAACATTGCGCATGTATCGCGTACATATAAGTAGCTTACGTAGTTCTTTACAAGTAACCGGTACTTTATAGAATTCCCTTAACTGGATATTGCCTAACATTTATAAGTTTGCATTTTCAAACATAAAAGGTTCTAGAAGAAGCGGAAAGTTTTATCCAACCCCCAACACCCTCCCTTTTCAATGCCCGACAGGACGGCATAACGCGGCGCAAAAAGTGTTTATTCCAAATCGGATTGACTCACAGTCTTTGAATGATCAATGTATTGCCATAGACTGAATGTTCCACGCTGAAAGAAAAACAATCCCGATGACCGAAAAGAGAATAGCTAACAAGTGCTCTGTTAAGCAAACACTACATACTTGTGGCGTAACCCGCGCATCGTTTAGGAAGGCACAGGTCACGTGTGTTTTGGTAAAACCACAGTTTAATGTACACTGAAGTTAAAAGTAAAATTTGGAAAGGTTTTAGGTAGATAAACTGAATAGATTCAATTCAGCATAGTTTCTAGCGCATTATCATTTTGAACGGTACCCTAAGTTCAACTTTTGCAAAACAAAAAACAGAAGTAACAGTGTCCCCTCAACCTCCCGCCAGCCGATCGACTAGACACGCTATCGTGTTAATGTGAATTGCGTGTTCCACACTTTTTTCTGCGATCACAACCGTGCCGCCTAAAAATGGAAACGATCCGTGGGCGCCGTCGGTCGTTCCGTGGCCATTGCGCCCGCCAGCCGCTTTTTGCGCCGCTGCAACTTTGGCTGTATCCCAAAATCAATAATGTCTGGTCAGATCGACGAGATGGCTTCCACTGCGGACCCGAACGACTTGGCACGGCTGTCGCGCGAGCTCGCCAATCAAATCTCCATCGTGCACTACTCTCTCCTGTGTGCTGGATCGTCCGTCAACATGTTTATATGATCTGATAGACTTTTTATTTTCATATTCTGTACAAAAGTGGAGTATCACCATGAGATTGTCAATGAAGGCGACTGGCACGTGAAAAGAAGGACTCGTGAAGGGTGGAAAAGACGGGGGATTCACCGAAGATTCACCTGAGCCGCTAGTGTGCACAACTTGGAAATATACCAGTCGACTACATTGATCTCGCCCTGAAACAAAGAAAGTTAGAAGGTTCCCAGACATAAAAATAGCCCAAGAGTGCGACACGCTGACTTGGCGTCGCCGACACACGTGCGCAAAGAGTCAGCCTTTGTGAGTCAATTCGACCTTTTGTTTATTCTAATTCGAAATCGATAGTGTTTGACCGGTCTGTCTGGGTTGCAAATTGGGTGGCATACGTAAAAATAAAACGCCGGCGAGACTGAGTTTTGAAAAGGGAGTTCCTCAGAACTGTCTGTACTTGAAATTCTCACGCGGCGCAATTCGCACATAAGCACCGTCAAGGTTGCCATCCATCTTGTGTTGCAACCATGCCGGTCCATCGACTGCCGTATCAACTTGTTCTCGACCTCACCTTTCGCACTGCTTTAACCGCCATGTCCCTGTGCTGTCTGGCCTCCAGCATCACTTGCTCCTTCCTGTCGGTGTCTTCCTCTGGCAGGGCACTGGCATTCTCCTTAACGATCGTGTAGGCTGAGCGGAGGTCGATGGTTCTGTAGATCATGTCATAGCTGAAAAACCAGTGTTTAGTACCCGATTACCGTAGGATTAACTCACTTTTCCGGGCAAATCGGAATTCGGAGCACCATTGCTGTACTGTATGGAGCGGCGGATCTGGACTGTATGGAGCGGCGGATTACCTGCAACAAAGGGAATTATCTGGTGTCGGCGGCACTAATAGATAACTCAGAGGCTGTCAAACATCGCTGACCGCACAAGTTTCGGCAAATATGAGAGCAATTAGCGGCCCGTGCAGGCACTGCCACAGGGAAGCGATTAGATACGGATAGGGGGTAGCGGTTACCGTTCCTGGGAAAGGCGCTAGCACTCAGCTGGAGGCTTATCGCACTTTTTCGTTTCTCAAAGAACGTGGGGGCACAGTTGTTCCAATATAAACAGGCATCCGACTGCACTACAGCTTAAACAGACTCCAAACAATTGATACTTTTTCAAGCGGAGGTGGGGGGGGGGGGGGGGTTGGGAAGTTTAGCCTATACGACTTCTCGAAATCTCGCGATCTCTCGCTCATCAGGTGATATTTAAATCTGGGTATAGGCGGCCGCGCCTCTGATGCCATGAGGGAATTCTCAATGATTCTCAAAAACACGCCTAAGTACAAGGGGAAGTTATGAGAAGGAAGTAAAAGTCAAAGAGATTAATTAGAGACGACATCAGCCGTAGGACGATCGGATCGCATATGGCAGGCGACGGTCTACAAATGGGGCGGGGCCTGGAGGGGGAGGACGCGGAGCCCATCGGCATGGCCCATTGCGCAAGCGATATTCGAGCTGATTTGCATAAGCACTGTAGACTATCAAGTGGCAACTCTTCGTTGTCGTTCCCGATTAAAACACCCCGTTAAGCTGGTCTGGGAACGGGGTCGAACTGTCACGGAGGGATTTTGAAAATGGAACTAACCGTAAAATAAACGGCTGAGCAAAACGGGAGGTTTTCGAAAAATGTTTATCAAAGATCGATTAGCTCTTGTTTTCGACAGTTTGGCTCCGCTTTGCCGGAAAAACATGCAAACGTTCGACTGATAGGCGGTCAACGATTCAGCGAAATGACGGAAAGTAGGAAAATCAGTTCCGGTGCTGATAACATTACCCCAGTCGCTTCCTCAAGGGGCCGTTTGGGAAGAAGGATTAACTGTGAACATTTATAGCAACACGGAACAATATCGCTTAAAGAAACAAAAGCCAGTGCATTATATTTGTCAAAGAGACAACAGCTGGGACAACATGGCAACATTTAACGCCCCCACGGTAAGGGTGATGCACTTCCGTAATGTTATTTTCGGGCAGCTAATTGGGTTCTTCTGGAGACAAAAAAGACTGATCGGGTCTAGTCTGGGTTGATGTGGGAAGATAGTCTGTCTGCAATCTTTTTTGCACTGGTGGATTGTTGCAAAGCGTCCTTATCTAGACACTTCTGTCAGATAAATTGTGTCAGACTTTCGAAAGTAGCGCTCTCGGCGCTGTACAGCGCTTCCACGGGAACGGTGCGCAGATATTGGAAATCATCAGGGGAATCCGTCCGGCGACGTCTGCCCTGACTTCCCACGCCTATCGATCTCAAAAAGACGGCTTGATCGTGGTCCAGACAAACTTTTCTTAAAAGGGGACAGACACTAGTCATTAATATCAAACGCGCGATTCGTTCCATCTTCGGAGATACAGAACATTTTTCAACTTCCGCGTTAGAAGTGTGAAGTTTTGAGTGATCTATGGCAGGCATGCACCAACGTATAATTGAATTAGGGCAACAGGTCACGTTTCTCGATCAATTTAGAACTCTGGACCACAAAGAAAGTGTCAAAATGGAGTGTAAAAAGTGTTTTTGGGGGTTTCATGGATAGTGTTCCCACGGAAAACGGCCGTAAACGCGCCGTTTGTTGATAAAACGCTTACTATTGGATTGTTTTGGCGATAGCGCGGGGTGTCCGTGGGTGCGGCCGAACTCAGCTGACACTGGGGTGCATCGGCTGATCGGCAGATCTGTTTTTGTTTAAAATCGGCGCCGTTATTCGATCTGAGCGACCTCAAAAGGAGCTGGCGGCCGCCCTTAAGGCTGGAAAGGCAGACGCAACGTGATCGGCCGTCGGAGGCATAGACATAAACGTAGACGGTATCGGAGGGGATCTGAGACAGCCGCCGGCCGCGCATGGCACACGCAACTGATGCGCGACGCGAGCGCCGCTCCCCGCCTGAAACCGTTTCGAAAGTATTGCACAACCCTCTCTCTCGGCGCAAACAGCCTCATGGCTCTGATCACACGTCGTGTTTGGACGGATTAGGGAAACACACGCGGCGGAATGGTTATCAGAAGCGGAACAGGTAAGCCAAACGAAAATAGGTAAAGTGAAGAATGTACGCACTTTAGGGCTCCCGGGGGAGAGGATGAGTGTCCCGCGGAAAGGGCAGAAAAAAAGAAGCGTCTGGGCTTGGCGCGGACGAAAGACGTCCAGACAACAACGGATCTTCACCAAACAATAACAGGAACACCAACGAATGGGTCGAAAATCGAAAAATACGTCAACATATCAAAGGAAACACTTGGTTCTTGAACAATTTCGACCATTTTGAGTCGTTTCCGAATGTTTTCACTAAGATTTATTGTCAGCTTCTAAAGCAAGGGTTGGAAAATGGTTTTGTACAGTTTCAAAATGTTCAAACTATCTGAGTTCATTTGATCAATATTGTAGACCTCCAATTTCGACTTTTTCGCTCATGTTAGGCGCATTTCAAATTATGTCCGGCGACGTTTGTGGCAAAATGGACTATCAGCTGGGTGTAAAAAGGCTCGTAGATTGGTTCTAGGCTTTTTAAAACGTTAAATTTGTACATTTGTAAAAACTAGAGAAGTAAAAACTAGTTCTTGCGGAAACGGAATATTTCCCATTCCCTAGAAGAAGAAAACAGTATTCAACAAATGAATTACATCATTTTTTGAACGGAAGAAAAAGAACGAAAGAAAAACTGGAAGCGACGGCATTTTTTCGCCCCAATATTTGCTCAATATGAGCGGTAACCAACTGGTAACGCAAGGCAGTCAGCTATACTCTGTTGCGAGGGATTTCCGGCCAGACGGCACTTTCGGAGGTGCGCAGGAACAAAGGGGTGAAAGCGGGCGAACGGGTGTGGGGTCAGCGCCACGCACAGCTGATCGAAGCGTGTCTGCTCGTACAAAGTGCAACAGTTGTTACTGCCGAGAGAGGGGATCCGCTTGACGTTCGAGCAAAGACCACAGGCACCGACAGTACACACTGCGGACAGACAGCGCCTGCCCTTTGGCCGTGAGGCCATGGATGCGATTTTTAAGACCGGTTTTGATGCGAAAAACCACACCCGACTGCGATCAGATGGTGCGGTGACATTGAAAAACGACAAGGTTCAGCGTTTTTCATCGAAAGTCTCACGTCTTTTTATGATCTCTGTCGAATAGTTTAACTTTGTTTGGTCTTCAAGAAGCCGTAAACATTTCAATAAAGAAAGTTGAATAAAGATCGCAATTTACAAACGATTTTTCAAAAATAAAACCACTGGGCATCCATATTATGACCGTGTCACAGCCCTAAACTCCAGAACAATTGTCGTTGCCCTGCGTTTACAACCTATATAACCTGTGGATTGTTTTGGGTTGTAAAACCGTTTTTGCGGATGCAACCATCCAATATGGTGATTCTCATAACAAGTTCCAAAATGTACCTCTGTCTGCAGATATGCAGTTGTAATCAGGACAATCTGTGATCTATGTTTACAGGGCTCTGTACCTTTAGTCTAAAAAGTTTCGATAAATCTCGAAAATGGTGGGTAAGATTGCCCACAGACTGAAACAAGTTTCAAGTCGCGAATATGCCGCGGAATCCCCAAAATTTTATGTGACGGAACATAAAAGCGGCGCTATCTGGGAATTACGAGCCACCGCCTTCTTGCCCTACGCCACTTGGTGTTTATAGCGGCCTCTGTGACCGCTTACCCATCAGCGGGGTCATTATTGTACCTCGAAGGTATCGTATTTCTCTCCTATCGCGATAACATCGTAAACGACGACGGTGGTTATTTAAGACGTGTTGCACGGGCGTTATTCGGTCAGAATGAATCAGCCGCCAATCCATAGCGATAGACTAAACATTGCCGTCGATTAAAACAGTGGGAGTGGGGAAGCCAGGAAGGAGACATGTGGAGGGCCCTGCTTGCTTCCGCCGCACTTTTTGCAACCGTCTGCGCCTATGGTGGGTTTTTCTAGAGATCGCGACTCCCAAAAGATCAAGTTGTTCTCTGACAAACCTAAGAAGGGAGAAGAAAAAGGAAAATAAACCTAGAACTTGAACGGAAGGAGTGAAAACTTAACTTAAAGGTATTGGTAGCCAGCCCTCTTATACCCAAACGCAACATTTTATGGCCCCTTATTTGTCTAGCCTTTGCTAATTATCAGTCATGTGATCGGCGTTCCTTTGTCCTATTAGATAGATAGCTTACGGTGTTCCCCCGACAACCAGCTGATAACATTAATGCTTCGGCGATGGCCTTGGCAAGACAGTTGTTCAAGGGTCACGCGTCCTGTCTAGCTCGGCAGAGTGAATGAATACCGTTTGAGAAACTGGAATGTAGTCTGGCGGGTAGAATGCTTTGAAACGTAAATACTACCCTTCACATAGAAAAATCATGTAAAAATACTCGTAATACGAACACGAAGCATGTTTAAACACAGATTTCTGATAAATTAGAAAACATTTTGAATTCTCTTTGAAATTTCATGCGAAAAGTTTCAAGCAAGCATGGAAAACAAACCATTTTTAAAATTCAAAACTTTAAGTAGCAGTTTTAGGTGGTAAAAATAATCAACAAAAAACTAATGTGGTTTTGGTTGTGGCCTTACGTTAAACTACTAATTGTTTAACAAATAGCCTTTACATTCAAGCGCCAAAAAAATTTGACATAAATAGGGGTTCAGGCTAAAACAGAAGAGTTTACATCAGCAATAAAACAAAATTACGGTCATTTGAACAGTAAAATAGAATTTCCTTATCAGAATTTAAGAAAATTGTATCATTTTAAGATAACAAACTAAAGTGAAAGCTATGCATTAACAATTACACAAGGCGTTATGTCAGTTTCTTTGGCTTTTGTAAATGCAAACGCAAGGGGTTTAAGGGCCCAATCGTTAAAAAGTTTTAAAAAAAGTTTTTAATTTAAAAAAACAAATGTGATTGCTGACAATCACGTAGATCAATAAACAATGGCAATATACTTTGGGTGCAATCTCGAAACAGACGTTCCTCTGTGCTGGCATCTGTTTCAAGGGAAACTAAATGATGCCCTCGGGAAAATGACGTAGCCGAGACAGGGTACCGGTTCCTTTGCGACTCGTTCCGCGACTTAGGCAACATTTGCACCGAAAGTTCGCGCGTACTTAGCTTTCACCGCCGCCTCACACACAACACTTTTTCTCGTGCTACGCATAAAGAGCGCCGCATTTTTCATCTCACCGCCGGTAGAGACGTGGAAAAAAGAGCCAGACAGAGTTTGCCAACAGGCGGCGAAGCGTTCCGCCGTATCAGAGGGTTTTCAGCTGCGAAGCAAGCAAACAGGGGAAAGACGCGGGGAAAACCATTGCTGGTTTATGACTGACTTTCGAATATCGGTCCAGCATCAGCAAAAGGAGGGGAACAACAAGTAATATTGTGCAATCTCACCACAATTTCGCAAGTTTTCACATCAATGATGCAAATAACTATAAGCACCTGCTTAAATTAAAGGATGACAGGGGGATCAAAAGAAGAAAATGGATAGGCTACAGAAAGAACTGAAGAACTTGAAAGAGTTGGTTTGAAAAGTGGGAGAGAGCGTACAAACACACCCACACACACACACATACACACACACTCACTCACACACACACACACTCACACACACACACACACACACACACACACACACACACACACATACACACGTAATCACTTCGATGAAACTAAGTTTAATCGTTTTAGACGCGGACCAAGGTCAATTAAACGTTCACTTGGTGTACTCTTCATTTCAAGAAACCGGCGTTGACAATGCTTACAGCGAAAGCAATGGAAAGCAAAGTATGAAAACTCCAATTCAAGTCGCAATTAAAGCCAGGGAAGTATACTTGCAAGGCTAGTCATCTGAAGGTGATGCGAGGGTGCAAGGACAGCGGAGATGGAAAAACCGAGGATGGCCTTCCCTGTTATGCGCCAGAGTTTGAAGTCCTCCGGAAATACAAAAAGGAAGATGGAGACCACGGAATCATCACTTGCTCCAAGGATGATGGCTACGTAAGTCTGGGGAAAAATGGGAAAAAACCTAACATTCAGGCAAAGATTGTGAACTCTGACGGAATTACAATTTCATATGGAGAATTCGAGACTTCTAAGGTGAATAACAACAAAAATTCATAATTTTAGCTAGTTTTAGGTAGTGAAATGTAGCAAGTACGGTGATTGGATTGCTCAGAATATCGATGGCAATTGGGTGATTCTCAAAAATGTCTACTGCATGTAACTTTTTCAAGCACTTGCTTAATAAGACTGTTTGAAGCATTTTTTTTTAAAAGGGGGTAGTTTTACCGCTTCGAAAAAAGTATTGTTTTACAGCTTCGAAAATTTTCTATGAAGTGTGATCCTAGTGCAATGTTTGCACTTTCAGCTTTCTGCAGGGTGGCAACCAGACAGAAGTCGCGACAGCCGTGTCTTTATAATGCGATTCAGTGACAAATGATGGTTTCTGCTAACGAAAACTGCTGATTTGTGATGCTTCCGAAAAGTTTTTGGGTCTTCACATACTCGTTGGGGACATATATTTTTGGATTCATATTAGGGCACATTTTGAGACTTAACAGAAATCTTACAAAATACAATGATTTCAAATTAAGTTGTAATAATGTCGCTGTTATTTTCACGTAAAAATACCATCAGTCATGCTTTATTTGCCCTAAATGTGACCTCCATGTGTAAACACGACCAGTTCGCCCGATTGCGGCGGTAAACACGCTCCATCTGCCCGCTTGGATTTTTGCCAGGACATTTATCAAAGCGATAAAAGACGTTCATTCTTCGCGTTCAATTCGCCCCTTTTCTTCTTTCTTGCTCCTAATGGCCAATTTTCTGCAAGATGAAAATTTTAAAAAGCTTGAAGTGGCCGCGGAAAATCCAGAAGACTCGGAGGTTTGTAATTTATTCTAGTACTTTAATATTTAAACATTTTTAGCCTATGACTCTGTCTCTATTCACAGAATTAATGGCTCATTTTTATCAACTAGGATGGATGAAGGGAACTGGAGGGGCGATGGGAGTAATAGCTTTTAAGAACCAACTTTTTGTTTCTCCCTCTGCTCTTCAAAAAGAGCGATTGAAAGAGTGAGTTTTATAAAAATAAAGTTACATAATATCTTGTTATAGACATGATGTGTTTGTATACGACATTGTGGTGAAGTCTCTGATCCAAAAACCAAAGAATCCCGCCGTCACCGTTTCGTCCTGTGCTCCCCTTTTCACTCACATCATGGCCACAACTGGTAAAACAGAAAATAAATCCATAATTGCGGCAAAATTTGAGGTTTCCAATGTGTCCTGCATTCGCACTCCATCTATTCAAACCTGTTGACTCAGCTCGTCAAACAGAAAACCTTTGAAATTTCTCACCAGGAGTACATTAAAGGTCTAATTTCTTTATAACAAAAAAAAATTGGGTGGACTTTCAGGTATCTTTGACCCATTTACCGGTAAAAACATGAAATACCACGACACCTTGGTTATTCCTATAATTGAGAACAAGCCCAGCGAAAGTCTTTTATTGGTGAGTGTCACGTGAGCCATTACATAGTCTATTGTTGTTGGCCCATTGCTGATGTTCAACGACGTTGACCTAAGATTGCACATTTTTGTTTTAACATAATCGCATTTTCTAATCTTTTAGTTGATCTTTTGAGATATGCTCATTTTACTATTTTGAAGGGTGGACCCAAAAAAACTTTCCCAAAAATTCAATTAGCGGACAAAATCCCAAAAATTTGATGTTTGGTGTATTTTGTTTGTCGTTTTTGTAGAATCCTTTTTCACACAATGCAAAAACGATTGAAAATAATCGCAATATGGAATCCAAAGCTTTTTTGCAAATGCATTTGCGCGAAAACACTTTTATAAACAAACGGTATGGTATGCACAAAATCGAATCACACAGCGTAGAAAGGCTTTTTTCAAGCAAAACAGAATATGGCCTGTCTTGTCACTATAGTTTTCGTTCTTCATTGAATTTTCAAAAATACCAATGTAATTTTCAGCCCGGCTTGGAATCAGCTATGTTGGAGTACCCTCAGTCAATGGCTGTTCTTGTACGCAACCACGGCCTCTTCGTTTGGGGCCCAACTTGGCAGGAAGCAAAAATCCAGTAAGCTTTCCATATTTTCTAACTATGAATTCCTTCAGAATGGAATGCATCGACTACTTGCTGGAACTCGCAGCCATAATGCTGGAAAAAGGACTTATTTTAGTTAAGGCTGACGATGATATTCCCCCCACTGGCGTTACTCAATCGGAATCAGGATATCAACTGAGTTTCTCTAATGAGGAATAGGGAAAAGACGACAAGACAAAAGATCGAGCATTTGCCCACTTTATCTCTATACTGGTCTTTTGTATTTTTCCTTAGCATTTCACTTGATTCGGCATCGATAAATCGTTAAAACAGGTGTGATGTATGTTTCATTCATTTGACAGGGGGAAAATTTAACTGAATGTTTTGTGCTAGATACAAAATGTAAGGTATGGGCTGCAGGTTTTATTAAATTGTTGGCTAAACCTTTACACAATAGGTAAGGAATGAAATGAATGCAAATTACGCAAAATTTCATTTAATGTTCTTCATTAAATGCTGCTAGAAGAATTGAAGATTGCTGTTGAATGTTGGAATTGAGAAATTCTCTACGGAAACTTTCAGAAAACTTTTGAATCTGAAGTATAATAAGAATGCGATTCAACACATTCTGCATGTTTAACTCAAAATTAATCGTAACACCCTGAAAATAGAAGGCATTGTCAAAAAACAAATAATATTCTTCACCTTGCGTGGACAGCAGCCTTTTACCGAAATTACCAAAAACTTTCCTCCAGCTTTCATGAGATATATGTTATACGGTATTTCTTCATTTGGGCTACATGCGTCCCACAAAGTTTTGTAAGGCATCTGCGCCTTAAGTCGAGGCGCCTGATCAAACCACGGAAATTCTTGAAACTTTTCAACTTGACTCAGATTAGCTTCGAACTTTATTTCTTCTATTGTTCCAACATCACGACTATGAACTATACTCTGAAAAAAGTTTTTATTTACAAGTTTTATTATATGTTTTATTTTGCTTACAAGCAGCAGTGTGACGAAATCAATAGCACTATGATTGCCTCCATGAACCATAAAAGCTTTGAAATTCTTCACAACATGAAAATTGTCTTGGAAAAGCCTCCTCTGTCCATAAATGAGATTGGAAGAAAAAGCCGCCTTAAGAAAAACTGTAACATTTGTCTTTAAGACACCTACATCTTTGAATAAATCGCAAAAACTCGTTGGGTTTTCAAGACTATCAAGAAATATTTGTCCCGTTCTTACGGATATAGAGTTCAAAATTCGTAATAAATTTTCATGCGGCTGAACTTCATGTACGACCATTTCCGACAAATCACATTTCGGTTTTAAATCTTCAAAAAAATTTGCAAGGTAGTTGAAGAGTGACATTTTCGGATCACTTATTGCCTGAAATCAGAGAGTCAATTTAGAGTGATATACAGAACTCAATTGGAACAACATTTTTTCCATCGGCCGGCAAAATTTTGAGCTTGAAGATTTTATATGATAAACTTTTGCTCGGGATACCGGAACTTTAAAAGAAAAAAATCAGTAACAAGAATGTGCTTTGTGGGGAAAAATAGAACACACCATTGAAATCTTATGAATAGAAATTCCAGAAATCCTCCATTTCCACCCTGAACTGAGTTTAAAATCTCTTCCGTTTATGTATACACTCATCTAAACATATTTAACAAATAACAAGAAAACCAAAATTTACCGCATTCTTTACCACTCCACACATTATTTTCACCCCAATGCCGGGAAGCGTGGAAAACGATTTGTTATTACTTTCGATCACGTTATTCATTTCAAGGCAAGTTTGTCGCAATCGGCATAAGGTAAAAGGGGCCATCTAAATATGGTTTAAAATTGGAACAAACACCAGCCTACCTTACAAAAAGTTTGAAATAATATATGTCTAGGAATTAAGTGAACGGGATAGGGGTATGTGTTAGGATCAAGTAATATCCATGGCGGCAAATAATATTCATTGTCTGTAGTTGACATCGTTTTGGTCGAGCAACAACTGCAGAATAATCGATGGGGTTCCCTCCCGATGACCTTAATTGATCAATTAACCTCTGAGGTCAAACAAAAATTGATCAACAGTCGTCTCAACTACGACAAAAACGAAAAAAAAACTTTCTCAAAACGTGAAATCGATTGAGCCCAAACTAAAATGTATTTTGACGCCGTCGCTATGTTTTAAAAATTTTACTGTTTCAAAGCAGAATGAACGAATATTATTATAAGTACATGTTGATGCATTTTTGTTTCTTGGGTTACAAAAGAGAGCAAGTTATTTGCTGGCGTTTTTGCTGTTCTGATTCTAGACACCCGTGAATGTGTATTTAGTACAATAAGAAAACAGAATTTGCACTAGGAGAAGACCTTGATCAACATGTGCAGAGGGAAAACTTAAAAACAGTAAAGAAGATGGGAGCAATGGCTACTACCGGCCTAGTGCTCACAAATGCTCACTAAGGGAAAACCCATCCGCTACAAGTGATATATAATGTGGCTCCGAACCCATAGTAAATCAGTCCTTCAACTACTATCTTACCTATTGGGTTCTTGTCGCACTTAGGGAACCACTGAAATGTACATGAATTTGGCAGAAATGGGAAGTATTAACGAATGTGAAGAACTTCTTTTAAAATGTTTGTGAAGTTTCCGTATGCAGAGTCGCATTCTCATAACTGAAAGTCACGAGTTCGCGTCGAGCTGTCAATGAATGGATCTTTGTATTATGAAAAAAGTTAAGAAAAACACTTGATACGATTTGCGGCACTCTCCAGAAACTCCCATTTCTTGACCGGAAACAACAATTTCTACGATCTGGCTCCGGATGTTTGCTTCAGCAATAGCAGAACATTTGGTTCCTTGCAGCCCCGACTGTGACTATTCACAACATTTTGACAACTCCGCTCCACAAAGAAAACCAACATTGACACACTGCCTAGTTACAGATATTATGGTTATGGTTTACTGTTCGCAATCAGAATGGAAGCATCAGAAAAGTCGAATTCCTGAAGGAAACAAAATGCAAATGCTATTTGACAAATGTTAGTAGAACATTGTAATCTTCATGTATTTTCTTGTCTGTTGAACCATATAATTTCCAACTTGTCATACACTTCCATTAGTTTGGAATTAATTGGAATGGTCATTAAGTGACTGTCACGACTTCACGTGCTCCTTGACGTGGGCGATCGAGGAACTTTCCTCAACACGTGTGGCGGCGTTTTGCGCTGTGTAAACAGCGCTGGCTTAACCGAAGACACATTGCGGCCGGATATCGATAAATGCGATACCGATTACTCGAATTCTAGCTACTTTTAACACCTTTTATCCGCTATATAAACAACTCTCATTTTTATATTAACTTCGAGTGCTCCGCTGAATTTTTTCTCTACCAATGTCCCTTCAAGTTAAAGTGCAAATATTTTTCTAAATTTAGCGACACGGCTGGGATTCCGATGTATGCGTCGGACGTCTCCAATTTGTTTCTAGTGAAACGTTATTTCATTCCGGCGCCAGTGCGTCAGGCATGTGGTAGCACAGCGACATTTATTAGAAAACGGCGCTTCCCTCCCCCGCCTCCGACGACATTTCTTTTTCCGAGTGAAATTTAAGAACCCCTCGCCACACCCTCACTAGACAAAGTGCTCCTTGATTTTTTCTGAGAGTGATCAAACGCAATTAGTTTTTCACCGAGATCTCGGCCTTCGGAACTGGTTTTGAGAAAAGTGTCGCTCCTCACGCTACTAATCCGTAAACTGTCGACTTTGGAGTTTTGGCCTTTTGTGCTTTTTACACAACCCCATGATTTGTTTCCCAAAACAAACTTTGAAGATAAGAAATAAGTAAATAGTTTTGCGTTTGTGAAATGATGTTGGTGAAGAAGACTAACATAAAGTGAACAAGGCAAATAGTTAACTGATCTCCGGAGGATGTAACAGATCTGAAAACTCACGTTTTACTCTTTTCTCTTTACGTGTTGAAAATAAAGTCTCTTATCGAGATTTCGATAGACATTGTTTTAGAAACAAATTTAATCAATTATTTCGGTTACTAGAACTGTGCTCCTTGTGTGTTTTAAAAATGTAGTAGTTAGTTTGTGAAAAGAAACTCAAAATTTTCCGATTTTCCAATCCCTAGACATTGTTTTACATGTAAAACCAATTAAACGTTTATATTATCCAAAACAGTTTTGCAGCCGTATATTGTGTTTTTCGTATTCATTTTCATGATTTTTGATTTTTCAATGTTCCATTTACATTCTTGTAGAAAAACCTACATTTTGTGTTTTTTGTGTTTGTTAGACAGAACACTTACTTTTGCAAATATTCTCAGACACACACTACCTTTTCAACAGAAAATAGAATCACCTTTGAAAATATTAGAACACAAAAATTTTTATGTAACTTTTCTTACTTTGGAGTTTTTCTCAAGACTTTTATATTTTAGTATTTATTAAATAAACATAACAAAATTGTGTGATTAATAACGTGGGGCTTTTATAATTGGATTGGGCGGTATAACTATTGTTTTCTCCATTTCTGCCACCATACCCGTCACAAAAAACACTTTTACAATTGTTATTTGTTACGTAATAGATGTATCCACTCTTATCTATTGTGACGAATGGGAAACCCTTGAAGGCGAGTGTATAGCAAAATAGCATGCAAATTTGATTTTCCAAATAGTTGAAAACCAGTTTTCCCACGTGATTGAAAATAAGTCCAATAATTCAACGAGGAATTCGTTCCCATGACCACTGTTTGGAGAACTCTATCGCATTAGTCATGATTTGCAACAAAAACAGTCAACGCCCCTGCGACCGCCCGCATTTCCGTCGCTTATTCACTCGTAGCCGTTGTCCGAGCCCCACGCGATTTCATTTCCAGTGCTCCAATGGAAAATATGTTTATTGGCCTCCCTTGATGCACACTGATCCCTTGATAAGAACTGTTTTCTTTACATTCTGCGCATTCCCCTCCGTTAACCTTCTGTGACAACTCAAAGATAACCATTCACTTCCATACAATGATGGATGCAGCGTTTGCGGATTGCGCTCAATGGGTGGGTTTTAAGAAAAATATATGTCTAGGAGATTCCATTCACTGGATCTTTTGTTTTCTACGTGAGCTTTCGGCAGCTGCGAGCTAAAGACAAACGACAGGCGTGAGATTCAGTGGACGATACATCCACTGAATCAATTCTTCTTATTTGTTGTTGAATTTGTAGAAAGAATTGTGATTTTCAACTGTGTTTAAACAAGCAAACCCATTTTAAATCAAATTTCATCATGAAATGAAAAAAAACAAAGTTTATACAATTTCGTTTCTCTGTTAAGTTGTAAAGATGTTTAAAAACTGGGCAGTTGTTCTTTGTCTTAAAACATTTAGCGACATTCCTTCTTGTTTTCACCGCATTGCAAGCTTGTTTCATTCAAACTGATTTACGACGAGAATATCAACATTTTATGTATACAGTGCGGGAAATAAGTATAGGTCCACTTCCAAATTTCGATTTTTTCAAATCTCGCTCAAAATCTTGATATGCCCTATATGTCATCGTCTTCCCCATGGTCGATTACCCCTTGCTGCAACAAACAAGAGGTTTTCATTTGCATATTCAAATTTTAAGCTAATTTTCGCGAAAAATGCAAAATTCAGATGGGAAAAAAGTATAGGTCCACCCTAAAAAACTGAGCATTTTTTTAAAACAGAAGAAAAATCAATAGTCAACAGGTCCTCCACGACGAAGGAGACACTCCGAGTGACGGCTGGGAAAGGAAAGAAAAAGTTTGCAACTCATCGAAGGCGTTATATTAGCCCACTTTTGACTGAAAACCCTCTTCAGCTGGTCGACAGTGAAAAAGTGCTTTTTCATAGGGTTTCAGCTTCCCCATGACAATTCATTAGAAGTTTTGGGGTCTCATTGAGTTCCAAGAGTGTCTGTATTCTTATGAAAGTGATAACTTTGTTAGAAACATTCCGCTGGATACGACACACACCGTCACCGTTTGCAAAAACACGCGTATCAGGATACGGACAGAAATTTTTTGAGACCTCGAGACAGACACCATTGGAAAGCCCATGAAAATTTGTCTTGGAAAATGTTTTTGTTGCTGTTCAGAAAAATATCCTATCTCAGCAAACACGCGTTGAAAACAATAAAAATTGTTGTTTTTCTGCTATGAAAATCGGAATTTGCTAATTTTTCATTGGAATACAGTGAGAAAATTTGGTTTCTAACAAAGTTATCACTTTCATAAGAATACAGACACTCTTGGAACTCAATGAGACCCCAAAACTTCTAATGAATTGTCATGGGGAAGCTGAAACCCTATGAAAAAGCACTTTTTCACTGTCGACCAGCTGAAGAGGGTTTTCAGTCAAAAGTGGGCTAAGATAACGCCTTCGATGAGTTGCAAACTTTTTCTTTCCTTTCCCAGCCGTCACTCGGAGTGTCTCCTTCGTCGTGGAGGACCTGTTGACTATTGATTTTTCTTCTGTCTTAAAAAAATGCTCTGTTTTTTAGGGTGGACCTATACTTTTTTCCCACCTGAATTTTGCATTTTTCGCGAAAATTAGCCTAAAATTTGAATATGCAAATGAAAACCTCTTGTTTGTTGCAGCAAGAGGTAATCGACCATGGGGAAGACGATGACATATAGGGCATATCAAGATTTTGAGCGAGATTTGAAAAAATCGAAATTTGGAAGTGGACCTATACTTATTTCCCGCACTGTAGGTATAATGAAAAGACCCGTAAACATACAACAAATTTAAACCTTTTTTGATGCATTTTTCTGTCGTGTCATGTTCAGACCACACGCATTTCGTATTGCCACCGCGTGTTCTCGGCAGAGTTCACGCCCCAGACGGTCCAACCGGCCCTCTATTTGTCCTTTCCTGTTGGCGTGCATGCCTTCGCGCGTACCTACCTCTTTTGTATCAAATTTGCTCAAGGAATGCAAACCTTGCCGTTACTTCCACAATACCCGTGACCTTTACTCCTCGGCACTTTTGGCTCCTTGAGCCCAACATGCCATAACAACTACAAAATGACACTTTCTGAATACAAATTTTATTTACCATACACGTATTGGAGCTATTCTCACCCATGTATAACCTGGTTAAACTCAAGCGGTATTTCCCTGTGCAAAATCAAGTCTTGCGAGTTTGCAAACTTTTTTTGCAACCAGATGTGATTGCGTGGTAATTTAGACGTTACGACACTGTTAAACTTTTTATCGCGTGACATTGTTCTACTGTAAGATTGAATAACCCATGATATCATTTCCCACATGCAGACGCAATGCTTTTAGCCTAAAAGGTTACGATGGATTCGTTTCCGATTTTCACACAGTACATACGCTTTCTGACCGCAGATCGGTTGTGGCCACCGCTAAAAATAGTTGTAGGCCCAATACTTTTTCAGCGTTGCAGAAGTTTTGAGTTCTGCAGCCATAATGTACTCTTGATTGGCCCTGTTTCAATGCGCATCGTTAACTTTGTATTCAGAATGCGCAATGAAAATTTGTCAACAGGTTAATGAAGAACCTACCCACGTGCACTTTCCCACTTTAGCTATAATCATGGTGCTCTCAATGTCTGCTGATTTCTTATGAATTGGCGAATTAAGAATAATTCAATAATACAATATAGTAGTAGTACTTGATGTCATTCGAACTTTAGACTGAATTTATTTAGATGACTTCATATAACAAGCTTAAAACACAAACTTTGCCTTTTTCCACCCAGAACGAAAACCACAACAAGCAATTTCCTTCCTTACCTGACTTTATCTTTACTTATATCAA
Organism: Oscheius myriophilus; assembly: GCA_964057215.1. NCBI lineage: Eukaryota > Metazoa > Nematoda > Chromadorea > Rhabditida > Rhabditidae > Oscheius > Oscheius myriophilus. Next base: position 16,475,196 of record OZ059907.1, read on the forward strand.
TCAAATACATGAAGTTATGATTTTGTAATGTTTTTCTACAACCTAGTTTTACTTTGTCAATGAATCAGTTGGATTCCTGAAACTTCGTATATTCTTTTAACGTTACGGGAACGGGCTCGCACGCGGTCTATGTCATGTTATTCAAATTATCATATGCTGTGTCTACGCTCCGAAATCATCGATTCGCCGGACTCCATCGCACATTGTAGCCCGTGCTCTCATCTCGAAACTATTTCTCGCCTCGCATCTCTCGAAAAATTATTGACTTTGCGCTATTTTTGGAAGAAGAGGGTACGCAACTTCTGATTTTCGGATACTCCTGTACAAATATTGTTAACAACTGTGTCGCAGCCTTTTGGCAAATACAAGCCGGTGCTCTGTTTTCTTGCCGCTTCTTTTGTGGCTGTTTTCTTTATAACAATGAAAGGTCAGGGTGTCTGATTCGATGATTAAATAGATTTTAGCAGCTTCAGGAAGTTAAAAACAGTGCTCTTACAAAAAGTCTTCCGCTCTGAAATTTTTCGCTCAACAACCCCTAACCCTGCTTCTTCATGAAGTAAACCTTTCTTTTTATCAAAAAAAAACTGCTTTTGTGGCATTATATTACATCGATAAACAATAATAAAGTTTTCCTTCTATCAAACGCTGATTTACTCATAGATTATCACATCTTAGACCGCCAAACCAAAACAAAGCAAAAGAAGGAAAACAAATGCCAAGTCTTGTCGCTTGTCTGACTTTCACATCACTATTCCCATTTGAAAGCGCTTCTGAAATGCGTCAGGAATGCCCGAAATGCCACCGTTTTCCCCCATTCTCGGCGCTTCGTCGCCATGATGAGGCGACGTTTCTCCTTGCAGGTCCCGATGGGGTCCGAACCCGGAACCTCTGGGGGAAAGATCAAGGTCGACGAGCACTACCCCTCAGGTACGCCTGTTTTTTGTCATTTTTCAATATGAATTTTCAGAGGCCGACGAGGCTCCACCCTTTGATGTAAAGAAAATCGACAATATTAGGTCTAATGTGAAGTTTGACCAGTGCTACGAGATTTCCAAGCATATCGGAGAGTAAGTAGAAAGAACTTGGAAAAACAATCTTAAATTTTAGTGGAAAGTTTGGAAAAGTCTTTCAAGTCAAAGACAAATCAACGGGACGAGAATTTGCTGCCAAGTTCATCAAGATTAGAAAAGTATGTTTTCTTAAAGATTACCTCTTACATTAGGAAGCAGATAGGCAAGAAGTTTTTCAGGAAGCAGATAGGCAAGAAGTGGAGCGTGAAGTCTCCATTTTGACTCAGCTGAGGCATCCCCGTATAGCTCAAATCTTCGACGCCTTTTACACCACTACAAACGACGTCGTACTGATTATGGAAGTGTAAGTGTTTTTCCAGGAGAAAAAGATTTTTTTGTTTCTTCCGCTTGGCGATGTATGTCTTTGCGACGCGTTTCAGAATGAATCAGACGCGCCGATTCGCAATCACGCAGACAGACACTAAGCTGGAATTTTCGAGCTATTACGTTCCGCCAAGACGGGGACTTAGATTAATCAAAACATCCGACGTTTCATGAAATCAGCGACTGATAATGATGACAAAGTTAGTCATTGTCGCAGAATTAGTTTGCAAAAAGTTTTTTCGGCATTTCGAATGACATTTTACCTGAGGGACCAGCGAAGAACAAAAGTTTTACCTTAGCAGGCCTAACATAATGCCACATGAAACAACTAAACCAGCGATAAAAATTGATTTGCAGGGTCAGAGGTGGCGAGCTGTTCGACCGTGTCGCCGATGAAAACTACGTTCTGACAGAGCAAGCCGTAGCGATGATCGTCTGCCAACTGTGCGAGGCCATCAGCTACATCCACCAGCAGAACATCCTTCACTTGGATATAAAGGTGTGCAATCGCATCAACAAAGCCCACCGTTTGCCGCTGTTTTTTGGTTCTCTACGGCTGCCTGAGTTTATGTGCAGAGGTTCTCGAGGACGAATCAATGTGGGAACAAAAACAGTCGCCGAATTCCTAGGGGTTTAATGGCTGTTTTATGGCATTTGCTTTAATGATAATATACTTAGTTACTTACACATGTCCTAACACTACTAGGTAATAACATGACTATAGCCCTGTGACGTTTCTAATCCTGTTTTGGCGGCTTCCGAAAAGTTCAAGTCAAATCACGAGCTCTGTAGACTGTTTTTCACGCCAACTGCTGTTGACCTGCTACCTGACGTCATGCGGGGTTTCTCGGGATGCCGACGGCCACCTGACACCTGGGGGAACGTTTCCGGTAACGTAGATCATCACAGATCGGCACGGGACGCAAAAAGAGCCCGCGCCTAAAATAAACCTCCACGGAGGCATTGGGCCCGGGTGGGACAAAGTTTTATAAGCGCAAAATGTTAGTTTAAAACACACATTCAAAATGATGAGGGCAGCCAAACACTGAAACTCTAACGCCCTGCAAAGTTTACTTACTAATACAGCTCTTGGTTATTTTGCAGCCGAATTCGTTAAGTTAACATCAACATTTTTGGAAGATTCGTCATTTTGTTTAAGTACTATAAGGTATTATGTAATGCTAGCTGTTAATGGTTGAAAATATCAAGGTACTAAATGAGATCATTGATTAAATGTTTGCTCTATAAGCAAGTTGTTGATCTCCGGCCTAAAGAAACTTGAAAATAGTAAACGCGGATTTTCAGGCCACCGTATAAAAGCCCCCTAGTGTTTTGTTTTGACCCTTTCTTCATCAGAATCGATTCCTTATTTCTTTTTCAGCCCGAGAACATCATGTGTGTCTCCCAGACCGGCAACAGGATCAAACTCATCGACTTCGGTTTGGCCAGATATTACGACGGAACGCAAGTAAGTCGGTTGTTTGTCTGCGCATCGTAGGACCGGCTGCGATGCACTCGACTGCTCGCACATGGGGCGTGAATGCGACCTCAATGCTACACAATGCGTTGTTATCCTAGCGCGTCTTCCCAGAATTGCTGCAGGATAATAGAAAATGCAGAAAATGGGTCTGAACTGACCAACGGGTAACGATAGTAGTCATGAATTACCAGATAGAACCATGAAAGACTGCGTAGAGCGTTCGCAAAGTTCAAAGACACGTATATACTTTCCTAATTCTTAAACTCAAATATTCAGTTTTTGTGATCATTTGACCTGTTGACTTTCAAAGTCGACCAGTTTTCGGTACGATTACGCGCATAAGCTATTGATTTTGAATGTGTGATGTTTTGAGTCCATGTTTTGTAGCACCTATTTGTGCACCTATGGGGTAAATAGAGAATTATATGGAATTTGTTTTCCCACTACAGGAAAATATACCGTTGTTAACAAAGGCCTAGTTAAAGTTCAAACTAAGATGTAAAAGAATAGAATAGAATCTTTTAGTTATCAATTTTTTTCATCAAGTTCCGAGGTTGCTTGAAGATACTGAATATGAATTTAGCTGCCATTTTGTAGTTTTTGATAACTTTTTTTTTTCAAACAAAAACCTGATAGGGAGGGAACAGTTGTTAGTCGAAATGAATGAAGGCTTTTGAAATTTTCCATTACTCGAAGACAAATTTTAGAATTATGTCAACCCTAGAAATTATAAGGGCCTCAACGCTCAGAAATTGTGAAATAAGCCTTAAAAACTTCAGCTTGTGGAGGGAAAACCGCTTAAACAGCCTCGGATCTTTCAAGGAATAGTAAAAGTGCAAACAAAAGTGGATTTTCAAAACAAAAAGCCATGTAATATTAGGAAAACTACAGATTCTTTCCTTCACCACAATCCTAAGCTGTTATGCAATCCAAAAACCACTTTCAGGAACTGAAATACATGGCTGGTACTCCTGAGTTTGCAGCTCCTGAAGTAATTAAGTTCGAGAAGTTGGACTACCACACCGACATGTGGAGCATCGGTGTAATTACATATATTTTGTAGGTTACGTTTGTAAAAGTGAATAAGTTTGAATCTTAGGTTGTCCGGTTACTCTCCATTCCTGGGAGATAACCTAGGAGAGACCTACTGTAACGTTGAGAAGGGAGTCTGGGAGTTCACGGAGGAATTCGACTTAGTCTCAGAAGAGGCTAAGGACTTTGTTTCCAAGCTCCTGGTGTATGATCAACGGTTTGGTTGCCACAGCTCGTTATGTTTTCATTTGGTTTCCAGGAAGCGCATGTTGCCCGCCGAATGCCTATCTCATCCATGGATAGCAAAGCACCGCAAGAAGGCCATGATAGATGCGAACCTCGAGAAGCCGGCGGAAGGACCGAAGATCGACAACAGGATGATGATGCGCTACAACGCAAAGAGGAAGTTCCGAGTATGTCTGCATTTTGGACTTATTCCAAGGCTTTTGGTTTTTTACACGTCAAACTTTTGCTTTTAATTTTGACATCACCAGCAACCAAAAAGCACAGCTACTAAACATAACAAATTTCACTAATTCCACTAATTTTCAAATCTTTTCGCATCCTAGTCACAAATCAAGCAATCTTTCTATTACAGCTGTTGCAAAAGACTGTTCAAATATTATTTGTATAAGGCTTCTTTAATAACGCCTAGTTGTAATCCCTATTATCTCTCTCATAGTTTGTTTGAAAAAATTACTGTTATGTCTTAAAGGCGTAAAAAGCCTAAAGTCAGTAGTTCAACTTTTAAGTTCAAATTATTCTGGTGGTGTCAAAATACTTACTTTACCTTCCCTAATTAATATTTTATACAGCCTTCCGCACCGCAGCTTTGGGTAGGTTCTGGTGTCGGACTAACACTGCTAGCCTCAAAATTAACACGGTTTCGTGGAAATCCCATAGCGGGGGACCCCGACTCTTTTGCTATGCATAAGTGCGGCATGCGATCTGTTCCGCTCCTGCTCGTCTCGCACCGCCTCTACATAACTAGAACCTTATTTTCCTTCTAGGAAATTTTCAGTGCGCGCTTTGTTAATGTTTGATTTTGTTTTGTTTTCAGCGCATGATAATCTATGTAAAGTTCCTAATCGAAATGAATCGATTGCGGAATTCGCTTCGGGACCGAATGAGCGAGAATGGACAGAAGTTCTTCGATCCGCTCTTGAAAATGGCAGAGGAAAAGGAAAGAAAGGTAAAATCATAAAACATAATAACCAAAATCTATATTCTAGGTTGCTGCGGTTTGCGCTCCATTGAAAGATAAGCAGCCGAACAAGATCTCCCTTGGGGTAAAACAAAAATTGTTTAAAAACAAATTATCCTTTAGAACGTGCTTGAAATGGTCAAGGAAAAAGCAGAGGAGCCGAAGGAGACAAAACCAAAAGAAAAGAAACTCTCCGTGTCAAAACCAAAAGTTGAGAAGGCAAAGGCTGTAAGTTTATATGGTTTCTCGCAATATAGCTTCATCTGCAGATTGATCAAAAGACCGACAGCGAGTCAGAAAAGAAGCCGGATGAGGTGAAAGTGGTTAAGAAGAAGTCGATTAAGAAGACCTCGGCCGATACGAAGTCCAGTGAGAAGAAGGAAGCCAAAGACAAAGAAGTCAGCAATGACAAGGCATCGATGAAGGACGTCACCAAGTCGCCTGCAACTGAAGTTAAGCGAAAGAAGAGCTCAGTGGTAGAACCTGGAATCCTACTTCCTCCAAGACCTCCCCCATCTAACTCTCCTGAAATTGTTACCAAGGGTGACAAGAAAGCTCAAAAGTCGGAAAGCAGTGACAGCACAAAGGAGAACAGAGATGTTTTGGAGAGGAAACCGTCACGCCAGGTTAGTGAGCTGTGCTAATAAAACAAGAAAATTACCCAGTAGTATTTTATGTGTACCTTCGAATATTATAAGGTTTTGGAGTTTGCCAGAAATTCCTGGGAAAGAAAGTTTTTTTTGCGTGTCGATATTGTGCAAGTGCTTCAAGGACATTTAGCTTAAACAGCCAATTTTCGAAAACTTAGGATTTTTGAGGGACCTCAAGGACAAATCCAATATTATTTCTGGGAATGTTTGTCTTGTTTTTTGTTTACCTTCAACATTGCAATTGATCATTGCGATACACTTTCTGATTTTTCAGGGTGGACTCCGTAAGAAGGAGAAACTTGAGGAAAATGGAGTGTTGAACGTCAGCAGCACCCGTAAATCCACAGAAAGTTTGGTTTCTCACACTACGTCTGCAAAGGACAATGCCCCAAGTGGAGAAACTGTGGTTATCAGAAAGAAGGTTTATTTTCAAATCCACTAATAAAACAATGGCTTTCCAGTCCTTTCTCAAGTCAAATGCCGAGAAAGAGAAGTCCGATCAGACCTCTCTTGAAATCAAGGCAAGCCCAGTCCCATCTCGAAATGGCAGTCTTGTGAAATCACGTCTAACCCAGCTGAACGGAGATGCCAACCCTCTCACCATCAATATCATGTCGGTAGCTACTGTAAAGAAATTGGGTAAGCTTCATTTTACCAGAAAAAAGTTTATAAAATGTTTAGATGACAAGCCTCCCAGCGTGATTACAATGTCAACAGAGAAGAAAACTACAACTACCACATCTACTACAACAAGTGTTAGAAAGAAGTCATCCACCACTGAGAAAAAGGTGCATTAACAAATTAAGGGGGAAATGATTTTTCAGCTGCAACTGACGTCTGATGGAAAGAAGATTGAACAGGTTGAGAAGACTAACAGCTCACATGACAAAGTCAAAGTTAGCGAGGTGAGTCTAACGGTTATAATACGCCACGTACTCAAACTTCGTTATAAAGTTGCCTTTTTGAATATTAATAGGGTACGGGGGGCTCTCCTAAGAAGTTGGGCCTGCAATCAGAGAGGAACTCTAGAATTCGAGTATCCCGATATCTTTTTGGCTATTTTTCAACGACTGTTTTTCATAAGTAACAAAACAAACGACGATGCATGTTTTTAGGTTACAACAAAGAAGGAAGAGTCACCTGAGCTGGAAACTCCCATCACTTCTGTCAAGAAGAAGGTCGTGAAACAAAACACTCTAAAGTCTCAATCTGAAAAGAACCGACGCGAAGAAGACAAATCTGCAAATGGCAGCGTTGTTCAGCTGTCGAAGGTTGTAAAGGATAGCACCCTTTCTTCTGTGGCTATCAAAGAACAAACTACTGTATGTGCAATTCGTAAAACTTTGGAAACCTTTGTTTCAGCTTTCTTGTGGAACTACCAAGAAGGCTTCCCTCACTGCAACCAATGAGGTGAAGAAGAAGATGGAAGGCAAGGCCGAGGCTGAGGTGACGCCAAAGAGAACTAGTCTACGGAAAGCTGATCTCACCTTCACTGAAAAGGTTGCTAAAACAAAAAAAATCATTTGATTGTTATTTAAGGCTAAATCGACTGTAGAAGCTGGAATTGACGGAAAGAAGTCAGCGATTCAGAAGACAAGAGTTACCGAGGTGAAGCATTTTACCACTATTTTTACGAAAGTTTTATATTTTTAGATCAAAGTCACTCCTGATACAGATGAGGGTGCGAAAGTCGAAGCTCCAAAGCTACCAATTCATCCGACATTGAAAAGGAGCTCTGTTCTCAGCGTACCTAATAAACTGAATCCAAGGGAGAGCTCGGAGGAGAGAAAGACTGTAGGTTTTCGTAAAGCTCTTAATCTTTTGGTTGTGCCTTTCGCTCTAGTCAATTCCTGCTTACTTCATTGTGCACGTGCCAATGGCCGATATGAACAACTTTTTGTTTTAAGCATTCCGTGATAGAAGGAAATTGAACGGCCGCTTAATACGTGCACGGATCACGAAGGGATTTGTAGTTTGCAAAAGTCACGCAATTGAGAGGGGGCGCATTTGGTTTCTCAAGAATCCAAAAAGGGACTTTCAAATAGCCAGGGAGAGGAATGGACAGTATTTTGATTATTGTTTTCAAATTAAATTGTTCTTTCAATATAGTTTAGTTGATTGAGAATAGTGGGTACACACTTTCAGATTCGATGATTCCACATCCACATTGTGCTTCCATTTATTCGTAATGGTATTTTTTTAGAAAACTTGTTACTACGCTTTTAGAATACAGAAATCAATAATTACAACAAACTAGCCAAAGTAACAAAAACCAAATGTTTGAATCAATTTAGCAATGTCATTTTAGGTTCGATTCGCCGGTGACGTGAAGGACCCTTGCCCAAGCCGGCCCTCTCTTTGTGGTCTTCAGAAAATGACTTCTGAAAGTTGCATTCCGAAGAAAATTTCTGGTAGTATCAAGGTTGAGGAGAAGACAACCCAGGTGAGAATACTTGAAAGTGTCAACAATGATTTTGATTTTAGGACGATGGTGCCCTTCGCAAGAAGAAACGTTTATCTCCTTCGAAATCAGAAGATTTGCCTGTGTTTGTTAGCAAGGAGGATTTCTCTTTTGACACTTTAAAGGAACAGTTGATGAGGAGAGTCAGTGTAGCAGATGTATCTCACCGCCCTGAACCGCGCAAGGAGTGTATCCCGATTGCCAAGACGCACTCCGTCAAGGACAGAATGCGCATGTTCGAGCAGAAGAAGTAGTTCAGTTGTACCGTTTCGGTTCTTTCCTGTATGTATAATGGTGGTTCTTCGGATTTCATTCCGCTGTGATGCTTTTCCCCAACGAGTAGTAGTTGCTGTGCCCCTTCACTTTGCGCAGCCCGCCCTCTTGCTTCGCTTCGTTCAGTTGTCCCTCTCTTTTGCCATGCCCTACAAACCGAATACGTGTCATAGTATTCCATTTCCGCGGATTCTGAAAGAATTTCTGTGCAACTGAGGGCCGCAACAATTGTCGGATATTTATTACTGCAATGTGAATAAAGAATCATGCTTGTAAAATTTAGATGGAAACTTTAAGGAGATTGTACATGTCAAGGCAGAGTTCAAATTTCAAAATGAGTCTTGCACGGGTATGTTCAATTTATTGTACCGAAACACGAATGTAGTGTTTTCACGAATGTAGAAGAACACATTAATTTGAAAACAATAATCAAAATACTGTCCATTCCTCTCCCTGGCTATTTGAAAGTCCCTTTTTGGACTCTTGAGGAACCAAATGCGCCCCCTCTCAATTGCGTGACTTTTGCAAAATACAACTCCCTTCGTGATCCGTGCACATATTAAGCGGCCGTTCAATTTGTAGTGTTCAATTTATTGTACCGAAACACGAATGTAGTGTTTTCGTTTTGAAGAGGGCTTCAAGGGGCCGCTTTTTCTTGAAACCAACACAATTTTATAAAATTGAGCAGTTTCCTGTGAACGTCTGTATCAACCATATGAAAATGGAGTTTTCCTCGCTTATAATTCTAAGTGCACGAAATACTTAGAACACAACCTAACATCACTTGAAATATCGCAAAATGTATCTATCACGCGCTCCTATATCGTGTATTACATCGCTCAGATCAGAGGGTATCATATGACCACAAAGTCGTGAGCGGTCACGCATCATATTCGCGGCCCTTTATGAGCCAGATGATGAGAGTCTTCTTTACAACTTTATTGGAACAAACAACACCTTTTCTAATAGTGGTGTCACTTTTTGTTTTATCCTTTGTTTACGACTAAAATTAACATTAGACAAAGTACATCACAGCGGTATTCAAGGTTATCTTAGCTTTCCATTTGTTCCGCCAGCTGCATTGTCAGCCCGAGCTGTCCTTGTTTATGGCCCGACTTTTCCTGTTGCCGCAATAAACAGTGTTTAGGGTTATCTAATCGTCGGCTCCTTTGAGCACCATATGCGAACTGCGAGGTCACTTATGGGCCAGTCTATTGTGCGCGACGATGAACTCCGGTTGCTTCCTCCTCCTTCTTCTGGCTACCTCCGTTCAGGTAAGATACCCAATTTAAAGATTCTTTGTGAAGTCTAGTTTGTAACATGCGTACATGAAAATATAATGTTTCTTGTTTGCGGGTGAAGTATAAAGTCTTTGACTTATGTATGTTCGAATAGTGCTATTTTATAATCAAGCCTGAGACTGTGCTCTCTTAGGGGAAAACCCACTTTTGCTCCCTGAGTTTAGAACGTACTTGTTAATGATTTCGTAATGTTTAAATGCTATTGGTATTTACGTTGATAAAAAGCAAAGCTATCCAGGGAGCTTGCTAAAAACGACAGTGAACTATCTCGTCATATTGTCTTAAGTAATTATGAAAATGAGCCAGAAAGGTCTCCCGCTGAGAAGAACGGTTAACCTATCGCGGCCTAGTAAGAACAGCTGTTGAGATAATCCTTATTGCCATTGAGACCGACCAGAGGGAGGTGTGAGTGTTGGGTTACCGTCAATCACCTAGCGGGGCGCTATCGTCCCCGCATTGGTTTTATTTAGGGCAACAAAACGCTAAAGAAATTTTCTAGCCACGAGAGGTTTTAGAAAATGTTAATAATTACTCTTATAGGGTGCTTCCTATCTCATCGTTAACGTCCCTTCGTTGATCATCCTCGATGGCTCGGATTTCGGTTGTAAGAAACTATTTACTTTCTTTAAATGTTTTTTTATATTTAGCCGAAGTTCTTTTCCTCCGAGTTTGCATTTCCACTCCGGCGCACAATGAATCCTGCAATGTTGGAAGTGGTTGGGTAACTGGGTACAAGTACATTTTCCCCGAGTTGTTCGTCGAACTGAAAGCAATACCCGAGGTAGCCTATTCCACTTAAAATGATAAAGTTCAGTTTTAGGGTCATCTTATGATCAACATTTCCGTCCAGACTGCCGAGGATCTCATTGCAATCGACTCGTTCAAAACCACTATTCTTGGATTGAAGAATAGCACTCGTCAGAGGGTAAGCGCATTTATTACAGACAATATTGTATGTTCTATTTAGATCGACTCCCACACTGCTGTCGAGTTCCGTTTTAAGTATACTACTTCTATTCAATGTGTGAAGGACCAAGAGTTTGACTTCAAGAGTGAATCTTCTGTCTATGAGGTAGGTTTTGCTCGATTTTCTGCAAAGCAACTCAGCAATCCGGGCTTTCGACAACATTCTGTTTTCAGATTTACAACAAGCATTGTGACAGCTACTGCAGAGCGTCCATCCGTATTTTCTTCTTGCTTATTGTTCTTATGACTGCTAACGTGATTGTCCTGTGCTGTAACATTTGCAAGAAAGACTGTCGCAAGGTAAGGAGCCTTCTAAATTTCAACAGAATCCTTTCAGACCGCCAAGTCTTTTCCTGTCAACGACACTACTGCATCTGGAGCTTGGCTGTTTGGTGACATCGAAGGTCTTAAAAGGACTCCTTCTCCTAACCCTAATCACAACGGTAGTATTCACTTAAGTTCCGTCGAAGAAATAATCATTCAGAGGTTATCAACACTACTGGAGAGTCGGAAGTTCAGGAAATCGCCGAGGAAGCCATCCCTGTCCCTCGCACTGAGACTATCGTTTAGATCACTTTACATCCAAATTTGAAGCAAATGCGTTTGATACATTTTTGTTTTTGTTTTGTACATACTGTTTTTAATAAAAATCTAAACCTAACTTAGTCAATTGGGGTACCGTTTAACCTTCGGTTTTTTGAGACCAAGACTGTAATGTTCTTGGGAGTTTTTGGTTCACAGCGATTCGTTCTGGGGGCTTAAAATATTAGGGGCCAAACAATTTCAGGGGTTTTAAAACAAAACCACCGAATACCCAGTAAACCCCCTTTTAAGTTAAGAAAGTCACCCTCAGCATAATTACGGCAAATGTACAACTGCGATCCTCCATTCCAGTAGCAATCATCCAATATAAACAATCATTTGCGGTTTTAGAAAACAACAGGCGGCAAAACAAATTGCCTGTGATGCCTCGATAAACCCCGAATTGACGCCGGAGGCGAGAAATCTCGATGTTTGCCCTGAGTGTCCAGTTTTCTGCTGGTGCTGACCACTTGATTGGCACTGCGCCTGTCCAGTACTTGTGCCGTTTATTTTGCCATGCTGTAGCTAAGTAACGCTTACGCATCACTGGCCTGTCATCTTCGAGAAAGGCCCGTCAACCTCCTGAAGTCTCCAGGGTGGTCTTTCATGTGTGCTGTCCCCAATCACGCGTCGGCAGGCCCTAATCTGGTCGGATCTCGAGAACATAACTCGATATCGCGCGGCCAGTCAGACAATAGTCTCTATTCCGGGCGCAACTTTGCGTTCAGTGCACTTTGAAGTGCCCTTTTCCGAAACGGTTATGTTTTTGGATTTTCAGTTTTTGCATCATCTATTCCTTCATTGTTATGATCTTTTACGATCTTTGGAATTTCTGTTCAACTATGTCTAATTTTTAATACTGTTATCTTCTGAAACCCCGTATTATAAATTCATTCTCGGTTTCCCATGGGTCTTTAAAGATTTTCGAAATGCGGATCTCAAGATGTTGTGACCATATAACAACACTGAATCATAATCATGATCTAGTTATGATTCTTTTTTTTTCTTCATACTGTTCGTTTCTGCCAAACTTCTTTTGCACTACTCTTTTGTACAAATTTTTGTCGTACAAAGTTGAAATACGGGTTACGATTTTGCCTGTTTTGAATGATTCAAACTCCAAGTTTTTGAAAAATTAAAAATTGTTGGCTTATGGATGGGGAATGCTAAATAAAAATTCGATTCCCACGTGTACTACTCTATAATGCCTCGTATATTAGCATCTAATTTTAGAACATTCGTATCCTGTTTTTTCCTGTTTTTATGAAATGTACATAAAAGCGTTTAAGACCAGATGTCTGTAATTCTCGACCGACCATAGGTCATAGAAAAAAAAATTTCTTCAAATTTGATGAAAATTGGTTTTTGAGGTGCCCTATGGGTGCTGTGTAAGATTTTGAACTCAAATTGGCATTATCGATTTTTTGGTCCGAGATGACGTCATAGGGTACGACCCTTCGTATCTTGACCAGATGGCGTCCGATCGTTTTGGTCACAAAAGCAAAAATGCTGCAAAATGTTCAAGAAACAAGAATATTCAACTCAAACATAAACATTTTTCTAGTGAAATGCGATAAAAAACGAAAAACGTGTCATTAAACTCAGTTTTTTCGCTCTCACGCTTTCATACTTGCGATCGGAATTTCGAAAGTAATATTTTTGAATTCTACGCGTAATTTTCAACAAAATGAGTGTTTTCATATTGAAAAACCATCGCCACTTCCTTACGCAATCGGCCGCTGAAAATTCTTTACCACCCCAAATTCTGTTAAGGCCGACTTGGGAGCGGACATCAAAATTTTTATATTGGCACAATGAGCGTTAAACTTGGTTATACTAATCCAAAATTGTTCAAAAAAGGGGTTCCCGAAAAAAAAAATTGGCCCGCCCACTAAAAATCGATGTTTTGTAAAATCTTTCATAATTCAGTTCATAGTCAACTTATGAAAACCAGGTAGGGCTCAATCAATAGCATTTTTACCAAACATTTTTTTGTTTTTTAAGAGTTTTAGGAATAACATCGTTGAACTTGATTTTTGGAGCAAAAAATATAAAAGTCTTCAAAACTTTCTTTTTTAACTTTCAAATTTTTCTCAAGTACATATTTTACTCATTGGACTGTCACCCAGTTGAATTTTTTCTACAGAGGGCTCATCGATAGGAAAAGCCGTTTTTCGTTTACCGTGTTATGATACGTTTTACTTTAAACATTGTTACAAAACACTTTTTTCAGAGGTCTTTTCATGATATTGTATGCTGCTCATACTGACCCCTAGGCGCGTGCGACTCAGAAATTGGGGTTTCCAAGAAACAGTTGGGCACTTGAAGTCGCAAAACGTATTTACTGAAAAAATAACTATATAGATGCGACATCATCTCCTTGAAACGAAAAAAATGGCGTTCGTGCCCTGTTACCACGGGAATAAAAAAGTCAAAACTTGAGAAAAATTTGTTAAAAAAGAAAGTTTTGAAGACTTTTATATTTTTTTGCTCCAAAAATCAAGTTCAACGATGTTATTTAAAAATGCTATTGATTGAGCCCTACCTGGTTTTCATAAGTTGACTATGAACTGAATTATGAAAGATTTTACAAAACATCGATTTTTAGTGGGCGGGGCCACTTTTTTTTTTCGGGAACCCCTTTTTTGAACAATTTTGGATTAGTATAACCAAGTTTAACGCTATTATTTGCCTAAGTTCAATGCGTAGATCAAGAAAACATATAAATGTATGGGTTAAAAATTCCCCGTTATGGATATTTCAGAGCTGAAAGTGGTCAAATATGGCGGTTGTAGACGACGGTCGTCTACACTTTCCGAGCGACTTAACGTTGAGGGCGCCCGGCGTTTACGTGGTCAAGACGCAGAGTTTTGGCATTTTGCCACCATTTTTATTTTGGGTTCCGATTTTGTTTTTACATTTCTATTTTGTTTTTTAATATTTTTTTTTTCATATATTTTGAATTCTAAAAATTTAAAAGTTAAATTCAAACTGAATTTGTCTTATTTTACGTTGTTTTCTATACAGAAACGCTTTTAATTGTGCTAGATCAGCTCTTGCTGATCTTATATTGGTTTGTATGCAGTTTCGTTGTCATCTTTTCGCATTTTCTGTGTTATATTTTATTTAGTTCACATTTCTAGGCACTGAGGACACAATTGAAGAGGAGAACGACGGACAGAGGAAGGAGGGAATGTGGGCGCCGGCGGAGAAGAGGAGGGAGCAGGTGGAGTCGACGACGGTTCCGAAGGTTGGTTTATTTTTCCTCCGTTTTAAAATTTAGGAGTTTAAAATGTTTAAAAAATAATAATGATGCGCTCCCCCAATTAAACGCGTTAAATTATGAGTTATTTTCGGGAAAATAATGAATCGGTCAGATGTTTTGTTTCTTGAGTTGTACTAAAAGCCAAAATTTATTTAAAAAACGCGTAAATAAATAACATCAAACTGGTAACAATTGATCGCCGCTCGCAGGATCGTAGAAGTCGTATTGGTCGGCATCTTGCCCCAAATCCAGAATCGTTTGGCGCAAATTCTTCCGCTTTACGTAGATTTTCTTTCTCGCGGGGGCTTTTGTCCGTCGTGTATGTCGCTGTACAACCTGGTCTCCTTTGAGGTCCGTCACAGTAGATGATGGCGTGTCATCGTGGTCGATTTCCTCGGTTTCTTCCTCGGAATCAACCGCTGGCAACTCATTTTGCTCAGATTCCGAGTTTGAACCTTCTTCTTCCTCATTGTCATCCTCAGCCTGAGGCTCTGGTCCAAAACAGATTCTCCTAGGGCGTCCCAATAAGCGGTTTGCAGCTGCATCCTCTTTTTGATTCCTGTAGCGACATTTCACATCTTCTACAATCCACTTCTTAAAGTCGCATGTTGGAGGGGGGTGTGAGAACACCATGACCTTCCGTCCCTGTGCCCGAGATTTTTTTGTCCGTGTTGGCAAATCGATCTGTTTCTCGTGCATCTGGAGTATTTCTAATCGGTGCGAGTTTTGATGCAAAAACGCCAGCTTCATCAGGTGTTCGGTAGATTCCTTCGCACTAAAATTTTATTTTATTTTCAATAAAAAAAATTGAACACTCACTAAAAGCGATTTTTTGGCATGTAGATGTTAGCAACGACCGAATGAAAACACTCCAGAGCGGAGGTTGTGTTGGATGACGAGCAGATGCGGATTGCATCGACGAAGAAGGGATCGTGGAGAAGCTTGTGCAATAACTGCAGTAGGGGCTCTTTGGTAAAAACTAGTCATGTTTTTACCTGAACTTGGGCAGCGTCTTGATGAGGATCAAGGTACGCTCGATCGTTTCCTAGATCATCGTGGAGATATTTATCGATTTGCGTGAATTTCCCAGGAAACTGATGCATACCTGAGAATGGTTTTTGAATATACTATTTAACTAATGTTTTAACCTTGTAAATGAAATTCGGAACTTTGAATAAGTTCCACTGCCAGTTGGGAATTGCCTTCAGCTGCGGCAGTAGAACACCAAATATGTACCAAAAGTTGATCCCAGAAAACCCGAAGCGGCGCATGTTTCTTCAGTTTAATCGCCTGAAAAACATGTTTACCGTTTTAACAAGGCAAAAATTATACCTTTTCATTGTGTTTCTTGAAGTTCTTCACAACGTGCCATTTATCGATTGTGTGGTAGATGTCTGGGTACTTCTTCCTGACAAATGCCAGAATTGACTTGTGCTGATCGGTTACTAATTCAATAATACGGTATGAGGAATCAGAATATAATGCATCAAACGCCTTCTCAAATCCTAATTTCTCCATCAAAGGACTGTTTCCTTAAAACTACACTTTAGATTAATATTATGCGATAAATACCTCCGGTCTCACTTCTGTCAACAACGCTCCATCCCATTATGAGCTTCGTCCGTGCACACATCAGTGTATAACGACAAATTTGCGCACTGTAGCCTCGGGAGTCGAATTGCGCATCTCCAATTATGGCAATTTCTGGGGACTATATGGATTTATTGATTAATTTAATACAAATTTGACAAACCTTTTCTCCCACTCCGTTATGTTTTGCTAGTGCAATACGCGTTTCCTCTTTCATCTGATCGTATACTCTGTCTACTGCTCCGTGAACTAGCGTTTTCACAACTCGGTAGTGGCTGTCCTTGTTGGGAATTGCCAGCCGCATGGCCTTACTGAGGTCGTTGAGTCTCTGAAGTTTGAAATTTACAAAAATGCTTCAACTTACATCGTATGATATTCCAGAAACGTGCGTTGCTGTGATGATGTCTAGATTTCCTTCATCCCTGAGTATCACAATGTGCACGGGGGGTCGATTCCCAAGATTGCGTTCCACACTCGGGACAGTCAGTTGTCAGAACACAAGTTGATCCAACTGTAGTAATGACGCG
Source organism: Oscheius myriophilus (assembly GCA_964057215.1). Classification (NCBI taxonomy): domain Eukaryota; kingdom Metazoa; phylum Nematoda; class Chromadorea; order Rhabditida; family Rhabditidae; genus Oscheius; species Oscheius myriophilus. The sequence goes on from OZ059907.1 coordinate 16,491,921, forward strand.
GCCAGCTTTTTGGTGACAATTAAGGCAACCTTATAAATTATCCGTGTTTGAAAACAAAAATTAAAATATCTGACCTCTTACAAGCTGGGAAATGCTTTCCACCGAACAGAGAAAATAGCGATGTTGTGTGTTTATTTTCTCTGTTTCGATTGCACTAGAGAAAGTTGCGGCTGACTCTTGACTAGAGCCTAACCAATGCTGCGAGTTGGACGGACTTTCCTATGTTTCCAAAATGATTAGGGTGTCTTTTTTTCCCAAAACCTGCTTGCGTTTTACGGGGCTCATGGAAAACTCCATTCTGTCGAGGGTCGGCGGTTCTTCTAGGAAACTGTGCTGACTGGCGGTTTGAGGTCCACGGAGAGGCGTATCAGAAATTCGAACCTTAGTTAATGTTTTTAACTACATTAGTGTAAAATACTCACTGGGGCAGCTCCGACCTTTAATCGTTCTCTTTCGTTTTCAATCACATAATCCGCATAATCAAAGTGCTTTTCGCAAGCGAAAATACTTTTCAGTTTCTTGTTCTGTGCCACCGTGAAGAATTCCTTCCAACCCAAGCGCTCCGCCCAATCATGTGCTCTTTTGAAATCAGGTGGAAATGAGTGAACGCGCAACGACTGCGAGCCGCAGACGTCGCACTTGCGACCCATCTAAAAATATATATATTGCCTCCAACCTTTCGACTTCTTTGAAATTTTAAGGAATTTCCTCTCACAATTAACACTTGAATGAAAATTTAACACCGATTTATTCAATTATCAAAATCGGCAATAGAAAGAGTAAGGGCTTCTCCGTCGACTGCCTCGAAATGGCTGTAAAGCCCGTCCTCATCAGGAAAAACGGCGATGATGGCCAACCGGACGCATGTAGGTAGCTCAATGCGCACAGACTGTCCCAGCTGATTCCCATGAACAAGAACCGTGTAGTTACTGGCAGCCGCATAACGATATTCCCTAAAATATTTGCAAAAAAATGAAAAAAAACCATTTTTTTTACCTATTTGTGATCTTGTTCCTTTGAGTAACTCGTTGCTTTTTCAGAAGCTGGGTCGTCTGGATCGCCGTCGCCAACACCTGCAGTCGTTTTGTAGATTTTTGCTTTTTTGTGTAGTTTGTATTGTTTATTTTTTGTAGTTTGTACCTTTATTGTATGTATATGAATATCTTTAAATTGAAAATATTCCCACTGATTTTAAAGTGCAGGTCTCCTTGAAGTCGGCCCAATCAGTCACGCAAGTAAGGCCCTTCGTCCCATCAAAGATGTCCTGGAGGTTTTTCGACCATTTGTTGGTGTGATCGGTCGCTTCACGGCAACAAAACATCTCGCGGGGCGAGGGAGAATACGGGAGATTCGCGCAGTTTGTACATGTACAAAACTGGCCGATGGGTCTCAGGCCTCCAACATCAGTGCCCAAGTGGCGGACAAAGCTAGAAGACGGTGTTTGACAAAGGAGACCTCACGTGGACGATGATTTTCCCGATTGACTGGTGGAGTACCGCTGAAGAATCGTCTGTTGTTGGGTCCGAGAAGGATGGGCAGCATAGGCTGCCTTCATTTTGGCTTTGAGATCATCCATTGCAGATTTAACCCGTGAAAATATGTTAAGAAGTTAAATAAAACAAGCAAATTTACATGAATATACAGTTGAAATCGTAGGAAAATGCCGTATTCATGTAAAAAAAACGACATCGATCGCACTATTAAAAACGATAAATTACTAACACGTTGTTATTACACAACTGCATATTGAAAGTGTTAAAAAAATTTAAATGACAAAGAAAACGGAATAAAACAAAGGATAATTAGGCGTGTTTTGTTTCGCTATACATGAATTTTAGAGAAAAAGGCAGAAAATCGAGAAGAGGAGGTTTTCTAATTGTTTAAATAAATATTTAATAAAAAAATTGTTTTATTAGTTTTAAACATCATTAATCGACAGTTGAAATGGTATTTAAAATGAAGAAAATCGCGCCTGGCCATTTTCGGAGACTCTGGCGGCCGCCGTGGCAGAGTAAGCAGACCCCTGCAACTCGCACCCGTACCATATCAATTTTTGCGGGGAATGGCCGCCCCCGCCCACCGTATTGAACGGGTCAGCACCCATCGCGGCAACGAAAACCCCCCTTACTGGCCCTTTAACAGAATTTGGGGTGGTAAGGAATTTTCAGCGGCCGATTGCGTAAGGAAGTGGCGATGGTTTTTCAATATGAAAACACTCATTTTGTTGAAAATTACGCGTAGAATTCAAAAATAATACTTTCGAAATTCCGATCGCAAGTATGAAAGCGTGAGAGCGAAAAAACTGAGTTTAATGACACGTTTTTAGTTTTTTTATCGCATTTCACTAGAGAAATGTTTATGTTTGAGTTGAATATTCTTGTTTCTTGAACATTTTGCAACATTTTTGCTTTTGTGACCAAAACGATCGGACGCCATCTGGTCAAGATACGAAGGGTCGTACCCTATGACGTCATCTCGGACCAAAAAATCGATAATGCCAATTTGAGTTCAAAATCTTACACAGCACCCATAGGGCACCTCGAAAACCAATTTTCATCAAATTTGAAGACATTTTTTTTCCTATGACTTATACAGGGGGGAATAGGTCGAGATTTAGAGAGACGACGTCTTAAGTTATATACATCAGAGGTTTTCAGCAGATGGCTTTCTTGTTGCATGCCTTAGTGAAATAGGCAACGCTGGTCAGCCTTCAGTGCTTTGGAAATTCTAGGACAATCCAATACTTGAACGTATAAGAATCTAATGCGGTATAAACTCACTAACAAAAACCTTTACCCTGTGACTGATTTCTGCAAACAATGGTCTCACTATGATCTACTGAAACCATCTATCTCGATCTAAGATCCTGATAATACGCCGAAGCTTGAACATATGGCGCCCTGTCATAGACATATGTGTTGCGATTTCCACTACGCGATACATCTGATGCCTATTATGCGATCCAGCAGTTGTGGTCAGCTGGATGTTCCTGTTCCATTTCGCCATTTCGCTACGCCGCAGTCTTTTACAAACATCCTGTTCGGAATCAAAACGTAACATGCGGAACGGTTTATCAAATAAGATTAGGAGCTTAGTGTCTGGTTTTAGACAACAAAGTGTCAATCAGGAACGTTTATCTCAATAAGCCGACAGCTTCCGAATCTCCAGCTTATAAGGTTGCGTCATTACTATCTACTCAATCGTTCCTTGATCGCTTATCGTTTAAAGCTTTCTCAATTACCCTTTTAAACCATCAAATTTCAAAATACGTTGACAATTATAAACAAAAGATATTAAGAAGGTACTTTCTACTCAATTATTAGCGATTTTATTAACGCCATGGTGGTCCAATTAGAGTGAATTTTTGATGATGCGTGTTCGTTGCTCATTTCCCCAGTGGGAATCCGTCGGACGACGCGGTCATTTGTCCAAGCTGCGCTTTATGGCTTCGGCAAGAAGTGCGCAAAGAATGCTAGCCATTTGGCAGTCAGTCTTCCGTTAAATATGTCCCATTCAGTCGTTTTTACTGACTTTCCCGCTGAACGATCAACAACTAATGTCTTGTCTTACATGCCCAACTTTCTCTCGCAGTTATCGTATTCAAATGGTCAAAAAACGCCTTCTGGCCTGAAGACAGAGCGCAGTTCTTTTCTCCTGTCGGCCCACCCTTTCATGCAAATTCCAATGGTGTCGGAGTGTCAGTTTGGCAAAGGTCGTCCTGATTTCGCGACTATCTCGATCGCCCCCGTTCCGCGCTTTCTTGTCTGTACCTGCCAGTCAACCTGCTTTTCCAGTTTGTCTTTAGACCATTTGTTATTTTAGTCTTTTTCTCGGAATGTTCTCTTACGGAATGCGCCTACTTTCAAAAGCGCCGGGAGTGTGCCGGGAGTTTTCAACCAAAACATGAGTTTGACCAAAACGTGAAATTGTAAAAGATTCAACAATGTTAAATAATAATTGCGTGCTCACCTTTTTGTTGTTGTACTCATTTACTCTACATAGCCAAGCAATTGCAAATAAACATTGAATCGTGTAAAACTCACTTGGTTATACCTTTGCTTGCGTCTAAACATTAGCGGCTTGAAATAGTATTTCATTCAGTGCATTTCACCGTTCAATTATTTTTCGATTGTAATAGTTCAGGATTTCAGTGTAACCTGGAAAAACAGCGTTGCACTTCTTTTAGAAAGAAATTTCAGATATTCATATTCTTCAAAGCGATACAATGGGATGCAGCCGCAAATAGTTCAAACTATAAATACAAAAAAATTTATTGATAGAAAGTTTCACTACGTTAGGGTCTTATGTTCAGAATAAACATATTAACCTTGAAAATTCATCTTTACACATATTTCTAATTTTCTCACTGAAGATTGATCATCTGCCAGCACATAATCCTGGCGTCGACTCACTAATCTCCGCATCTGAGAGCGTCCAAAAAAGAGGCTACGGAGTACTTTGCGGTTTCTTGTCGCCGATTGCAACACCGTCCTTTTGAATCAATCGGCAGCCTACTGTCCTCAACGGTCGGCGAGTTTTCGTCGGCGATCAGTCACAAAAGGCGCGCGATTCCGGGATAAAGAACTGGAGGATGCGCGCGGCGGCCGGCCCTCGGCGTTCAACTTGCCCAGTCGTCTATGTTTGTCCTGTAAAATAAGCCCACTGGCTCGTGTTCATCCGCGTAGAATATCTTCCTGTTCTCCCTAAACATTATACTCCCCATTGCACTTTTACGAATTTGCCAGAGTACTTTGCTAGTTGAAATGAAGGCTGAAACTCATAAAAGATGCCCATAAATAAAACAAACTAAGCTTTATGATAAAACATGTTTAAGGCATTGTTACAGTTAGTTCCCGTTGCAATAGTCAAAATCGGCTTTATGAACCGAACTGTCTTATCATCTTCAGGATATTCATGCCTCATATTCCACATGGCTATAATATCCAATGCTATGATCTGAGACGCCTCATAAAATCTGGTTAGTCTTGGTCAAAGAGCGTTAGCAGTGCCCACTCGGGCATTTTTGCAGGTTTAATTTACTTTCCGTTGCGTATTGAAGTTCATCCGATGTCCTCAAAGCACACCTTTTCGTGATTTTCACACAAAATGATTCTTGTAGAGTCCAACGTTTTCTCGAAATTGCTCGCTCTTAACTTGGAATCACAGACACAACCTGATTTTAAAATGCTGGTATTAAAATATTTTCAACGTTTTTTACGTCTTGCACCAATGTAAAAGGGTATTGTAAACTAAAATTAGATTTGGAGCCGGTTGTTCATGTGTTTTACATTTTGTGGCACCGGAGTGTTGGTTGAGCTTCAGCGATCCGATAGTGTGACGCATAAAGAATCGTCTCAAACAGATGTAGCCAACAAGCTGTTTTCTACTGTAGTTCCATTGCTTAGATTTTGTGCCCTTTAAAAAACTGAACGTAGTACAACTCTTTCGGTGCCGTAGTCCGCGTCTTCCGTCGCCTGCCGGAAGGCGCGCATCGCCGGCCGTTCTACTGCAGTCAATTACCAGCGCCGACGCAATAAAACTTCCGTAGCGCGACCTAAGTGAGCAGTTTCCTCCAAAAGCTGGGCTCATATTCCATGCCAAGCCACTACCTTGAATTTCCCTTGGCTCTGTGGCAGTAGGCACAACATGCCTTACCAGTTGATGTGAGTGAGACTCAGTGGCTACTCTCTTACAGTACCGTGTCGCCTGTTGCATTCAACGGTTACACTTCCGTTTGACCACACAATTTTCCATTGCCCATTTTGTTTGTATGCAAAAATGCGACTCATTTCGCCTCCCGGCCGACCATTAGTCTTGTCGTTTTACTGCTTGAAAGTGCTCCTAATTGCAGCTGTTGACCGCCGCCGAACCCTCAATTGTCGTTCTTCTCACTCTGAAAACAGCATTCAATTTTTTTCTGAGCTACTACTTTTTTACGTCTTTCAAATTTTTCATTACAAATTTCAGAATGATGTTTCCCCTTTTCCTTTTCCTCCCGTTTCTTCTTCTTGTGTCGGCAGACCAGTTCCGCTGCCATTCCTGCATGACTCATTGCAAAACCATTCACGGAGGAAAGGTTAGTTCACTGAAGCATCGTCGGGCACGAAAGTTCAATAGTGCAACCAAATGCTTTAGGTTGACCCAGTGATGTGTGACTGTGAATCCAAGGAAGAAAACATGTGTCTAGGAAATGCTTGCTTCGCAAAGGTTGAAATCTTCGGGGAGGAGAAAACAGCTATCATGCAGGTGAAATCCAAAATATATCTTCTAAACAAAGACGTGTTTAGAAAGGCTGCATAACCGACATTCCGGGAGGCGCAGTGGGGTGCCAGTACGCCAGCAACGCAGAGTCTCTCCATTGTTACTGCGAAGGAGATAAATGCAACATGAGGACAAATGTAAGTTACATTTATCAAAAGCTATAAAACAAAACGTTCATAGCACATTTTCAATTTGTCGAAAACAAAACGGGTCTTGTTTGCAACATGGGTATAGTTGACCTTCGGAGGTTTGGTTCTCAAAAGGTTGCATAAGCGTAGGTGGTAAGGGTTCCGGCAGTCGGGGTGACCACTTTGTAAGGAGAACGGATGGTTCTCCCTGATATGTTCTGGAAACGGACAAACATAGGAAAGATTTGAAAAAAGGAGCATAGACTCTGTGACCCCAAGAACGCACAATACACGGTGTGGAATGTTTTGAATGGGTTTTTAAAGAACGAGATACGTTTACTGTTTTCGAAACCATATAGAGTGGGTGTTAGATAAACAAATAGTAAATTATAGTTCCTTAAAATTCCAATATATAAAATGAATGTTTCAAAAATACCTTCTTTTCTAGCTGAACAACTACATGACCAACCGCCTTCCAACCATCGAGTGCTGTGGCTGTTCAGAACGAAATGGCGAACATTGTCCAAATGAAAAGTGTCTCCGCAAGTGCCGTGGAAACTATTGCGTCGTAGACTTTGACGGTGTTGAGCAGGTAGTTTTTACACAAAGATATTTGAAACTGCCTTTTCAGGGATGCGGTTTGGGATTCCCCCGCCTGCAATCTTTCCTCAGAATGAACAACTATCTGGATTATCAGGGATCACCTATTTGTGCCAGGTTCGCATTTCCTTTCTACTTCCTTTCTTTCTATTTTTTGCGGAACAAAGTTAACACAACCTGTTGTTGTTTGTAGATATGAAGCCACTACTGCCACAGTAATGAACGGCTGCACCTGCACGAACCCATCTGGCGTGTGTAACGAACTTAATAAAACCCGGGAGTACCAAGTGCGAAGTCATTTCAATTGTAGTACGCAAAGTTTAGGTGAAAAATGTAATCGAGAGAAATCCAGAGGGACAGAACTATTGCTACAGCCTCACTCATCGCTCGAATAAACCTTTTGGACAAGAGGTTTTCAAAAAGTGAGAACTTTTAAAAATACCACAATGTAAAATAAATTAAGGTCTACCACATGCGAAGGACAATATTGTTTCATTGCTTTGACGACTTCTGAAATTGTGTTGGAGAGTGCTGATTTCCATCATAATTACGAGGATCACGACACTTTCATCGGAGCTTCAAGGACTAAGTTTGAGATTCTGGCCGGTTGTGTTAAGGTGGACGATGATAAGGTAGATAAACGAAATTTTTTTTAAAACCATTTCAGAAAATCAATGTCGGCTGTACTACGGAATATTCAACAAACTCCAGCGAACCTCTAAGCAAACACTGCATCTGTGATAGTCATCTGTGCAACTTCCACCATTTGCTATCAGGAACCCAGGACACTCGCCCGAGAGCTACTAATGCGCAGCAGGTAAAAACAGTTTTTATCTGCGATTTCACATTTTAAAACTATTGATAACGTGGTTTTTCAGAAAATCAGCGAGCGCAATCAGAATGTAGTTGTACCCTCCGTAAAAGCAACAGTGAAAACTGTGAAGTCTACTTCGGGAATCTCTGGAATCCCCCTCCTTATTTCCGTTATCACAGTTTTGATTTTCAATCAGTAGAATTCAGCCATATTTCTTCATTCCTGTGTATGCAAGTACACATCCATACTTTACGGGTTCTAGTCTACTCGTCTGTGCAATTATTATATCTCAACGACCAAATTGTAGATTTCAGAATAAATCAGTTTCACAGAATAAATAAGCAAAGAAGGTTGAATAAGATAACAGTGTAATTATGTTACAAGAACCAGAATTATACCTGGAGAAATTTCTGGATTTGATCCTCGGGGTTGAAAAATTGCCAAAATTTTGAAAAGTTGAGTCTAAAACTCCAAAACTTGTCCAAAACTTCATACCCAGGTACTCAGAAGACGAACCAGTTGTTAGACAAGGGAAAAGCTACACAAAGCTTTGTAGAACTACGGAAACCTCGTAAAAGAAATTCAAGTATTGTGTTTTTTTTGTATTTTGTGGGATATATGGATACGTTGAAGACTCTTTATCTTCACACATTCTTGTCAATCTCTGATTTTTGAAATGGGAATTTCAACCTCTTGGTTTCTCATTCGGTGAAGCAAGGCTTTCATTTAAACGCTCGTATATGTGATTCCTGAACGTTAATTCAGTTCTTTTTGAACCCTCATGCAAATCCAGTAGTTTTAATTGTTTTGGTTGTTGCGGTTCCTAGAAGGAGCCGTATTGAAATCATTGAAATCTTCTCTGGTCCCAATAACAAAGAGTCGTATAGTCAACAACCATCTACAATGTTTTCTTTTCTTGTTATGCTATGTGCTCCGTTGCTGATTTCTTTACGCACCACGGGAGGACCACTTTTAATTGTTCAGATTTTCCTATATAAACTTGGGCATTGTCAAAAAGCCTGGAATCAGTGTTTTTAATTATCGCTAAATGGCTGGATCCCTGCATCAGGTTACCTGGCGGCTGTCGGAGGTTGTTGTGAAATCTCATAGTGTCCCTGTTGACTTGGCACCTCATGGACCATTCTGCATTAAAATCGGTCCAATGCACCGATTGCGCCGAATAATCCTTGGAATTTGACTGAACGAATTCTTCCGCCGGCCGCATTCCCGAAAACCACTCGGCTACGGTTTCCATAGACTAATTGCAAAATCCGACACCGAAAAACAGTGTCAAAACCAAAAACACTGTTTCCCTAAAAGCCATTGAATTGAATTTTTAAAACTTAAATGAATATTGTTTCAATTGTTGGGGAGAGTGGCTGTACATGCATCACAAACCCTCTGATCTCCACACCAGTTGGTCGGTTGGGTTTTCTTTATAAGAGCCATTCTTTGGAATTGCAGTGTTTGTTCCGTTTTTTTGTGTAGCTATGGGCACCTTCGGCCGCTTTAAAGCGTTCTCAGGGCTTGCTGCCGTTCGATGTCGCGGAGTGCGGCCGCTCATTTGGGCCGCATCGGCCCGCATCGCGGCCTGACATCGACGCAGCTCACATGTGAGTACGAATCGCTTCGTGCCAGAGCGGTTCCCGGCCACCTTTTGGTACGCTCCCGTCGCCTACGACCGCACAACTCTATCTTTGCGAACAGACACCATTCCCCAATTGTATATAAGATCGCACACTGAAACAAATGTTTCCCGAACCACCCCTGGAAATTTCAGCCCAAGAGTGTTTCTATCTTCTTCAAAGTATAACTAACTTTAAAAAAATTAAAGACACTGGTACGTTAAAAACTGTGTTATTAATATAGCTCATCCAGTGTTTATAATTGTATTTTAAAGAGCAAACAGTGTGCGCGATCCACTCAAACACCGTACTCAAAGAAATTTAAATTTTGTTTGTTTTTTCATTATTTCGTGTTCTTTTTGTTCTAACAAAACAAACCTGACATCAGTGATAAAACTATGCAAACAAACATGCATTGTATAGAAGAGCAGACCCTACCCGTTGTTAGCCCGAGGCATGACCATTTGACCAATTGCATTCGTTGTGGATAAAATTTCAAAGCGTAAAAGAAAGAAAGTGGGATTTGAGATTTTCGATTTTTCCACAGTAAGCATGAAACAAAAATTTCCATTAAACAACCTGTTCTTCTATTTCCACGTCACCATTAAAACTACCCGGGCTTGAATCCATCCTGATCAAAATACATTTCCTCGATGAGGACATGAACTTTAAAAAAGTGTACACGAACCATGTGGTTTAGATCATTACTTCATCCTCTTATCTTAAGTATGGGATCCGCTTTCGTGCGCAAAAACCGCAGGTTGTGTTTTTTCTTTGATTGGAATGAGTTAGGATTTCAACCCAGCGAAGTTTTAAAAAATTTTGAAACCCCGTTTTTAGCAACTATTTGTAGCCATAAAAGTAATTTTTTCATAAGTCGAAATGTTTAAACATTCACGAATTTGCCAATTTCTGGCTCGTTCTTCCGGTCCTCCCATGCTTCGTCATCAATGTTCGTCCGCCGAAGCGAACGAACACATTGCACCTTTGGGAGCTTAATGCGAAATAATGTGATCATTTATTCTTTTCAAAGATCAAAAAGTTGCCTCAAAGTTTTCCAGAGGCAGTTTGGCCTCGGCCAAAAGTTGAAATGATATTCGTCGATACACGCCACAATGACTACTAATTGGCTCTTAGAACATCCTGCGGGCCTTTTCATAATTGGTTCCTCTGCCTCCGTTGTTCCGAGGTCACTTTTCAAGCCAAAGTTCGTTTTGTGCAACGGAACGACGTTACCTAATCACTTCACTGCTCTTTGTTCCCTTCCTGCTCGTAAATCCTCATAAAATATTAATTTCACCCAAAACTTCCCCGCAGTCGCGCATAAACATTGATCATCTTGTTTGTATATCTTTTTTGAGAATATTTGAACCAAAATATGTGTTTAGCGCAGCTGATCGGCTGTTCAATGGATTTGTCGACGCGATTTGCGTCCTACCTCACTGCGCCAACCTATTTCTGTCAGCTGCAGAAATGCATTCCTGCCACATTAATAATATAATTGTTTCTTGAAAAGATTACAAGCTATCTATAGCTCACTATGATTCTCTTTTGTATACAAGACGTTTTGGTTAAAAAACGAAATTTCGAATAGTTACTAGAAACATAATGAAGGGTCTTGTGATCTCTGTCTAGAGTCATTTTTTTTCGTTTGGAAATTGGATTTCAGTTTCGGATTTCGAAGTCTAAAAGCCCCACACCCACTACCATAAAAACTGCGTTGAATTGAGCCAGGCACTCAAGAAAGCGTCAGACTTAATTTTGCACTTTCCCACTTTTTTGCACATTTTGCAACTGTATGTTGAAAATATATGTATTGCAAAGTAATGCTCGAATCAATTTACTACCAGTTTTTTTTCTCAAAATCCAAACAATTTTTTAATGATTTTCGTACTTGTTGAAAAAGATCGATTGCTTTCTGTTGCAAACCAAGCCTTTAAAAAACTCCCCCATTTTTTTATCTATCATTGTGGCAGGTGGCTGTTCTGGTTTCAACATTAGAAAGTTATTAAAGAAAAATAAATTTTGAAAAACCATTTTTTCCTATTTGCGTTATTGTGAAAAAAGCAACCTTGGATTACTTTTGCCCCTGTTGTCGCTCCGATAAAAACTATGCAACAGGGCTTGAAAGCATGATTTTCATGGTTTGCGACAGTTTCGAATCTATTTATTCCTGAGAATATAGATTTGATAATTTTGCAACAAAAAAAAATAGTGTTAGAGGTGCTTTTCGATCTTTCATATTCGTCGTACTTGCTGACACTCTAGTGCGTTAAACATAAACATCTCTGAGCTCAAGCTAAGGCAGATTTTCAACCCCCAAACCCGGAACTTACACAAAAAAGGAAGATTAAAGCACAACTGCAATTTATGTCTTCCTTTTACTATGTTCTCTGTTTAGCGTTCTCATACTCTCTGATGAAGAACATCACCCTTGCGTTTCGGTTATACGACCTACTTTACTATTCTCATAACGACGTCACATGTTCCGAACTACCCTTGGAGCTATGTTTAGAAGAATTACACCTAGTACGTCCTTTACAAGCTAGTTAATTTTGAAAAACGGTTGAGCTTATGTGCCATTGCCCTCTGCTGGTCTCTCTTTATTGGGGACACACGTGTCGAAATGTATTGCGCATCCCCGGGGAGTGTTAGCCATAAGTTCCCAATTACTCAGCTCTCCCAATTGAGTTCGCACACCCCGCGCACTTCCACGGGTGACAATCTTGATTACCTGGCACCCGAAAAGACGCCTGGAAAAGTTGCCATGGTCTGGATGTTGCGTGATCCGACGCTCTCAGATTTACGCAAATATCGCGTTTGAACCAGAATTTCTATCTTACTTTGACACGAGACGGTCTGGATTTCTTAATGTGTAAACAGTAGTTTCTGAAGAAAAAGTGAGATTACTAATTTTGGATGTCATGAGAAGCTTTTTTATCTAAAGCTTTCATTTTACAAATTACAAAAAAATCATAACGAAATCATTAGCATGATGATTCCAATCATCACTTTGAGCTTCCAAGCGACCGAAATAGTACCATAAATGTAAACTATTCTTACCTTAAACAATTTCTGTAAAATCCGAAAAAAGTAACTACAAAAGAAGACTTTTGTTTTAATCCTTTTCTGAAAGAAACATAAAGTGATTCAAACTATTTTCCAAAAAAACATCACAATGCTACATTTTTGATTCGTTTTTTTAAAACGTTCACCATAACAACTTTAGTATTCGTTTTTTCCGCCGACATATTTGTGTAAATGATGTTCCAATGTCATTTTTCATTAGTTTGTGGAAATCCAAGTCATACGTGAATTTACTTAGTGTATCAAACAACGTTCAGATTTGTTATGCCTTGTGCAAACTCATAGAGTAACAAGACAAATTCAATAAATATCCTCTGCCAAACATTTTGTTGGGGACATCGACACGGGGTTCCCGCAAACTTTGCTTTATTGATTTGCAACTTAAAACTGAATAGCAATGTTGTTTATTTAAATGTTAGTCTTTGGACACAATTAATCTGTAAGTCATCTTCGATGCACTCTCAACGTTGTATTTATAATATAGTTATTGGTTTTGTTAATCTTGATGTTTTCATCTTTTGAAACCGTTACATCTTGTTCTCGAAAAAGGAAAAGGTGAAAGGAATAAGGCGAGGATTTTTTGCGTCAGAAATAACACCCAAAATCTAACGCGAAACACGTGAAACAGTTTCATTTCCGATTCTATATTTTCCTATTTATTCTTGGCTTTTATATGTTTTATTTTAACTACAGCAAACTTTAAGTAGTGGTTACATTCATCTTTGTTTCTCTTGATTCAAAGTGTGTTTTGAAAGCGCGCGGTATTTTCCTTCAACAATGAACCAAGTTGAAAGTTAATTAACGTACAATTCATGTTGTTTTTTATTTTCGAAAGCGGAAAGGACATGACAATACGGGAAACGTCCTGACTTGTGGCTAGTTTCATCACGTCCATCATTCGGTAATTTCGGCTGTCAGAGGTCGCAAAACATGCGTGGAATATTAATTCAATGGCCAGACAGGGGCTTGATCTTTGACTGGGAAACCCGGATAGAATGATATAAACACATTAGAACTAATGTTCGAAATTAATTGGAATGACCAAGTAGATGAGTAAAACTATAAATTATGTATAACAAAACACGAATGAAGGATGCTTTAATTGGTTAATTGAAAGTCTGACGTAAATGGAAGTGATAATTCATTCACAACCGGAGTTCCAAACAGATTTTAGTTACTAGTGAACCATTAGGCAAGCAAAAGAAGAAATTTTGCTCTACAACACATAAGCTTAATGAATCTTATTCCAATTCACAGTTTAAAAAAAGTTCTGTTAGCAACAATTTGTTCTTGTTTTTTTTAATCATTTTCTTTTGCCGTTTTTGCGGTTTCACTAGTTTTCGCAAATTTCTTTCCAATGTGTGCTTGCTTATGAAAAAAACTAGCTATGTTATGCTTAGCCATCTCTTTTAAGGAAATTGTTTGAAATGAAATGTGTTCATTTTTGGCAACAATTATTGGTCATGTGCAATGTGTATTCAATCACACACACATACCGTTTCTAAAACACGCAAAGTTTTAATTCCCTTTGATAACTGAAAAAATCAAAACAAATTTGAGAATTGCTAGCACTCGGTATCAAAGGAAAATAAAAAGTCGGATTTCCTTCTGCCATTCCTTTCTACCACTTTAAAGCGAGAATAAAACACGATGACTCTTGGGAAAAACAAAATTTTTTTTAAGGAACAAAATATGGCTGGCACGAGACTGGACAATAAATTATTTTTGTAACCTAAATTGTATTTTAACTACATGACTAAAATTTTCCTTTTATTTCTTTTTCGGCCAAATACATGCAAGCAAAAATACAATTCCTACAGCGGTTCTTGATACCATTCTTGCTTATTTACCAAGTTTACATTCTTTAAAATTTTACTATTTTTCAAATGTAATTAACCTTGTCTTCTTGTTCATTTTTCCTTGATGAATCAACATATCTTTTTTTAAAAATCGTCTTCTTTGAATAGTGGCAGTTTGAAACTTTGTTTTCCCACTATTTGATGCATCACTAGCTGTGTTGGTGTAAAGCCTTTGCCAACAAATATCACTTCACAGCCGTGCACTCAATAGTACAATTCGCTCTTGAGAAAACTATCCTTTGAAGCACTTTTATCACACTTTTAGCTTAATTGTTCGTTTAATTCACTTCCCATCTTACTGAATCACATGAACATCCTGTTAATTACTGCAATCCAATCAGTTCATCCTACTGTAGGAATACAACGGTAATTAAATCATAATTATCTCCTCGTACTCTGCGATTGATGTGTGGTGTGCCTTCTATGGAAGATAGGTGCCTCGTGTAAACGAGTTGTTTTCGTAAAGAGTTTCATCCAAATTAGCACTGCTCTTCATTCACATGGCAGTCCTTTCCGTCACGCACCGTCTAAGACAGAGGACAGTTGGCCAGGCTCCAATTCGCGTCAAGTTTCCAACTTAAGACTAGCTTGTTTTCAACACTCAAAATCTTCAAATACGTTTAAACTCAAGTTTATCACTCTATTTGTACAAAATGCTGAATAATCTATGTTCCCATTCTTTTAACATTGACTATACAATTAAATTATACTTGTAGTTGGTTTTCTAGGTTTTACATTCCATAACAATATAATCTCTTTTAAAACTTCAATTACAAACATTAACTTTTATTTAATGAATGCCTTCTCCTCATTGCTTTTTCCTTTTTTTCTTTGATCAATCAATGTATCTTTAAAGCCGGTATGCTCAAAATTGTAAGGTTTTTGTGTTTTAAAAACAAAGTAAAGCGTTTCTACCAAGTGAAGGGTTTTTGTGATTTTGTCTTGTCTGCCTATTCTTGGCATTAAATTTAGCGTTGTTTTGCCACCCTCTTCTTAATTTTGATTTCAATCAACTACCGTGGTTCTTAATTAACGCCAAACTGTCACAATAACATCTATCATTACTGGAAACCCCACACGTGTTGTAGCTTAAAGCTACAGCAATCCATGACGTGATAGAAAACCCAGTCTTTGATACCAAAGAAGGCCCAATAAAGCTCCAGTGCAAATAGATTTCATGCTTGGTTTAAGCAGAGACCAACTTGTACTGGCCTAAGGCTTAGTTGCCTTTGTTGACCACCATTTGAAGCTTTATACATTTAGTAACAATCATTGTGGTGTTTGAGACTGATTTTAGAACCATAGACAGAACAACCGTCCTAAAATCCCATGTTTCGTTCATTTTAACTATTCTAAGCGGCACACTAATTGAACTGTGATTTCCATTAAACCGTTCTATTTTTAAAGCACCGACGTCTTTCCATTAGGACGTGTTGTGATATTCTAGACCCTTTTAGCTCGCAGATCCGAGTATTTGGATCAACTATTTTGAAGAAGGTTTGATTTCAAATGAGAATAACAAGCTCAATTTGCTGGAGAGTTTGCAGTTTTTCTGTTTGAAAATGAACGGAATACTTCGCTTTTTGCCTCATTGTGTGAAATTTGCATGTTGAAAATAATAAAAGTAATGTTTACATTCCAAACATGAGAACGCCACCTCCCTTTTTTCCCTGCAGAAATATTCTTGTTCAAATGACCGTCGTTCTTGACGTGACTGTGGATTATCAAAGTACTAAACTTAATCCAAAACAACAATCAACTATATTTACAATAACAGCAAATACAGTACAGTATTAACTTCCCCAGTCAAATATATCCTTTGTTTTTTAAGCGTTGGTGTTTGCCCTTCCCTTCCTATCATGAGAATTAATAATATTATCAATACCCATTCACACCCGCAGGCGGAACCAAAAGTGAGGCTCGCGGAGCTTATTTATTTGGCGTTGTGGATCACACGCCGAACTCTAATTGCCCGCTTCCTCATTTCGATAGTTCCCGGTTCAAAGGCTATCCATTTGTCTGTTTTTGGATTCTGACAGAAACCATTGGCATTTTTATACCTGTTTGCAAATACCGAACAATACCAGGAAATTTTTTCCCCAAAAAGACCTTTCAACGTCTACTTATGTTCGTCTACGGACACCTCAAGAAATTGGAAATACAACCCTTTTGGTTCCCTGTTGTTTGTATTTATTGTTGTCGTTACGTCTATGCCTAAGACGTCATTTTGTTTTGGGTTTTCTGGAATAGCCCGAACAAAAGAAAGATCTCAAGACGAGAAAACGTAACTTTTTTCCAGCTTTCAAATCATCTTTAAACTTTCTTTCAACCTTTACTCATTGTCTTATAAACCCATAGTTTAACAATGTAACCTAAAGACCAACTCCATTCATAAACGTGCTAGAAATCCAACATTGCCGTTTTGTGAAATGTCATTACTAATTTTTCTTTTGGTAACAATTACGTCCTTTTGCAAACATTTGGTAATATTTTCAAATAGAATTCAACTTCATTTACCGTTAAACCTGAAACATGTTGAAGTGCGTTTTGCTAACTAATACGGTTGAATTCCAACTCGCACTCTGAGGGCACAAAGAGAGGTCTCACGTGAGAGAATCATCCGGAAATAATTGCCTTCTTTCTCTGATAGTGATCCAGCAATTTCCTGTACTTTTATCAGACGAGGGATCATGTTCTCTTCTGAAAGAAGTCTTTTATTCAAACAGTAATTGTGAGTTTCTTCGGTGCTGATCATATGATAGCACGATTGAGTTACCTCAAGAAAACTTGTTATTTTTTCTTTTATTTTTTTTGTTCGTTAACAATTAGTAGAGTTTTGTAAAAGTTTTGTAAATTTAAAAAAGTTATTATATTTCAACAAAACTGATACTCCTGATTCGTAAAAGTTCCTCCTTATAAAAACCGTTTGTTTTTATTAGTTTTGGTGTGTTACGGGTTCTCGAAAATAATTGAACATGTTTCACTATAGTTCGTGCCAAAACTCCTTCGGAACAATTTGCCAATATTTTGAAGTTGTTCCAAGCGTCCAACATATGATATTCAGGGAATGTACGCAGCCAAATCGGCCGAAGGAGGTTTGACGGCTTCTATTGTTGAGTTTGGTTGTTATTTTGAATGTAGTGGTGTATGCTGCAGATCAAGCCCTTCAAATAACTGGTTTACATGATTTATTCATTGCATCGTCTAAGGAGGTGCTATGTAGCTGTCAAATTGATATATAATTGTTTTCACTTGCCATTTGTGAAAGGGTAGACGCTCTTTTAGGTAACGAAGTGTCTAGGCGACATGTCCATATTTAGCACTCCATTCAGGCTCCAGAAGACGCCAGACTATGTTTTGCCGACCAAAAGTCGTGCTTTGTTCATATCATATACCTGAGGCTCAAAAATCAACCGATTTTCCATCGAAAGTGTGTACTTTCTTGTTGGATCAGCTTTCGTTATTTTGGTGAAGAACCCAGTCGCAGTTGCCATTTTTCAAGTCTTCTGAGGTGTTGTCCGCGTCACCTGTCACGAAGGCCTGCATAATAAACTGCCTGGACCAAGTCCAGGCGATGTTTAAGCTACCTGTCAGACTATTTGCACTTTCAACCGATACAGACACAGATATTGTAACAAAATTGTTTTGATCCGTTTGATTCCCGCCGGCGATCGACCGCCAGGCCTCTCATTTCCTGCCAATCGTCCGTCCTTCCGACAATTCCCAGAACCGGGCACTCCACAACCCTTCTTTTGCTTCGTGGGATATGGCTTTCCTTTGAAATCCTCATTTAATGAGAATTAGTCCATTCAAAAGAACTGTTATGTAGTCGTCTAGATGTTGTCTACTACATACAAAACAACATCTATACTATGTTGTTCTAGCAACAACCTAAAAACTTTTTTTTTGGAATTCGCTCGTACTTATCCTGTTTTTCTTTTTTGCTTCACCGTGCTTCAATACTCAATTTTAGTCTTGTGGTTAATTATTTTTTATTTGAACAAAAATAGTCTTTAGACAAATTATATTTTTCGCCAGTTATGGTATATTCCTTCGGTTAACTTCGTTTGGCCAGCAACAAAAGCACTCTTGCTTTCTGAAAACCTTTTTTTAGGAACTGTTTTTTCAAAGGTGAATGAAAGCCAGTTAAGTTAACAAACCCTCTGTTTTTCATTGACTGTTTTTGAAATACGTTTTACTAGGTAAATGATCAGTTAAAATGAACAACTCAAACAAGAGTTTTTTCAATTAGTACCTGACGTAATGTCTGAATGCCAAAACACTTAAGGGCACAGAGGCAAACACAGGAAATAAAGGCAATATATTCGCTATGCCGCATGTGTTCATCCCACGAACATTTTTTTAGTACTATATTATTGTCCTTCTCTGAACTGAACTTTATCAAAACCTTTTTTCGTATTTGGAATCAAAACAACTCAATCCATTATTTTTCTAAATGCCAAACTCTACTATCTCGCCCTTTGTTTCGTCTGATTCTGCTGCTCAGACCATTTTACTAAACTTATGAATCAACATCAAAACATTGGCACGGGTTAGCAAACCAGCACACCAAGTTTTTGCCAAACGATAAGTCCCTCAAAACGATTGATAACTAGATTCTAGGTTTCATGATGAGCTTAACGTTATCTTCTTCAATGATTGATATCCCTTGATATTGGCCCCAATGATCTTTCCTCCTACGCTGTTGATCACATGGTGTCCTTCTCAAAATTTTCATCTCCACCCGGCTCAAAGTAATTGAGTGTTGACCCGGGTCCCCTATGCTGTTTTCGGCCGCTTGTGCTTCAAGGGCAAACGAAGATGTTCTCTGCCGGAGGCGATACTAAATCTGCAATTAGGGCGATCGG
This sequence comes from Oscheius myriophilus, assembly GCA_964057215.1. Taxonomy (NCBI): domain Eukaryota; kingdom Metazoa; phylum Nematoda; class Chromadorea; order Rhabditida; family Rhabditidae; genus Oscheius; species Oscheius myriophilus. Next base: position 16,511,163 of record OZ059907.1, read on the forward strand.
CCACGCTTCCACAATCTCGCCCCACCCGCCGAGTCAGCGTTGTTGATTTCCTGCCTGAAATCTGAGCAATTCGGTGTTTACGCAAAGGTAAGTTGGCGCCACTTACTAGTCCTTTCCTCTCACGTGAGAGCTGCAAAGGTTTCACTTCAGCTCATTTTTCCTCACCATTGTAATTTAAAGCACTTTTGTTCATTTTTGATTGTAGAACCTTATTGGTCACGGTAACAGTGATCACAATGAACATAATACGTCTGCATCCACATTGATTGTAGCAAATTCAGTTAAATTACAAAATTAGACGAATTTCATGTTGGCTCAAGCTCGACATGTGGGTGTGCGTTTTTATTAATAAATAAATTATAGTTATGCCTGAACACACTCAGCGATAAAGTTCCGCTTCAAAACATTACCCTTAGCAAACTTCCAAGCAGTACCTAAAACGATTGTGTAATTTTCCTTGTTGACTTTTTTGTGATATATTGCTTTCTTAAAAGAAAAAGTTCCTTAACATAGCTTTTTTTGTTTAAACAATGACACTTTTATAAAAAATCACAAGGTACAATATCCACCATGGTGTGGTTTGCTACAGTAATCTCACTACAGTAATTTCCGAATTTACGAAAGTATCAGGGATTTTTAACGTTACTGGAAATGCTGAAAGATTCGTTTAAAATACAACCACTACTGTTAACTTTTGAAAGGTTTTTAAAACATGAAAACTTTAAGCTATGAATTAAACCAAACAAAATTTTTCTCTAAGTATTATTATTCTATTCATATGTGATAGTTATTCAGTCAACCTCATTCTGACACTTAACTATAATTGTTTGTACATAGCTTCCAAATTCATTGAACTTTCAGTCAGCATCGTGTCAAACCGTCGTTTAAACAAATCGAACAGTGCAGTGGATCGCATGGTTACAAAACATCAACCTTACCAAAAACAAACATCATTCGTCTTTGAGCACGCCCATTGGCTTACGTGGACCAGGTCTTCCGTGTCACTGCGATTCGCTTTTTCCCCAGACCCAAAAACCACCACAAAGCCGCATTACCGTCTGTTAATTATCGTGTTTTCGACGCCAGGAGAATGCAATTCATTGCTTTGCTAGCGATTGCATACTCCCACAGACGGCGATTGTGACCGTGTTCCGGCTATAGAATTCCCGTAGAAAGTTTCCTCAACACAAACATGTTGTTGTTCTGCTCGATCCCCAAAACCGCCTATGTAAATAAGTGCTGATTTTTTAGCAGTTCCCGTGCTTAAAACAAGTTTTTGCGTCTCCTAAATATTTTAAAATTCTAAAGCTATAGAAGCATAACGAACATATTTCGATTTGATTATTGGTTAATTAAGACCTAACAGATTAAAACATATATAAGCTCTTCAGATATGTCATTAGACAAGTGTGCGACAACTGTGTCAATTATGTTACTTTACCGGATGAAAGAAAACTCTTTTTGAAAACATAGGTCAATTTAAATCACTATTTAATATGTTTCACTAAAAATGTAATGAATTTTGCTATGAAATGTAACGCATCCAAATACATTTTTCGATTTAGAAGTATCCTTTTTTCATATAGGACCTTTGCGTTGCAACTTCCATGAACAACTTAAAACCTGAAACAATATTGCGCACGTGGACACTTGCAAATGAGTAACTGTTTATTATATTGTAACCATGTAAAAGTGTATTTCGTCAGCTCCACCGTAGATTATTAGTCCAATTGATGTATAAGCCTTTCATAACATAACTGACAACACGTTCCGAAGTGTGAACTTGGGTCTCATTGCTTGCCAGCTCACGTTTCCATGGTTTGCGCAAAGTTTTTTCTACAAGTGGCTTTGAATTTCATGGCTACTCGGCGGAGAAATCGAATATCCAAAGTTTAAAATTTGAACAAATTAGTCTCGTTTTGGAAAAAAAACAATGTTGCAAAAGCAATTTTCGAAGCTATGAAATCAAAGAAAGTTTAATCAAGGGTTGCAGTTTTAGTCTGACTTCAAGAAACCTTCAATAAAAAGTTGTTTACACATTTCAATGCGGGTTACGGTCGCAATCCTTGGTTAGCATCGCCACATCTTGACACTTATTGCCAGACGGGTAATTTTAAAGGAGGGGCTATTTTTAACACAGCTTTTTTTGTTTTTGCACGTATGCTGTAATTTCAATTTTGCTTCCGTAGTTTGTTATGGAATTGAATTCCACTTGTGAAAAGGTCAATTGCAGTTCACAATGCATACGGTACTTTGTTGTCACCATTGAGTAAACTTATAGTGTTACAAGACAAACCTATTCAAGCATACACACTTTATGGCTGACAAATAACATTGTTAAATGCGTATTTGCCATGAAATGTCCTTGTTTGCTTCCTAATTTGAGGTCTTAGTACAGTAGGTGTTTGATGGACCGAATCCCAGTCTTTTACTTTCAAACCAGACGTCGAAGTCCGTAAGAAGCTCGTTTCCTGCCCCCACGAAGATCCTCGCCGACGACATCACTAAGTCTCCTTTTCCCACGTTTGTCACGGAAAAGAATGCGCGATTCGGGCCTAAAATAAATTTAAACGTGATGTGTTTCGGTACCCTCAACACTATTAGTTAAAATATTCACATGCTTCACAGAAAAATGTCAATTGTATATCAATTTCGAGTGAACTTTTTGTTTTTCTTTTGAAATTAGTACTGTACCGCACGTTGTTCGATCAGCTAGCCCTCCGTTGTTTTTAAAATTCTATTCTTTCAGTTAACTTTTTATTTGGTTGGTTCGTCTTCGAATTGTAAATGAGTTTGAAAATTATAACATAAAATACATATGTGACACGGTTAAAAGAGATATTTTCGGTTTCAGCACATAAATGCAAAAATGCAGCGTAGGCGCGTAAACTGGTTTAAAAGGACACAACAAAGTCCTTGTTGTGCAAGTTGATTCCATTTTCTCTAATTCAATCCCAAATTGAAAAGCTATTTTGTTTAAAGTAAATTTCATGCAGATTTCTGGATTTGGTCCGTTCTACAACTGTTCGTTTGATATTTACATAATAAAAACATCATACAAAGTAAGCAGCTTTCTTTTAATTCTGTCTACTTATCCCTTTCTAATGAAAAGATTATTTACGATCTCTGATTGGTCCTTGTTTTTGTTTTGGTTGCATCTTGTTTTTGTTTATTCAAAATTGCAATCTGAATTAGTTTTTGCTATCTTTTTGCGCGATATGTACTCAAAAAAGTTTACTTAGACCTCCTGCAAAACTCCTCCCACTCATTTCAAAGCAATGTTTTTCTTGAACCCAGTTTTGAAAACTTGGAATTTTTCGGCAATTTTTTTATTGTTCGTGTTACAAACTACATAAATTCTGCAACACTATTAATCTTTGAATATCGGATACATCATTTTTCCTTTTACAACAGGTGCACTTATACTTAAAACCAATTTTCCAGCTAGGAGACGAATTGTACCGAATTATCGGCGCATACGTGAAAACGCAATTAAAATGTGTTCTCTGATGATTGGGCTGTTGATGCTCTGCTTTCTGGCGTATATTACTGTAAAATTGACAATAAGCCAATTTCCGGCGAGTCAAATTTACTTGTTTATTGCCGTAGTTGATTGACGACGGGTCTAGTCTTGAGGTTCATACAGCAACTATTCCTCCTAAGAAAACCGCGCATTTTCATCTTTCATGCAAAATATTAATATACCATAATTACGCTGTGTATCCGCTACGCGACCGCAGGGCAAGTCAAAATAATCATGAAAATTGGTTTGTTTTTCATCTTTTTTCTTTTGAAAAAGTACTCTGTTAGATTTCAACACTTTTTGAAGAATTCTCTGTTTTTGTGTTTTGTTTCTTTCGCGTCATTCGTTCAGGAATAGCGTGCTACGGCGATTGTGGAGAAAATCTAATTGTTGCTCTAATTGTCAAGATGTTATCTTTTATGAAATTGTTCTATTAAATTGAAAAGATGCATCTGGGAATTTTGTGACGTAAAAGGCGTTATCTACACCGCCTGAAAAACATTTGCGTAACAGTCTAATTTGAAAAGACTTTTTTAGTTGTAAGATAAGGTTCCTGAAGCTAAATAAAAATAACAACTAGATAGGAGCATCCAACATAGTTTTTGCATTGTGTTTTACGCGCTGTTAAGCACAACTAGAGCATTAATTTTTATATATTTATGAAACCGATTCATAAGCGTTATTTGTATCTTTGTATTCTAAGTTCAAATACTATGTGACATTTTATGAAGTGCAGCGATTTGTGGCCGAAGGTGAACAATTGTAGTAAACGAGTTTAATTCCCCTTTATATACCCTTGATTAATCAAAATGGTTGAAGTGGAACATGAACTTTAGTTTCTTCCATATAATTTCCCTTCCATTTTCCAAAATCACCTTGTCTGCCTCCGCAAGTTGCTGTTTTCCTTTGTCATTTTTGTTGACGTTAGTCTGCCACGAGGTTTACTTTGCACCGGGAACCAATGCAAGAGTCAGTGAAAATGCTAAATTGCAGCTGTTCCGAGAAACCTGAACACAGTCATTCAAGCGCCGGGTGCTTTGTTTGCATAATGAAATAAACAGCGGCAAAGTGGCGAGGCTTGTCTTTTAGTTTTTGAACAAATCAGAGTTTCAACAATTCAATGTTGAAATCATGTTGACAGACTCCGAATGAATTAATATTTAAGAAACATACGTTAAAGTACCTGTTTACCGGTGTTTCTCTTCAGAAACGATGACGCACAATAATAAGTAATTCATAAAAACTGCTTCCAACTATGAAATATTTGCCAGTACCTCGTATAACAAGCGGACAACATATATTTACGGATTTTTGCTTATTGGTGTGCTTGAACCTGTGCTACATATGAGAAAATGGGGGATTGCCCTTGTCGTATGGTTTTTTTTCTTATTATTGGTGCGGTTCAGGATGTATACTTTGCTATGTGACCAGAAACCTCTGTGACCTGTTTCTTTTTCATTTTTTGCACCGTTGTCTCAGTAACCGCTTGGATTAACTTGCATCTGTTTTTGCACAAATCGGATTCTCCGAATGCTTGACTAAGCCAAACAGTGGCTATCTATGACGATTCTCGGAACATCTAGCATATTCGATTAACGTCTTTGGCCTGCCAAAGAGAAGTCATCTCTAGGCTAAAACGGGTTTTCGTTTTTAAAATGACTGTTTCTTCCTCTTTTTTACATAAATCAGTCTGAAGCTGTAATGCGCTTATATACAGAGTATCGCATTTGAACAAGTTATAAATTTGTTTTGCAAAAATAAATCTTCGAAAAAAAAACGTTGTAATATATCCTTCTTGTTACATTTAACTGATATAATAACCTAGTGACTGATTTTGCCTATTTTCATATAAATCCATACTGCAATTTAAATTGGGAGCACCTTTTGTGAGGAATTGGATACATTTCAAAATTCCTAAATGAACCCTTAGGTGCGAGAACCACGAAACTTCTAAACACAAACTCAAAACACTTGAATGTACCTGTACAAAGCGGTTGTCTTTGGTTTTCGAATCATGGGTCGGATATACAGCAACCCAATGTAACATGCCGTAAATTGGGGAAAAAAATGCAAAAAAAAATGCTACAAATTACGGTATTGTGCCTGGAACATGTTTTCACAAAGCTTAAAATCTCAGTCTTTATAGAATCTTGTTCCTATGAGGTATCAGAATTCAAGTTTGTGAGATGGATGTTTTCCGAGAAGTTGCTTGTTGAAAAGGTTATGTCCTTTTTAAATGCATGGCAGCGTAGGTTGCGTTTACAAAATCCTACACGCCTTATGCAAAATTAAAAGATTTCGAAAGCAACCGATACTGTACATAATTTTGAATGAATACGTTTCATGTACCGTATACATCATCTACGCAAGTGGGTGTGTCATTTCAAAGTGGATCAATCATAACATTTCCCATTTGATTGCTTTTTTATGCAACAGGTGCTCATGGCGCAATAAAAGCCCAGTGTCTACTTCTATTATCTCCATTCAGCGTTTTGCGTATCCCAGTGGACCCCCGCGTGTTCATCAAAAGAGCTGTTTTTCTGTCTGTTAAACGACAGAGCTGTGGGAGCAATTGTCGGCTTTTCACACAAAGGTGATCCTTCAGGGAATAGCGATGTGTTGTAGGGCCCCGTGTGTGTTGTCCTTCAGGGGTCATTAATCATCATGCACCCGTTGGCGGCTCAGTTTTGGCGCAGGTCTCACGAGCTCACGTTTCGTCGGCTCCTCCCACCCCGAATCTCGCTCCTTCCGCCTTTTTGTCTCTCTTTTTTATGTGACGCCTTGGAAAAGGAACCCAAGCCATTCTCAGGCATGCGACCACTTTGTTCTTGTTAATCCGTAAGTCTGGAGATCCTGGAGGGTTTTGGAAGGGATTACGTTTATTTGTGATTATCTGTCTGCTTGCAATTTCTTCGTGGGCGGCATTTTCTAGATTCAGGCGGAAGCCTGTTTTTCCAACAACAAAAAATCTCGCTTTATAGCTTATTTTCCCTTTTCACTCTAAAGGTAAAACGTGGATAACTTAGATTCCAGAAAGTTATGCTTTACGAATCTAAGCCCGGTTGTTTTGGCTCGACTTTCGAGTTTTGTGCCTATCAGCTTCGTTGAAACCTTATATTCCAATGTCAGAATTGTTGGTCATTATTGTAAAGAGTGTACCTATCGGTTCTGATGCTTAACAGACCCTACAATTTTCCTTGTACTCTCTTTCCTAGACATTTCTTTTTGAGCCATTTCGGAACAACAGCAGGATCAAAGTTGTAACCCTGCAAGTGGATGTGTGGCTTAAAACGCTGAACAAATGCTCTTAGGTCAAATTTTGAGTCATGGAAGCTTATGTTTTGCGGATTTTTGTTTGCTGAAATCGTAAATGAATAGGGGTTTTCTTTGTAACCTTAAGATTCGCAGCTTGTACGTCACTAACGAATTTCAAAAAGACAACATTGTTATGGGGCTAGGTACTGAAACATTCGCTTCGGTCTTTTTGAAGATAGAATACAACATTATCTAAAGTAAGGGCTAACATAAAAGTTCTTATCAGAATTGACTATGTTCATAATAAAAAATATTATAACCAAATGGGTCCGCGAGCGTCCTCTTGTGCCCACCCGCCGGACTCTCTTGGGATGGCTCGATCTCTAATGCGCAGAGTTTATCGCTTAATAGAGTGCGATTATCTCGCTAGGAACCAGCACAGTAATGAGATTTTCGTTTTTTCCTCATATCTCCGTCACCTTCCTCCGCACGTCATTTACAATGCAGAGTCAAGGCTGCGCACTCCTATTAGCTCGATCTTTTCCGGTTCTTCAGAATTTCGAAACAAGCTTCTGCGGGGGATTCGTCATGAATCAGGGCTTGTCCGGCAATTTTACAACAATTTTCATGACATCAGACAGAAAGAGATACGCCGTGTCATTCAGACGACCCCTGTGGCAACAGTCCGTCTCTCCTTCTGTTCTAATTAGATGCGTGTTGTGGCTAAGTCGGCATTACCCAGCATTTTCTGGCGTTTCAAACGATGAAAACGAGGCGTTTGCTCATCAGCGTCAACAACCTTCGTCGAGTATACCCGCAGCCTCGGTTTACCGTCGAACAGCGGAAAGTTACGACATACACAACATTTTTGTGACTAGACTCAGCAGTGTCACGGATACTATTTTCAAAAAATTCCTGTTATTTTATGCATACCTTACGTATGTTTAACACAAGGAAACAATTTTCATGTCAACATTTTTTCACAGGACCCGGAATGGTCTCGAACGATGTTTTCTCTAAAGTTGTTTTATTATTTCTTCTAACATTTAAGACTTGTGACGCGTTCTGCATCACGAGAATTCTTCCCCTATCAACTTCCAGAAATCCCACGACCCCGTTCGCAGCATTCCATTGAACATTTCATCAAAGATCTTCTTTTGCCCTAAGGTTCCTTAATATTCATACTTCTCCTTTACATTCTATTTCAAAGATAGTCCAGAAAGTGGTTACATTTCGATAAACTACGGTTTCAACTCGAGATAATCCCCTCGGTCTCAGTGTCTGAGCAGAGATCTTCTGAAGCTTTGTCTTATATTATGAGTGAACTTCCTCCCCTGGAGACTTGCATGATTCTACGACAATAACAATCCAATCGGTCCACCTAGTGTAGTAGCATTTCTTCAGTTAGCTTTGGATTGGGGTGTTGACCAAGCTCTTCTCATTAGGGCAAAACTCCTGACCAAGAAAATGACGTGGCTCTTTCGCTTTGAAAGTGTTTTGTTTTGTAAACGGAAGGCAGGCAGACGTTTTGCATTCGCTCTATATCCGAATGAAAAACAGCCATGAAGGTCCCTCTAAGAGACTGAATTGAGGCGGAGCCCCAGACGACCAGTGGGTCCAGTCAGATCTTCGTCACAAGATAAACGTGATTTCGTTAAACCTTATGTTGTTCGAACCGGCTTTCTCATCTTGTCACCATATCCACTTGATCCAAAGACAGCGTTCCATTCTTTCGCTGTTGACTGAGGTCATCTTTGAATCTTGACTAAGTTCACACGTACACAAGACCACACTTATCGCCTAGCCAATTCTTTGCTTGTACTTTTGGGACAAGCTCCCCTCTCGCCTAACCAGCAATCTCTTGTAATACTAGCTCCTCCATTCTCCTCCTGCGAATGCTCCAAAGAAATTATATGACGCTGTCTTTTGTCATATAATTTGTTTTGAAATAAGAATCAAATTAAGCCAAGAGGGGCGTCGTACGATGGCGCTATTTACCCTCAGCGGCAAACATCAACACAAATACCCATTGAATTACCTCCATCCATGGAATCTTTTCTTCCTTACCTATTTTAGTTCCGTTTTCTTTTTTTAAGCTGCGAAACCTTTCAAAGTTAAAATTTTGTTTTCTGATAATGTGTCTGGTGAAACTGTGCGTTGTTATCCCATGTTAATCCTTTAATTCAATTTTGCTTCGTCATTCATGTAAGGTTTGGGTGAAGCACAAATGAAGCCAAACACTAAGGTACAGTAACCAACAAGATCAAATTATCACCCCGTTTCTTTGAAAATCGCTCATTTGCTTAACGTTCTTATGTAAAGAAAATTTCAGTTAACTAATTCTACTTATGTTAAGGCATGAACTCGGTAAAAATCAAGAACATTATTAACTTTTTTTTAATTTTTTAAAACTCGCTTCTGTATAACGATATTTCATTGTTGAAAAACAAAAAGAAGGTTCTTTTCAACAAAAAAAGTAAAGTCTTTGCAAACTTTCATTTGAAGTAGGCTTGCTGTTTTTCAAGCATTTAGTGAAAAGGTCGAATTTTAAATTACAACAAATGTAAGCACGTAAGTTTTTCTATGGCATTTCATAACATTCCCGTTTACAACCAAGCTGTTTAAACTAAATGGGAACGAACGAGTGCGAAAGATTCATTTTAAGGCATAAAACACATTATTTGTTGAAATCTTGAAGTGTTCTGTGGCAATTTTAACCGTTAGGCAAAGACAAGTGGTGCCAGACATCTAATGGCGGGAACATGAGTAGTCCTCATAATTTAGCAGAAAAGTACATTACGCGTCATCCCAATTTTGTGTTTTGACTACCTAATAACAATTAGCCTCACTGATTCCACCCCATTGTATGCGGTTTGAACCACTTGTTCTTTGAACTTGTTTAACACTTGTTCTGCTATTTTTATGTTTTGGAGTGAGTTTTCGGTGGTTTTTTTTATCAACTGTTGACGTGTACTTGACTGCTTCAACGACACATGCCTCTTGAAGCTACTAGGAATAATGCATAATACGCGATTTCTCTCTATTCGAGTCTCTCTTGCCCCAAAGTTCCAAACAAGCCGTTTAAATTGTCTCCCTCTCCGTCAACTGTCATTCACCGAATTCACGCCGACTACCACGACGGCTGAAAACGCAATAACACGTGGATCTAACAGAAAATACTCGTTTATTCGTTGCTTACCGATCTCTTGCGACGTTTCCAGAAGCACCAAAGGCTCCTTTCCTTTTTCCCTACCCACGTTTGCTTTAGCGTCAGAGATATACGCCGGGAATTGCAACGGATGTGTCATTGAGACTGCCGATTAGTGAAAAATCAGCGTCTTAGCATAAGAAGATTCGGCTCTTTCTTTCCTTTTCTTATCTCATTTGCCACTGAATCTTTTTCAAACTCTTCCGGTTTACATAACAATTTTTTAAATATGTTTTTTCAGGCAATGAACACAATAAATTCATCGTGCCCTGAGGGCGCGATAACGGTAGCCTGCCTCACACTTGGGCAGGCTGTTATTACCATCGCTAGTATGCTCACAGTTATGCTGGTAAGTGTTCAAGTTTGCAAATATAATTTGTTTAATTGTACTCTGTTTGCGAAAATTCGTAGTATGAACTCTAAACTTTGAAAAACTTTCTAAAACTCGTATTTTGTTGTTTTTAAAGCATATTTGGCCAAATTTATGTTTTCCTCAGAACATTTTTGAAGTCAAAAAAAATTTAACAAAAAACATTAAAGATTTTATTGAAATCGGAATATTGAAATAGTGAAATTTCCATTTTAAATTCGCTGCTCTCGTTTTTAAAACATACATCAGTTTTTGTCAACATGATTTTTATTTACTTGTATTGTAATCCGTAAAATAGCAGATTTTATAATCATTGTTGTCAAAATATCGTCTAAAACCTTGTAAATATTTGCGAACTAAACGAAGCTCGGGCATAAAAATTATTTTTGTTGAAATACATTTACAAAAGAAGAATTTTGTTGCATCATTTTGTCTACCTGTTCTTTGAACAATATTATCTACAACTCATGCATATCTAGCGCATAACATTAGGGTCATTCACCATTGTTTTCCACATTGATATTTACAACTATGAAAGAGTTTCATCGATTATTCAAATCCACTTTGAAAAAAACTCATTTTTGTTTTCAGATTATTGTTCTGGGCAATTTGTTGGTAGTTGTTACCGTATACCGGGACCGAAAACTGCGAGCGCAACGTCAGAATTGGCTAATTGTTTCATTAGCTCTGGCAGACCTTTTGGTTGGACTTTTGGTGATGCCCCTCACTTTGATCTACGAGATCATTGGAGAGTGGAAACTAGGTATTTTAGTCTTGTAACTGAGACAAATTTGATTCAGGAATGGTTTTGTGTGAGATGTGGTTGGCTTTGGACGTTCTCTTCGTCACTGCTTCCATTCTCCATATCTGTGCGATTTCCTTGGATCGCTACTTTTCCGTGACCTCTCCTTTGACCTACCCAGCCAAACGGACTCCTCGTCGGATGTTCATCTACATAGGTTTGTGTGGGTCTTGTTTTCCGCGCGACACCGCCAAGCAGGCGGTTTCCACCTTGTTTTCGCACACGCGATTAGCGGGAAAATGAACCGCAATTGAGTATTTTCGCAATATGAATGGAGGGAATATAGGAGAACAGCAATTAAATTACAACAAATCTGCAATAGCCTATTCGAATCGAGACAAAAACCGCCTGTCGAGAAGCGAAATTGCATTAGCGACGTATCGCTGACGGAGCAAAAGCACATGATTGCTGGAAGTGTTCTAAGATTTATGAATAAGATATATTAGGATTCACTATAAACATAAAGAAAGCTCACAAATTGGCGGAAATTTCAAAACTAGCCTGAATTTCCATCTTTCAGGAGTCTCTTGGATCGTATCGCTTCTTATATGTCTTCCACCAATTTTCGGCTGGAGGCCCGACAGAGAACCGGGGCAATGCACAGTCAGCACGGATATTGGTAAGTCTCTTAAAAGTTTCAAAATTTGTGTAAATTCAAATCCTTTTAAATCTTCTGAATAACAAAAATGTGTTTTAATCCCACTTCCTCGTTTTTAGGATATGTGTTGTACTCCTCTCTGGGATCATTCTACATCCCTGTGATTATTCTTGTCATCGTCTATGCAAAGATTTACTCGATTACTATTCGTCACTCGAGACAGCGTATGAAGGAACACGCCCGCAGAGACAATACTTTGGCCAAACTGTCCCATAAGTCAAGTGAGTTGCGACAGAGAAACAGCGGAACGATCCTTAGTCACAGGTCGACAACTGGTGGAGTTTGAGATGATGGAGGACAACTCGGACCCGAATTACGAACATTTACCCGTGGACAAAAAGGTAATTGAGTTGTCGAAAAACAATTACCACTTCCTCAGGACTCTCTGAACAACTACCAAGTTCGCAAGATCTCCGATGAAGATAGAAACTCGGACAAGAAAAAGGTGTCTTTTTCGAACTTTATCTCTTCGGTGAGATTTGGTTGGACCAGGAAATGACGGATGTTGTAGGTAAACTTTGACCTTCATGGTGGGAAGAAGGATTCTCAGAAGAGTGACTGTGGGAACGTGGCAGAGAAGAGGCGACGAAAGCTCAAGGCCAAAGAACGTCAGGCCACGCTTCTCCTGGGAATTATACTGTCAGCGTTTATTCTTAGCTGGCTGCCATTCTTTGTAAGTTTCTCAGAATCAAGCGAACTTCATCTGGTGACAAAGTTCAAACCAAACACATCAAAACAAACAGATTGAAGAGGAATCCTTTGGGAATGGAAAAAACCCCCTTCATTTATCCGTTTTACAAAATACCGTTTTGCCTTCGTGAATTCTACTCGCCATGTTTTCTTAAAAAGTATGCAAGACAGCAAAACTGTTCAGCAGTTCGAAAGTTTTGCGTTTATGCGTACCCTATTTGGGGTTACGAAAGTTGATTGAAAATGTAATATTGTTATGGACTTATGACAAAAATTAAAATTCTGTAATGTGAAAATTACATTCCTACTCTCATGTAACCGAAAATTTGGTATGCAAGACTGTCGAACATTTCAAAAGTTTTCGTGTTAAGCGTACTCTATTTGGGGTTAAACGACCGTTTTTTTAAATGTAATAGTTTTTTGACAAATGATAGAAAAAGGATCAAAATGAGAAGGCTGTTTTCCAATACGGCCGAAAAGCGTAAAAAAGCGTAAAAAATGAGATTTGGGCCATTAAAACAACTTTTACGTGAATTGGTATGTTTTTCTTATGTATAGTCATGCTAGTCTTGAACCAAAAATAACTTTCAAAAATGCTGCGTTTTTATTGCTTCTGAGACCCTCCAATGTGAAAAACAAGCCAAATTTCGCACCAGAAATGTAAAATCAAAAAGTCATGTTTTTCATTAGCAAATTGAATTGAAAGTCTAATCTTTAAAGGGTGGACATAGGCTTCTACTGTTCTTTAAAAATATAATAGTTTATGGTTCTAAAGTAAGATTTTATTTGTAATGTTTCAGGTGATGTACGTGATTGGAGCTTTTGGCTACGAGGCTCCCGCAGTCGTCTTCAAGTTCTTCTTCTGGCTGGGATACTGTAAGTGAATCTCTCCAATCTTTAATTACCCTCGCTTTTTTAGGCAATTCCGGTATCAATCCAGTCATCTACACGGTCTTTAATCGAGAGTTCAAACGTGGCCTATGTCGTCAGCTGCGTAAATTCGAGCGCTATCTCACGCCGTTCTCGGATATCTACAAATGACTATCTCTACGCCTTTCCCATGCTCTATTTGTGCCATTCTCTTCCCTTTTCACTGTTTTCCAGCTTATCCGATTTCCGGGCGCCTTTTACATTCAGCCTTCTTTCCTTCGTACAGGTTTATACTATGTCATTGTGTTATAAGGAATTATGAATTTTTCCTAATTGAAGTGTTATTCGGGCGTTTAAATGTTTGGCCGCCTATTCTTAAGTGGAATCGAAAAACAGCGATGTCAAATTCATTTCAGGACGCAGCCAGGCTATCACGTGAAGTGTTTTCGCTGCCCGGTGTGTTCGGAAGGCGAAACACAAACAATAAATGGTCATACAAGGGAGCAATCAAAGGGAAAGCACGTCGAAGGCTAGAGGTCTAGCTGGTTGAGGGAACCGGCATTTTTTCGGGCACGGCGCATTTTGCGGTACTTCTTGAAAAAGCCTTGTCGAGTGGGTTGGTCGACCGACATCGAATCGCTGGAGCCCTGACCCTGAAATATACAAATCTTTTCAAAGACCACCCAGGAGCAACGCACAGTTTAGTTGAATCTTAAACTTTGTCGCATTGCTATTTATCAAACTGTATCAGGAAAACAATGGTGTTCATTTCCTTCCCAGTTTTGTGACAAACGTCAAGTGGGAGTAAGTCGGATCATTCAAAGCTTGAGATCGTGTTTTATGCAAATGTTTACAGCTTTGCAAGAGCTATTAATAAGTTGCAGTCGTGCCGCATTCGGGATTTGCATTCATTCAAAAACGTATTCACTGAGGAAGTGGGGACTTGGCCAAAGTGATCGCTTGGTTAGCTGTGACATAGCAAACTTGCAAACACAATATTGTCATTTTGCACTTTACAAGTCGTTATACCAGAATTTATGAAAAGTTTTCACTTCTGTACATACCTGTGATTTGCGACGACCAATCGCCACGCCTGTCATGGATGAGGATTTCGAGCGGGATCTTTCCAGGGGTTGTTGCAAACTCAGCGCCTGAATTGCCCGTTGTTTACAGTTTCACACTACCCACCTCTTGTGCAGCCCTTGTCGTCACAGGATCAAGGAGCATGTACTCCTGGGCCGATCGCTTCGACTCAACAGAATTGCTCGAGGAAGAGTTTGCTTTCGTGGGGAGTGCCAAGTCGCAATAGTTAGCAAACGCAGTGCGACGGCTCGTTTCACTCACTGAAGGACAGGTTGCACTCGACTACCGTATGATGAAAACAAGAACCTAAGGAGTGCTGCGATGTGCCCTTTTTGCTCCGCTGGGGTAGTAGCAAAGGGGGCGTCGAAGAGCGGGCAGTTTGCTCAGAATTGAGGGAATCTACTGAAGACGAGGGACGTAGAAGAATCTAAAGTAGTGTTTTAAAACGTCCATAATGCACATTTTCACCCTGCTCACATAGGGAGGTTCATCGCTGGTTGTAGGAGGTAGAAAAGGAGCAGCTTGCCTAGGCGGAGATTTGTGTTTCTTTCTAATTGAGATCCGAGACCTTGCATCTGAGCTCAATGACTCGTTTGAAGACCTGAAATAAGGAATTAAGCATATTGTTTTAACTTGATGCAAACCTTGTATAATCTGAATGAGAATTGGACAGCTTTGAATTGGTGAGTTGCGTGAGAATCTGCCTTCGAGGTCCTGCACTGTCTGCCCTACTAAGAGGGCGCGAAGAAGTGCCTTCCTTATTTTCTTGCTTTCCCATTTCTAATGGGAGGTCCGCATTCACATTCACCTAAACAACATGTTGTTGTGTTTTAAGTGACGACATTAAACACGCGTACTTATTCAAATGCTGACGAGGCAAAATCAAAAGGCTGCGTGACGCGGCTTTTGGCGATGAGGAAGCCACCACGCACATTGAACATTGACGCGGTTTATATTTTGAGGTTTTCCATGAAAGAAGTCACTATAACAAAATATCACATCACGTGAATGTACCTTTTTACGTAACAATCGATCTTGTTCTGAAAGTGTGTTGCATTGGTGTCATTACTCATTTAGTATTTCCTAAATCTAAGACGGATCCAGATAACTGAATTATGAATGGATGTTAGTCTGAAGATAAATCTTATAGGATTTGGCTTTTATACTGGTGTCATGTCTACGTTGAAAATACATATAGATACAGAGTTTTTTTTTCAGAGTGATGTTGAAAAAAACAGAAATTCACCTTGTGGAAAGAAACATTTGACGCTCTTCTGTCGCACATTTTTAGCTTTTCTTGTCCTCTGTTCACGGCAGACGTAATGCCTGAAGCACCCAATCTTACTGAAAGTAGACGTGTCTACCGTCGAATCTGTCAGATTTTGGTGGTCTTGGAGGAGGGTCTTTCACTACTGGTTCGACGGGTACTTCTTCTACTTCGGGTTCTTTCTCCTTCGAAGCTTGAGGTTGATACATGTGTGTTGCTCGTTCCCCGTCGTACTTCTGAAACAAAACTTGAAACGTTGAGTAACAGTTTTATCAGTCTTCGGAATCGATTAAGTCTCCGAATCCATGGTTTGGCATTAGAAGTTACAATAAATATAAAACGTTTCTCACTGAGTTTAGCCAGTGTGATAAAGAGGAAATTAGGTAAAGTAACTGTGAAAAGTTAAGAGAATGCATCTACTATATAGCAGTCACTATGCATGTTTAAAATACTACAACAAAGGTTATGCTTGAAACGAAACGCCAACTTTAAGTTCTCTCTTCCAACACAGTAGGTGAGTAAGTTAACTACGCTTGCAAACCCACCGTAAAAGACCCTCTAATCTTCCTTCTAGCAAGTATAGCTCCAACACCTCTACTGGGCTTCTTCAACAAAATGACTTCATTCGGTGCCTGTATGAGGCCGGCAGGAGGTTGCTGATTGAAACTGAGCAAAGGCTGAGACCGCTGAAAAAGGACAATTGAACGTGTTATGGCGATCGCGGTCGCTAAATACACTGTCCCCCGGGGTCGAACAATCATGTCCATTGTGTTTTTTTTTATCACCACGTTCCCTGTACAACATCACCCACAGTCATTTGGGCGCTGATGCTGACGTTCAGAGGCGGCGGGGCGTCGTCAGTCTCACTTCCGGTCGAACCGCGCGGAAACTAAACAACATTCAACAGTAGTCGCTGTAACAACTCACGTAAGAGACAGAGGATGCAAACTGAAGAGCGCCCGTACTAGACGATTTGATGATACTGCGGCGCTGAAAAGTAAAAAGCATTAGTTTATGATAGATGGCTTAGTTGTTCGCAAACGGTAAACACAGTTCTCAAGACTTTCTCGAAGAAGGGGTTTGATTTTTGCTAAAAGAAGGAAAATTGAGATAGAAGTGGAGCCTTTTTACAGGGAGAAATCGAAATCAAATTGTAGTTTTTTGTAGCTGAATCGAAACTCGTTCACTTCTTATTATAGTTTTGAGCTTTAATTGAAGTTTTCCTTTAAACTTTCCTTGTTGTACGAATTCACTTGTAAACCAATGGTACTGGGATACAACCTTTCATAGAACAATAGAAACTTTATACGCCGTCCTAACGAAAATTTTGTAAACATGTTCCCGTAATGAATTAAACTTTTTTAAGGCAGTGGAACTGTGTATTTGACAATTTTAATTATATGTCAGATCGGAAATTCTGAGATAGGAGCGGATAAAACCAGATTTTCTTCCAGTCAGTCTCAAAGGGGAAAAATGTGGGTAGTTTTTACATCCCAAAACGTAGGTTTTACATTGCGTCGGGCATGACATGAGCTGACAAAGCACGCTTCTAGGAGTCACACTTGAATTGAATAAACCAAAAAAAAAAAACTCTAAAGAGGCACCGCCGTGAAAGTGTGGAAAAAGACGTAAAGTGCACCTTTATCACCTTGGCGCGAACAACTGAAATCGAATCTGCTCACTTCGTAAATCAGTATTACAAAGTGGACTGTGATTGAATTTCCTCGCATCTGATCTCTCACGGAAGCGGTCAGCGATTTTTCAGTCACCAATCACGAAAGCTCACCTTTGATTTCTTGTTATTATGATGGAGATCAGATTGAGATTTCATTTTAAAGTTGGAAAAGAATTTCTTGGCTCGCTTCCAGCTCTCCTGCTTGCTTTCATCGTAGTGAGCAGATACAAAGTCAGGTACCGAGCGTCCATTGCTAAAACAGAGGTATTTATTTCTTAAATGCAATCACCTGGTTGAAGGGTACACATTATGATTCTGATGATTTACAGAGTTATCCGACCGCCTTCGCACTTTCTCACTCATCATTTGAATGTGCGTCGACTGGGGATAATCATCGTCATCTATAACTAAACAAAGGAATTACAAAACACACATTGCTTACTGTGTGGAACTCCACCGGATACTTGAATATTGACATATTCCGGAGCGTGACTGAACTTTGGTCGAGCAAGGGCTGCTATTTCTAAAACCCAAAACAAACTATTTTGAAGACTATTCAAACCATCATAAATAGGATCATTGGGATGATCCTCATCGAAAGGAATATTGCAGTAGATTGGGCCTTCCGCCGACTTCACAGAGTGCATCGAAAGTTTTGTCGAAAGAACATCGTTTTCTGAAAGTTTTTTTACGCTGCAGATATGAATTCATATCTTTGTATATTGTTTTTTTTTACAAAAGAGTATACCGTTTGCACTGGCTCTCCTACTGTGACTATTGTGATTGACATAGTTGTGCTCAACTCCAATGTTCACGTAGTTCACCGATCCAACGTTTCGCAGAATCGGTCCACCATTGGAGTGATACATAGGGGCAGTCGAGTAATAGGCAGCTGCTAAAATCATTCTACAAAATGCATATAAAACCTTACTCGAATTTGATCTAGAAACTGGACGATGAGCGTGGCCGGAAGGACCTTCAAAGACATACCTAAAAGATAATTGATTTATTTAAAAATCAGTAACAAACTGTGACTTTGATAACCCTTTGCCTAGTTTTCCAGGGTAGATCCGATTGTTATGAACAGGCTCAGGAGTCCTCATCAGGCTGGCCAACTCAGACATATTCACAGTTATCTGTGACGTCTGATCTCCGTGAATGGATCGTTTCTTTTCATCCTTTGGAATCCAGTCACCTTCGTACTGTTCACGATTGAGCAACCTTGGCAAAGCTCCCTAAAGAATATAAGTTCACCCTATGAGATGTTTTACCTCGATTCGTGCTGCAGTTACACATTTTTTGAGAACGGGACTTTTTGGACACAAGAGGACGACCGCTTCATCTGAGCAAGAAGGATGAATTGTGACAAGATTTGAGTCATCAAAGTCAACAGCTTCTTTGTTCAGGTCCACGTGAAGAATTACTTCTTGGGGTCGTCCGTAGATTATGCCCATGTATGATTCCTTAACAGAAATAATTCAAACACTCAGAGCTTTTAGAGAAGACTTAGATCTCATTCTTTGGGCGGAAGAAGATGTATAACGGAAGGAGGAAAACCTACCCGAACATGGCAGCGGACCTCCTTTAACAACGCATATGTACACTTCCAATTTGATGGAATTCGTTTCAATTGCATGAAAAAGGAAACAGCTAAACGAAAAATTTACCAGATACTTTTAAAAAGTTACTTTGCCCACAGATGTTCTTCAACCAAGCTTCCCAAACCACAAGGCTTTCTGCGAGATCAAAAGATAGTAGCAAACAGGCTTCTGTTGTTAGAAGGGACAAGGTGTTTCTCCGTTTCTTGTGCTCGAAACCTGAAAGATTGGCAATGAAATTGGTCACAGAGTGCTTTGTCCCTTGATTCCAAAATCTTCATTCACATTTGGATATGCTTATCTTCGCGTACTGAATCGGAATGGAAACGGTTCGCAAATTCCAGGCTAATCAATCACGCCTTTCCCGATTCAGTGCTTCCCCGATTTTGTCTGTATATCTGGTAGACAGATGGATGCGCTGAAGAAGGAGCGATACGGGTGTCTTGACAGATTAGACCGTGGTCGCAGCGCCTTCACGGCGCATATCTCTTGACGGAAATGGCCACGCTTCATAAGCGATGGTGGTAAAAAAGTGTTCACACCTTCAATTACGGCACCTACCCATACGGCACAAAATTCACTCAGTAAAAAGTTATCGGTTAGGCAAAAATGGAACTTTCAATGCTAAAGCAGCTGCCAATAAAAAACAAACTAAATAGATTTTTCGAAAATAAAAACTTTTAAGTTTATTGTCATCTTTAAAGTTATTCTTTAGTTTAAATATTTGTTAAATTATAATTAAGTTGAAATAATTTTTCGCAAACATCTTTAAAGTTTATTAACATATATTTAAACTTAAAAGAGTAGTTATTGTTTGTAAAGAGAAACCTAAAAGTTGTTTCAACAATCCTTTTAATTTTACATTTTCAGACATCATCTGTTGATGACTAATCATTGTTAAACATAATCAAATTACATTTCCATCCAATGGTGTGATGAAGCATGGTGACATTAAGGGATTTTCATCTAAAGTTGGTCAAAGGTGACCGTAAAGGGCAAGCACTTTATATAATTCACTTATTACACGATAAAGTGATCGAAAAGCTAAATTTCCCAAGAGGGACTTTTTGTTGTTTAAAAAAAGTTAAACGAGAGTTAAAAAAAACTGCCCTTCTGGTGAAAACTGCCTTGAAAAAATTCCCGTAATTGGTTTATTTCTTTTAAAATTTTGAATTATTTCTAATTTATAAAAAAAAAACTCACCACTCTCAAATCCTATGTAATTCGTCATGACAATGCTAATGTTCGCCACGTTCTTCTGTTTATCCCGTTTGTTTTTGAAAACATAGAAAATTGGAACACTGAGATCAACTGGCTTTTTACAGAGAATATGGCGCTTCACCCACTGAAATTATAGAATTAATTAGAAACGGAACAATTAAAGAAATTACCTTGCCTCCATGGAATAAACGAGCTGTGGATTCAATACTGAGACCATTGTTGTTTAGGTCAACTTTTTCTTTCATTCGTAGTAACATTTTTCGGTCTCATTTCACAGAAAGAAAAACTGAAAGACAAATATTAGTTTAACAAAGACTAGAATGAATAGGGAGACAAAATAAGACTTGGAAAAAGTACAGGAAAAGAGAAGTTTTCAACTGAAAGTTTTTTTTTCAGTTATTAGGAAACAGCCGATTAGATAGGCAATACTTGTTTTAGAACAACAACTAAATAAGTAAAACAGTTAGAAGAGTTATTTAGAGTTATTTTCTGATGGCATTTCGGCGAAAAAAGGAAAGAAAGGCACCACATTTATCAAAGATACAGTATGGGCTTATGTTTTTTCTTCGGTAGCCCAAGACCGCCCATTGTGAATGATAACTGTGATAAATGGCGTTGCACTTGCACGGAACGTTAAACAGTGTCAGATTCACAGTTCTCCAAGGTGAGTTTTTTTCATTCTGTTCATTGATTTCACAACCACAATGCTTTTTCATACAGAAAAGTTAAGATTTTCTACTTTGAAAATTTAAAATGCTTAACATAACACGTGTTGAAACAGGTAAATGGTTGGCAATGACACACGGTTTAAAGAAAATAAAACGAAAAACTTATGTTATCTGACACCAAATTGAGTAAGTTAGTCTCCGGAAAAGGGTGTGTTTGTTTTTCAAATGGCAATGGCATTCGTGAGACAAAAATAGCGAAAGATATTGTCGCCGATTGATCAGATCAGGAACTGCGCCGCAATTATCGATAGCTTCGGTCGCAAATGAACGAGATGGCGGCCATTCACTGAAGGGAAATCGGTTCTGGACCAGCCTGCCGTCGGCAGTCGCATTCCTGGGGAACACCAATAAACGTGGCGCAACGACACGCGATTTGCCACCCAAGGCGTACAGTGGAAACCGCACTTTCGGAACATCGAATGATTGCAGCTTTGGCTTCTTTCAACGAGCGAACACACTAAGCTTTACTCAACAAAATATAGAATGTTTAGTTGAAGGGAAACCTGAGTTTCACATAAACAAAATCACTCATCGTGCTCAAACTTTCCATAATGGAAATGGAATCTGAAAGTTGAAAATCCTTACATCATACGTTTGAAATGGTAAAAGTGGAAAAACGAAAAAAAAAAGTATGACAAGATCATGGGGAAGGGTTCAGGTAAAACTGATTCCGTCCCTTTTTATAAAAAAAAAACACGGGATAAACTTTAATTGTATTAGCATGTGTAGAGTTCCATACTAATTTGACTGTGAAACGTTGTTCCCTTGAAAACTCAGTCAACTGGATTATAATATTGAAAAAGGTATTTGTATGCTAGCTCTTTTTTTATCTTTAGATTGATTTTTTTCTGAACACTTCTTCGAAAAATGTAACAAAATATTTTCACAGTTGAGTTATTTGGAACCAAGAATAGCAACAACAGTATCGAAGTCTGTTTAAAATATGTTCTGTAGCAAAGTGATGTAGTAAATAAGGTTTTTAAAATTTACGAAAATTAGTTAAAACGTGCAGTAAAAGAGAAACGAAAATTGATACAGCCGTACAACCGCATGGTCAAAGTGGATGTGTCACTTTCATTCGAATTTTGTGTGTTTATTGTTTATAAAATGTTAGTTTACAAAGGGCTAGTCACACCGGCAACTCCCCTTCGTTTAGAAACGTGATTGTGATGACTGTTTTACAGGTCAAAATACTTCCGCGCATGAAAAGAGCGTGCCTAATAGTGGTTGTGGGTTTACTTTCATGTTTTTGCTGTTTCAAAACCGTTTCGAGCGTCCGAATGTGAAATGATCGATAAAATCAGGCGCTTGAAGACCGACGGGAATTATATGAAGACAGGTTTTCCGTGGTTGACATGACCTTTGCTAGGCTCCTAATCATTTTTCTTGATTTAGCGCGAATCCCAGTTTTCACACCTTGAAAACAGGAACATGCATCATGCGAATTCAGGCCACATTCCAAAGATACGGTAGGTAGAGTCCACAGGAAGTCATGGCAATCAATCATACATTGGAAAAGAATGTCTACAACAGATAACAGAAAGAAGGTAATCAAATAGGTAGCCGGTGAGCGTGGATTTCTGGAAGAAACGGAGTTTGTCCTGCCCATTTATCAATAAAACAAGTTGATTTCACCACTGCTTTCTATTGCGAAGATATCTGCCCATTCGTCAAGTATTGTGATGTTTGTCAAGGCACGTGAACGGTGAAAAATCACCGGTGGAACGGCATGTCTGCAAAAAATTTGATATATTGTAGTTTATGTCGTGAAAAATGGCACAGTTTGTTTCAATCTACAACAATCCTACTAAAAGGGCTATATAACATTTGAATTCTCAAATTTCACACTCCAACTCCTTTTAGGTGGTTGTCTCTTTCGTTGTTCTCCGTAAGCGGCCAAGAAACCTTTTCTCGGTTTATTTTGCTGCCAATCACATTAACGCATTATAAAATTGTGATAAACTGATAGAATAACCTAAAAGATCGCCAATATTTGATAGCTCGCCGTGAGCTAAGACCAACTTGTGACGTCGGCGGTTCAGAACAATCTTTGCGGCGTCTCGCAAGGGAAAGCCACTTACAACAAACGTCAATTTTTGCTTTTCTGAGAATAAACAAATATGATGGTTAAGCTGAACGTTTGTCCCCCCCCCCCCGTTATTCTGTCACAATATTTTCAACAAAAAAATTTATGAAAAACGAAGTGTTGCTAAAATCTTTATGTTTTGACCAATTAGGAATGTTTCTGTAAATACAACTTGCTACAAAATGGCTCATACTTAAAAGTTATATTGTGAGCATTTTGAAAATCGACTGAAACCAGGGGGTACCTACGCCTAAAACTACACAAGTTTTTGGAAATTCAGGTTTTTATCTATGCCACTGCTCAAATGTGCTCGAGTTTTACAGATACTATGTCTAAATTACATGCATGTTCGGTTCATGTGGTGCCGTGTATGTTACTAGTTGTGACAATAGAGCATTGTAACCTTTCAGCAGTGTGTTTTTGGAATGAAATTATAAGTACAAAAGCAAGCAAGTCGGATGGTGGATAATTGTTCAGTTGGAAACGGATCTCACTGACAAACTGTTAACGGTCAATTTTAAACTGGTACTGAATCGATTCAAAATTTACAAGCACTTCATACAACAATCAACAATGTCAACGATATGTTTAACTTTTTGTGCAAAATAGTGTATTCTTCTTTGAAGGACGGTGACCAGGGGCTGTAATAGCTGTCATTGAAGACAGCGGAATCTTCAGACTGCTTGACTGCGCTTTTTTCTTTCTTTTCACGCAACTAAAAAAACATAATTCACTGTAAGCAGGACCGTACGAACCAGCAAACGAGATTCCTAATATGCTGACGGAGGGTGGAAGATAATCCAACTATTAGCCATGCGCCAATTCCACCGTAGATGTCATTCAAGGCATTGTAAATTAAATAAAACACCTAAAAAAGTGTTTAAGAAAGTTTATTATAAATATTACCTTTGTGTTTGTGTACGGCTGGATGAGAAAAGCATAGACAATGTAACAATAGTAAGTTACTTCAACTAAACAGGTGACACTGGAGATTATGCACAAATAGTTTTCTTGGCGTTGTTTTTCACTCAACACTTTGAGGTTTGCGGATTGGGTAGTTAGAGTTCTCTAAAAGCGGATTATTTAGTTGATTAGGACAACTCAGACGTAAGTGCACATACACACACACGCACACACATGCACACACACGCACACATACATACACACACAAACACATTCAAGTTTTGTGCAGGCTCACCGTTCGGTATTTTTTCCTGAAGACCCATATCATTGTGGCATTTGTAATGATGATAACCAAAACGAAAAGTGTGTCTAACGAATACGCTATGGTGAAGTAACGAGTTCGAAACTGAGTATCAGCGAATTGAATGTAATACCTTAAAAAGACACCAAATATTGTCAACCTTAATAATTCAAACCCGTTGTCCTGCTTCTTCCAGAAAAACTCTTGCGGAACAAGAAAGGCTCCGATCACACAACCAAAGCTAATCTGGAGAACAATCACGATGTTTGCCCATGGAGATCTCCAGATCTGAAAAGCGCCTAGACGACACCAGAGTAAACACGATCTTTTGAGGCTTGAACAACGTCTGAACAAGCTCAATTGCACTTTTGGTTCTTGATAAGGGATCGAGGAGCACAAGGACGAAAGATGGAATCTTGGTAATACAACTACAAACGACCTTGATTGAAAGAAAACGTTTTCAAACTTGCTTCTAAATGTTTGGAAAGAATTGTGTGCATTCTATGCTTAGGGAATGCAAAAAATCTTGAGTTTTGAGTTTTGTTAAGTACTGAACAGACACAAGTTTAGCAAGTTACAAAGTTATGCTTAGAAATTGAATTTGCCTTGTCATTTCTTTACCCAAGCCGAAAGCAAACCTATTTTTTGTTTGTATTTGCAGATTCTTTTTAACGAACGTGGGATTCGAAAAATCCCCCGCGTTCTGACAACCAGTCGTCAGTCAGAGTCGCGCAGACTTTTTGCAATGTGTCAGATCAAAATTCACTTTGCCTATTCATTCTCCAATTGCAAGCCTTGAAATAACACCATCGTTGTTTGCTAAAGCCGTTGCAATGGGATCGTGCGAAGTCTAACGAGTTCGAAAAGTGCGGAATCGTCTGCCCTTTTCGATGAAAGTCTAAAGTGCGCATCGATCCTTAACGAGAAGATCTCTAAGCGGCAAGGATAAAAAGTTTGTAAAACCCGGTTTAAAGATTCAAAATTGCAAGGTAGCTTAATCGACTTTGGTAAACAGTAGAGGTGTCAAGTGTTACAAATCGTCGGTATTTGTTTGACTTTAGTTGCAGCGGAAAAGTGAGACTTCATTCATACAAAACCTGACCCTCAAATCACATTGTGTTGGTAACTTTCCCTTTGAAATAGGGAAGCATTAACCTGTTGTTTAAAACATTGGACGTTGTTTAAGAAAACAGATATAGTTGTTTAAAACATTGAACGCATTGGATATTTAGCGTTAAGCAACATTATATTTAAAAGAATTGTTAAGCGCACATGAATAACTTTCATAATTACCGCCATTTTTGAGTAGATTTGAACGTCAACCGCAACATATTGAAAATACGTGAATGATTATAATTTATATGAAAAGGCAGAATCTTGACATGGCTGACCTATATTCTGACATGTCAGAATTCTGCCTTAACGAGTCCTTCATTTCCTTATTCAGGGTTGGTACCTTACCTGTTTGTGCTTCATTGGACTAACAACCGCTGTGGCCCTGTTCAACGCCAAAAGCGTCACAGTCAGTCCTTGGCTGAACCTCGTCCCCCAAGCTATTATGAGATACATGTGACCGAACAATGTTCCATGTGACAAATAGAATTCAGCAAACCAACTGAAAAACTTGTTTTTATTTCGTTTCCAGTCTTTCCACAGCTGTGGCAGTGGTTTACGGTTTTTTTCTAGAATTACCTCTTGGCTGGGAAAATGGCTCCCAAGTAATTGTTTGTCAAGGCCAATATGTCGATCACACCGCCGACCATAAATATCCGGTAGAACATGCCTAAAAGACGTCAATGACCCCTGATCACAAAGCAACGGGTTGTAAATCAAGACTCTTCGCTTTACAACTAATTAATGCATGATCACCCACCATGATATGCTCTTTTCCTGAGAAGAATCATAATTGTGACTACTAATGTGTACAAAGGCAAGGTCAAGGCAACGAAACCCATGCAAGTGTAGGAAACGACTGCTTCAAGCGTGGGAAACCAATTCGGTAGGGTTCCATTCGTCTCCATCTGAAAATGAGCTTACATTTCAAAGGAATTTAAATGAATCAACGAAGAAGGTGCGGGAGTTACCCGACTTTCGTCGGAGACACAAAGAGGTGTTTGCGAGGGACACACAAACTGTTCTTCTGACAGCAATTGCGTGGAAATTATACCCGGAACATATATTTAGAGATGTTCGGTAAGTGAATTCCGGGGGTTGATGTATAGTAACGGTCCGAAATGTACACTTACCCTTGTAAAAGGTCGGCCAAATTTTCGTGCGTACTTTTGTTCCTCTTTTGAGACAACTTTTAAAACTCACTTTGTCTCCAAAGTACTCAGCTAATTCGTGCTAACATTGTATGGGAAGTTATCATTTAGCTCCTACAAGGTAATTTTTATAACCAGTAAATGAGTTTAACGCAACGAAAATAAATTTAAAAAATGGTTCAAACTCTATTCCCATTAAAATTATGACTCCGGAGTTTTGTCATCATTCTACCAATAAGGAACTGTTTTGAGAAAAAAAGGCAATACAATTAAAAAACGATTAAAGGGGTTCTCAATAATCCTTTTGCTCAATTGAAGCATTGAGTGGCTTCTGAATCATTCCATTGAACTAACTCAATTAAACCAGGTAAACAGGAAGTGTGACCACAGCAAGCGGAAATGAGTGACCTCAGCTGAGAGGATGATTTTACGGGAATAAATTGAGTTTTGCCCTCCCTTCCCTGCGCAGATGTGCATACGCGGATCGTGTTCCCATCCGGAGAATGTTTAATGGACACTTCTAAAGATGGGCACAGGGCAATGGGGACAGAAGCGTGATTATCACGTGGCGCATGGTTAAAGTGGGAAGTCTGGTGGTTGAAACCACAACTGAAATGTGACTGTAGCATTCAATTGTCGAGTATGCGAATTTACAGGTAACGTTCATGTTATCAACAGATTAGCCAAGAAAATGAATTATCCTGGAAGGTTTTCATAAACAAAACAAGTTTATAGGAAAATGTTTCACAGACAGAGAAGATGTAAGAAAGAAGGTAGGTTATACATGGAAAACAATTTAATATTAGGAGTAGGATTCTGAATCTATTTTGTAACACATTAGTGTTATTTGCTTACTGCCATTCGCTAGCGTCTGTGAATTATCCTCGTAGCTGCTGTTAACGCCCTCATTCGTAAAACATATGTATATTCATGGTCTCAAAGAAGACTAATTAGGGCTAGTCAAGAAACATGTTTCAAGCTTCACCGAGCCGTGACTTTTAACTATAACTTGCATCCTTAACATTTCCTTACGCTTATGGCCTTATGACCTGATGCTGACTACATTCCCGAGCGTTGTACTGCTTTAGGCATCACAGTTCTCCCCTACATTCTGAATCCACTTTTCACCTGTTTCATAAGATTGAAGGGACTGTTTGTCTAAATTTTCTATTACACATCTTCTATAAGGGATCGAAGATACTTTGTACCCATGTGCGACCACAAACCGAAATGTCCCCGATCTGTCAGACGCAGTGTCCGGTCCATGCGCACCCGCGTGAAATTAGCGTGGGGCGGGGGTGGATCGGTACGGTCTCTCACGTGAAGCCTACAGTAGGCGACCGGTGCTTAGTCGATCTGCGTCAGTTAGCCCTTGCACCCACGGCGCACGGTCTGACCGCTCTGTTGTTGTAATGACCGCGACCAAATATTTCCAGCCCCTCTGTCGACGAAATAAGACACAACTGGGGGCGAAATGGTTTGTCGTCAGCTGACGACGAAGTCGGTCTTCGCGCCTTCCTTGTTCATATAGTGGCACGCACGGTTCTCGTTCAGTCTTTGTGGTTGGCTCGCTTTTCTTCTCGACTTGTTTCCCAATCACATGTTAGTCTGTAATGACTACAACCTCTTCTTGTACGCTGTTAAACGTTCCGATACCTTGTGAAACTTCTAATGCAGTCTCTCAATATATGTTTCCTGAGTTTTCAACCTACTTGTTTTTAGAAGATGACTTCTGCTGCCAGTCCTCTGGTTAAGTCTTCGGCTTCGTTTGTCAAGCGCATTCTTATGGTTCGACCTACCCACTTTCAGGTAACAATTTCAAAAAATGAGTGAAATGTTTAAGAAACAGGGGACGTAGTGTTACAAAAGGAAAAGTTAATTTAACACCATTATAATTGTTTTCTTGCTTCAAGAAACCACATTCCATTATTTGATCACGCCCGTTTTAGTACTATAAACGTGTATTACTGAAAGATCAAAAACACCTTTGGATATATCAGCACTATTTTATTTATTGAGTGTCCTTAGGAGAGAAAGTATTACATTATGGGATTGTAAACTAATTCCTCAGTATGACAAGTGGGTGTTAATGTGCACAATTGACAGTTTAATGGAGTATAATAAGGCAAAAGATCTTATTGTCAGTTCCTTGTGAATTCAAAATTATTTTAAAAAAACCGATACTTTGGGGGAGGGGTTAAAGAAACCCCAGCGCATTTTGTGCGTGAAAACATCTTTTTTTTGAATTATAAAGTTGTGTTTGTGAATGTCACAAGAAATTTTGGTTTTTTGAAATTCTTGAGCAAAACGGGTATTGTGGGACTGCTTTTCCTAGAAAAGTGTTTCTGTTATAAGAAAAGTTTAAACTGACACGGTAGATTCTCTGCTTAGATGATGAAAACAGATGTTTCAAAGACTGGAACACCGTTCAAATAAGAGAAAAAACGATAAATCATAGTCTAGTCAGAGACCGCAATTATTAAACACCTGTTGAGGACAAATGTGTTTTCTAATTACTTTCTCATTCAAAGAACAAGAATGATATAACAAGAAATTGCACAGCTTCCATGTAAAACTTTTCTTTTCCAGCTCACCTACTCCATCAACCCTTGGATGGACATGAAGAGAGGTGTGAACAGGAAAAAGGCCATGGACCAGTGGGTTGCCCTTAAGGAGACATTGGAGCAATGCGGGGCAAAGGTCGATGTAATGGAGGCTGACGTGAGTTTCCACCCCTATTTCCGGAGGTACTTTGTGCTATTCCAGGGTGCGAATAACCTGCCGGATATGGTCTTCGCCGCGAATGCAGCCGTGGTGCGCGGCAACAAGGCGTACTTGGCGAACTTCGCTCACCCCGAGAGGAAAGGCGAAAGGTACGTGTGATTCGAGCAATCAGGGGGTGGTACTAGGAATTGTTTTCAAAATACTTGAATCAAAGGGGAATGATTGCGAAGCCTTGATGATGAGGACAGCTAATGCGAGAGGAATCACCTGCCTTTGCATTTCTAAGACACAGACGATCATTAAAGTAGAGTGCTGCGAAACGCACGCGGGTGTGAATAATTTGGTAGTGAACGGAGGAATTGGAAACATAAGGCGTGTTTTTCAAACTTACTCACGGTTAAACAAAGGGCCGCTACGAGTTACAGTAACCCCGAGTGACAAACCGTAACCTGGACAAAATCGATAAAGACCTGAAGCTTTCAAAATGATGTTTGTAGGCCAAATACATATTTTTGATTAAGTTTAAACAAAATCCATTTTTGAATGTCGTTAGGGTACCCCAACCCTTAGCGTCCTAAACAGCCATTCCTATTGCATGAACTAAAAAGCAAAAGAAATTTTTTTGTCAGCAAAGAAATTTTTTGGTAAGACCTTAGAGGACATGGTAGGTATACTCTGTCTACGTAGCTACGAAACTACGTTTGACTCTTTTTCAGCAATTAAAAAAGACAAACTATAAGAATATCCTCACACTCTTTACAAAAGGAGAGGCAAATCACGATGAAGCATAGCATTTATTACAGATTGTCACATTTTAAGCACAAAGGCGTGAATGTCATTGTGACTTTTGCTGAGTATTGAAATCTCAATTATAACTTTCAGATACTTTTTCGACCAGTGGTTCAAAGCTCAAGGATTCGCCACAACGGGGGACCTTGATATCCCATTCGAAGGTTAGTGTGGAGTCTTTAATCTATAGACCGCTAGTTGAATGTGTGCATTTGGGAGAAGTGTTCATTAAAACTATGAGATCAAGGAGCAGAAAACGAATGACCCTCCTCGCGACGAAGGAACCTTTGAATAAAGGAAACGCGAGTTCAACGAGGATTAACGTTTGCATTGCTTTTCGAGCAATTCGAAGCGGAACAAAAGTAACTGAATCCGGAGGCGGGCGCTTAGATTAAATGGGCTGCAACCGTAGGTTAATCACAGCGATTCGGGGCCAGATCTGTCTTAATATGGGAGAGTAAACAAGAGCCTCCGTATTAGGGGAAACTGAATCCGCCTACGGATGCGCGATGTGGTCAAATTGGACGTTGAAATGTTTCAATCTCGACTTTTACTGCCGCTTCGGACGATTGCCCGTTCAACGAACTCATTTCCAAGGCGGAATTTGTATGCAAACAGATCCTTGGAGAAATGGGAACGCAGGGAGCAAAAGATTAAATTAAAGATAGTAGGCGTTAATGAAACCGTTGCGGGATCGCGTTTAAGGATGACAATTCGAAATTAGATGTTTCGTCTAGAATATGCAGATGGAATGAGGGCGGAATGAACAGAGTGTAAGAATAGCACAGGATTCCTACGGAGATTCCCAGGAATAAATCGTGTAGCACATGCGACACTAGCTTGGGATAGGATTCCTTCGATCGTTTTAATTTTTCAAAATTTCGTAGACTGTTTCCTTAAACAACACGGTGACACAAAAGGACATGCGATTATGTCGTTTAATTATCGCCAAAACAATGCAACCGGAAAAACATTGAAATTTCGAAAATTATGAGTTTGCAACTACTATTTCCGATACAAAGGGCTTATCAGTAATGTTATGACTATCCTTTCGTAGTCCACCTTTGCTTAGACAGATTTTGGTTTTTCAGAAATGGGCTTCCAAAGTGTCTTGAATAAGCTGCAAAATTAAAAAAATATTAGGAAAATAAAATAATTTCTCTTAGGCTTAATGTGCAGGCTTTAGGGATAACTTATGAGTTGGCTTTTCTCTAAAACACGGTTTTGAACAATACAAATTTGTCGGAATGTTGGTTTTCTGAAAGTTCACTTTATGCTTCCCTTCACGTCATACTCTTTAGACCGGAAGCATATGCAAAAGAGCGTAGCACTTCCAAAAACTAAACGTTCTGATCTTTGAATGAAGGGCGGTTCAATTAAACACTTTTCACTACGGGGAATTTCTAGCACATTGTTAGGGATATTCTTTAAG
Source organism: Oscheius myriophilus (assembly GCA_964057215.1). NCBI lineage: Eukaryota > Metazoa > Nematoda > Chromadorea > Rhabditida > Rhabditidae > Oscheius > Oscheius myriophilus. The sequence goes on from OZ059907.1 coordinate 16,542,610, forward strand.
AGTGCTGATAACCTCCACGTTCATGAATTATTGGATTTTATGAATATAAACAAAAGTATTTGTAAGCAATATAACGTATTAAAACAAATAATGCAGGTGAAGCTTGCTCAGATCGTTGATGTTCACCTAGAGGGAACCTTAGACAATCGGATGCGCGGACTAACCAGGGCCATCTGCTGTTCTGCGCTCAAAAGACAACGCGACCTCCGTTTTTCAATAAGCCCTCTTCAGGGCCCTAAAATGTGTTTATGATGTTGCAAGCAGGAAGGGACCTAATTTTGGTGTCCTGAATTAATTGCCTTCGTCACTGATGTGTGATTCGGATCACGTGTCTCTCACGCTTGGATTGGCCTAATTACTTAAACAGTCTAGTGAGCAGTGTTAACAAAGAGTGCACGTGAGCCTCGTGGACTATCATTGCGCATCGGTAATTAGTTTTCTGCAAAGTTGGGATGGAAAGATCGAAAACTTTGATTTCAGGAGCTGGAGATGCCCTTTGGGGAGGATTGAAAAATGACACCTTGTTCGTCGGGATTGGCCCTCGCACTGATGTCCGAGCTCTCACTGACATCACCGACAAAATGCAGGACGGCACACACTGGAAGGCCATTGGATGTCGGCTCATTGACCCGAGGTTCGTAGAAAACAAAATGAAACATATGAAGCAAAGGTCGAAAGAACAGTAAAAGACAAGGTTGTAGCAGAGTCTCTCGAAAAATGTTTGTTTGTTAGCCTTCATAGAACAGAATTGCATTCAAACTGAGTTTTCAATTGTGACAACAAAATCACATTTCTATTCTAAACAGTGTTTGCCATAGTGTTTATTTGAATGGTTGATTTTCTTTTCAATGGATGATTGGAAGACAGAATGGAATGAATTAAAACTTTTCGGACAAACGTTGAAAATGAATGTGTGTGGGATAAATGTAAAATGAGACATATCCCACGCACAGATTGGTATTACAAGTGCAGAGATCAAAGTTGTCGCGGGGAAGACCATCTTGGTCTTGAAACTGAAGTTTAAAAAATTCAATTGGGTTTATTCAAAAATTGAGACTTTTTTGGTAAGAAAAATAATCACCAGGAACATAAGCTACGGTAACCACATTGTGGCACAATGTGTTGAACTTGTAAATGTTATTCAAAAGACGCCACAAATTTCAGATTCTATCATATTGACACCGCTTTCTGCCCTTTGAACGAAGAAGTCGCAATTTACTACAAGTACGCCTTCGATCACCTCACTCAGCACAACATGAGAAACGAAACTGGTCTAATCGAGGTTTGTTTCACCCTGAAAAGCAGTTTTCAAAATGTTGAATTTGTCTCCAAAATTAGAAACAAAAAGGTCTTTTTTAGGTTTCGGAACGAGAGGCAAGCAACTTTGCATGCAACGCTGTGGTCGTTGGACAAAATGTCGTCATGCACAAAGGAAACGATGAAATTGCAAAGAAATTGGAGAAACTTGGTTTCACTGTTCGGTAAATTAAATACTTCGAATTCAACTCAAATACTTTTTCTAGATTTGTGGATATGAGCGAGTTCATCAAGAGCGGAGGATCATCCAAGTGTTGCACTCTCACGATCTAGAAATACAAGAAAAATCCGTGTTGTGTACAAATAGCGTTGTGGTGCTTGTTATTGTAATCTCAATAAATTATTCACTTTTCTTTATGTTTGTGTTTTAAAAAGGTGTTAATCAGAGAACAGGATGTATCACTGCTTTTTGATTTGTTTAAGAGCACAAGTCGTGTTCCAGCAAAAACACTTTTAATCATGGACAAACAATGAATAATGGCAGAGCATGAGATTTCTTGAAACAATCGCCGAACCTGTTTCTCAGAATGGGGAGAGTTATTAGATTTACGGAAAACCACATGCTCAACACAAAATAAATTACATAGAAGTAGAGAAACCATTGATGGAAACGTTACAATTTTACACAAAATGATATATTATTTCATTAGAAAATCACGAAACATGTCTGTTTCCGGAGATCTTTTTTGACACGGGCTAAAACAATAATCATACTGTCGGTCTCGGGGGTACACTTTTGCGTACCCTACATATATTTTATTTTTTTGTTCTTAAAGTAAAGGAAATCTTCCGCGTACGAAAGTTTTCGCCTTAGTGGTGATATACATTGGTTATTGTTGAGAAGCATTTCCTGAACTAAATTCGGTATGAAAATAATTATTTTGCGGACTTTGACACCGACCCAAGTTAGGCAGAAAATTATTTAAAAGAAGCGCTAGACCAAGGGCGGACACTCATATACTCGTCGCCCAGCGAGCTTTCCTAGCCGGCAGCGGGAAACAAGCGGCTTTTTGTCTGCGTCCCCGCGACTTGCACACTATTTCGCGCGTTAGATGTGCAGGTCATCGAAACTTTAGGAAAGGTCCGTGGGCAAGTAGTATACTTTTTTCGGTCTCGTTGTGTTTGGGTTCACTCCCATCAGTTTTTCTTAAACGGGTGTTTTCTCAAGGTGTCGATATCATAGCCCACAGAATGACAATGTTACAATAATGTTCCGTTAAATAGTTGACTTTAAAAGTGTGCAAATATGAATATGTTGTAAAAATAGGTGTCGATAGAATTTATTCAAGCGAAGTCTCTTATGCAGCAAGGTCTTTGTTATATTTGGTCTTGATGAATTTGGGTCCCTCTGTAAAGATTGAAGTAGCACAGCATGAGTTCATTCCAGTGCTCATTTCTTTGCAGGTGTATCCTTCAGGACAAAAGTGCTCGATATCGTAGCAGGCACGGAGGATTGGGAAGGCCTTAAGTGAAAGATATATATTTTTGGAGATCAAAACAAATTTCTTGTTTAATTTTATTTATTTTCTTTTCGATCGGCGTAACACAGCGAGTCAGTGGTATCAAAGTAAAACTGAAAATATATTATAGTAAAAAAACTCTTGCAACTCACTTACAATCATGAGCGATTCTTAGCAATTCATTTCTTGTTTTTTTTTTCCGGATGAGGTAGATGATGATGATGATGGGGATGATAAGGGATGTGTTGGTGGTGGTGCGAGTGATAAAATGGAAAAGCGGAGCCAACAAAGCTCAAAACTATGATGAGAATCATGATGGTGCTTCAAACAAGCATAAACTTTTGTACAAGACGTAGGTGTGCCCGTTTTAAACGGGTATTATGGGAGAATGTCTCCGCGGTTATAAATCGGAAAAACAATATTGTTTTATCGAAAACGGAAATTCGCGCTTTTTGTAAAAACAAAACTATGTTTGGTCCCGGTGACCGTAAGTAACTAGGAATTACAGTACACACTGTGAGCTCATACAGAGTAACCGGGATGACAAAAAAAGTCAAAGAAACCTAACTTTTTACACTTTTAAAACAATATTTACATTGAGTTTGCTTTGGATTGCTAGGCGCCGAGTACTACAATATAAGAAATAAATGGGAGCTGTAAAGTCAAAACGAACATGATGAATTTAAAAGAATTCTCGCAATGCGGAAATTTTGGAAGAAATACGAATCTTAATTAAGGAACTCGCTTTCTAAGCATCACAAGTGTGAATTAAATGTAAACTACGACACATAACACGAACACGTAAACTGTTCGTAATCTCTTCTGAATATATGCCAACGAGCCCGTGATACGGAAATCACCACTCACGTATTTTGTTATTGCAGGACATCAGTGATTTATTCATTCGATATCACGGTACAAATCACATAATAAAACATTCAGCTACGAATAATACGTTGAAAAGATCAAACGGTCTATTATACTTTGTGTTTTGAAAATTAGCATCAAAATGGCTTTCAAAATCAAGTTTTCGTCGTTCAAATTACACCAGAAAAATAAAAAGTCTTAATGGTGACAATACTTCAACTATTCTCACTAAAGTTGAGCTAAAAGCAGAAAAGAATTTAATTCAAAAACTACTTTCAGTTTTCGACTGCCAAATATGGCAACGGCTGTGAGTGAGTAAAATATTTTTTCAAAAAAGATCTCATGAAAATTCGCTGACTAATGGATCACCAGGTCATCCTATTTTTCTCTTTTTGTATAAACTAATGTTTAACAATGATGTATCATCGCATTTTTTAAAACTTATCTATTGAAGATTCTACTGAAGTGCGAATTTCTGTAGAGTCAGTGAAATTGCTTGACCGCTGTCGCTGAGAAGTTGGCTTTAAAAGTGCGATATGATGAATAAGTGAAAGATCAAAAAGGACATCATAAACATTTATTCCAGCCAAATCTCTTAGGCAGCAAGGTCTTTGCTGTATTTGGTCCGAATAAATTCCGACCCTTTGGTCTTCTTTGAAGTAGCACAGCATGAGTGAACTCCATTGCTCATTTCACTGCAGGTGTATCCTTCAGGACAAAAGTGCTCGATATCGTAGCAAGCACGGAGGATTGGGAAGGCCTGAAGTAAAAATTATTGTTTTTGAAAATTCAAAACAAACTTCTTGTTTTGTTTTGCCGAATGAAATGGAGTATATGGCATGTCCAAAAAGCTTGTCTTCGCACATGAACGTCCTGGTTTTTGTACGACCCTCTAAAAACAGAATGAAGTAATTCTTTTTTAACCACCTGGCATATTCTCTTTTACGCACTCATCCAAAGTGTCAAATGTTTCTTTTATGTCGGCCGGAGTGCATCCTTTTCGATCAGCATAGCACAGAGTCTGACTGGCGTTCCAGTAGAACTGAAAGGAAAAGTTAAAACAGAACTTGCATTTTACAAACAACGATGGGAGAATCTAAGCAATTCTTTTCTTGCTTTTCCGAGTGAGGTTGATGATGTTGATGGGGGTTTTGGTGTGTATGGTGAAAAGTTAAAGAAGAGCCAACAAGGCTCAAAACGATGATGAAAATCATAATAGTGTTTTAAGAAAAACTGAAGCTTATATACAAGATGTTGGTGCGCCCGTTTTACATGGTTATTATGGGAAAATGTCTCCGCCACTATCAATTGAAAACTATTATTGTTTTATCAAAAACGGGAGTCCGCGCTTTTGGTCAAACATTAATTTTTGGTCTATGTTATGGCAAGTCACAACGGAATACAGATTACACTTAGAGCCCAAATTCAGTACCCTAGGATAAATTTCCATAGCACGGATCAATATACAATAATTCAAAAATTCATGAGTAGTGTTTTGGTTCAAGTTTATTACCTAACTTAAACAAGCTCCAAAGCGGACTGTAAGCCAGATTGTGCATCGAACTTTTTACACGTAATCCAAAACAAGCATGTGATGAGTAAAACAATTCTCGCAATGCGGAAAGTTTTCATGAAATGTGAGTTTATTAATCAAAAGCTTCCAATTATTTAGTTGTAGTTCATTTTATATTCATTGCATGTCTAACTCAAGGTAAACAGGAACACACTGAAATATTCGTCATCTCTTCTGAATGTATGCTAACGAGCCCGGGATGCTACAATCATCACTGATTCACGTAATTTGTGAATGCAGCAAATCAGTGATTCGTTCAATCGATACCACATCACATCAGTTTATACGTCGAGTATCTACTGATGTTGCAAAAATATCAAAATGTCTTGCTTCAACAACCTTGCACTTTGCAAAATGTCATTAAAATGGCTTTAAGAATCCAAATCAGTTTAACTAAGTTTAATCTACAACAGGGCAGTAAAGAATCATTGTTGAGATTACTGAAACGATTTTCACCTTTCATAATTCCAAGAAATAAGTGAAAGTGGAAGAAAAGGTCGTAGCAACAACCAATAAAAGACTCAGCTATAGGATTTCCCCCTACTTCTTTGGGTTTTTTATAAACTCATTTTTAGCAATGACGTCGATTAACATGGAATGACGTTAACAACTTGCAATGAACTAGTCGTTCACTCAACGTTTTTTTTTTACTTTTTATTATTTAAAAGAGGCAGAATATGCGTCTTTCTTAGGCTAGGGGGCATAAGTGGCACAGAATATCACCAATGGTATCAGCAACTCTATCTTGAGTGTATAAAAAAGCACAACGTTTATAACGGTTCAGAAAACATTGTTTATTCGTTGCAAAAACCAATCAGGCCGCCAAATTTTTGTTGTATTTGGTTTTGACATAATCGGGTCCTTTTACATCTGAAGATGTGGCACAGCATGAGTGAACTCCGTTGCTCATTTCGAAGCATGCGTATCCTTCAGGGCAGAATCGCTCAGTAGCATGACAAGCGCGGAGGATTGGGAAGGCCTAAAACGTTGTGAATTTTTGAATTCGGTGCGAAAACAAACAGCAGCTTTATTGTTTCCAAAAGGAACGGTGTAAACTGAATTTCCCCAAAACTGATTTTCACACATGAACGTTTTTGTCTTTGTACGGCCATCTGAAGCAGTATAGAAAATATTGTGAATAAACTACCTGGCATTCTCTGCTTGATGCACTCATCTAGAGTTTTGAAAGTTTCAGTAATGGCCAATGGAGTGCATCCCTTCCTGTCAGCGTAACACAAGACATCACTAGCATTGTAGTAGTACTAAATAACGATTCGAAAGCTATGATGTGAAAATACTTACGATGATATCGGACTCCAAGTAAGTCTTGCCTCCCTCACACTCCCAAGCTGGTAACTTGTACTGCTCAACTGCGACGGCAGAGCCAAGTAGACTCAGAAGAATGAGAGGAACCATGGCAGTTGTGACTTGACGAGATGCGGCAAAGCTTTTATAGAAGGCGTAGGTGTGAAAGTTTTACTTAGTTATGCTGGGAATATGATTCCGCGCCTGTGAATCGAGCGCCGACCGTGCATGTCGTTAAAAAGGGAGATAAACAAGAAGAAGAGTCCATTGATTGTCTAGAACTTGATCAAAATCGTAGGTCTTTATGAAAAGCCTTACCTTTAAAAGTGTTGACTCACTTAGCTCAATTGAAAAAAGGGCTTGAGAAGAGGAAAAGACAGTCAGACCACGCTGCAAAGCGGAATGACCACCCAAACACATGAGAGTATTCTCAAACGGGTTTGCGTTGAACATTTCTGCAAACTTTAAATAAGCTTTTCACCCATTGCAAACTATTGAAAGTGAGCATCGCGGAAGGTGAAGCTCTATCTGTTATTACTGTGAGATTTCACGACTGATATAAACAATCAATTTCAACGTTTGCTTACAACTTTTATAATTATATTCCTTTTCACGTTTATTTAACGGTGAAAAACCCTCATTAGAAACATTTATAGGACTCTGATGAGTTCATTTCCGTCGCAACTTAAAATTTCCCTACCTTTTTACGCACTCAGACTATTGAGTTTTAAAAATTATATAGTCTCGCAGCACATAAAAGTGAACATAAACTTTTGTCGCAATGATAGACAGTTGGATGGTCAAACCATTGATCCTCTATAAAAATGAAGTATCATCAAAAAGAACATTTTAAATTGGCAGAGTGATAAATTATTATCACATTAACTTAAGCTTCAACCAGGATGTGGACAAAATTGGGAATATTTCCATCGCTATAGCATTTTGAAAAGCAAAGCATAAAGTTAGAGGCAATTTACATTTTGCAGTGAACCTTCATTCCACTTATGAAGATCGTCTTTTTTTCCTTAATGTTATTTTTAGCCGCTTCCGAACGGTCAGACAGGTGCGTCGAACCGCTTCGTCCCTGGAGTGGCCTCCCTCGGACGTTGCTTTGTTGTTGTTTCTATCGCGGACGACCGGCCGATCAAGTTCGAGCGAAATCGCGGAACGCAAGGCGCACTTTTTCGCGGCTGCCAACTATCTCTTTCGGACATGCCGCAACTGGCTGTGCCGTCGTTTCGGCACGAAAAACTTGCACGACGCCAGGATAAGCGCTGTTCAACAAATCGAAAAGCTGCACGGCAACTGATGGACAAGAGAAGGCCAACCAGACGACAAGTCATCTCAGTGACGTCGGTTTTTGGTGCACCTGCCTGATTGAACGGGTCGTAGAAGTGTAAATCTGTTATTGAAAACTAACACAAATTGCAATACAAATTGTCAATTTTTCTTTTCCAATTGAATAAAATTGGTATTTGACATCCCTATTAACTGAAAACGCATGATTGTGTGCCGATTCCCCGATTAAAACCGTGGGAAACCAAGAACAAAGCCACGTCAGGATAGCCAGTATTTGTTCAAATTAAACGTGTACTAAGCATTAAAAAAAACTTCATTGCAGTTTCGCCAGTTTCGTGGAAAACTTGACGAAAGCACATTATTATCCTTTAACACCGTTTTGCTGAAACAAGTCGTTGAATATAGAAGCTTATCTTGCAAAACAAAGTTTATCTTTCCAAAGGTGGCAGGTGAGAAATGAATGCTAAAATTGCAGAGAATGATAAAAACTTTGAACCCCAATTTAAATCTTGATTTTAAAGAGTAAGTTCAACTTACTAACCTAAAGCTTTCTCTTTTCAGCATACTATCAACTTCCAAATTACGAGAATATGAAAGTGCGCCCTCATAAATAATTAATCAGTTGCGCTTATATTGAGTGTACCTTTGTTTGCGAAAATGTGTCATGGTCATTACTTCTCGAATACACCTGCAGCATTATTTCAAAAATAGAGAAACACATTTTTAAGTGTTAATAAGTTTCTTTTAGCATAACCAAACCAATTGTCGGTGTTGGTAAACCCATCCCTTGAGTAAGATTTTCTATTCAGTCATTGCTCGCCTGGGGCCCTAGTTTCGTGGATTAGGCGTCGTTTTGTTTAGAAGGTTCGCGGAGCGGCCGCTCAATTACAATAGGTAATTGTGAGCAACAAAGCCAATTGGGTGTGCGTTCGAGTAATCTCGTCTGAATTGTTGGTGAGAGGAGGCAAAGCGACGCGCACTCGAGCCTCAGACAATTAGAGTTGAGAGCAGGACAAGCCATATGCGATACGGCGATCAAATTAACGCTTCTTGCCTGACACCATACACAAAGGTCGCCGCCTGCAAAGTGCAAATCCCCAAAGAACTGATTTTCTTTCTCGGATGTTTTCCTATTCGCCCGGATGTGATAAGTTCATGCTGGAGAACTTTCCAACCCAAAATGGAAACAAGGAAATAGGCTTAATGACCTTCGAACAAAAGACCCTTTTCAATGGATTGTTTTTCGTTATCAGTAGATTTTTCAATGGAAGCATTTCCGGATACAGCCCTTCGCATTGCACTTTATGCCCCAATAAACCACAAAACAATGATATAAGTTTCAATAAGAAATCACTGTCTTTAATACTGCATTGTACCGTAGTACTGAAAGAGAACAGATTTTTTGTCGGTATTTCTTTTGCAAAGAGCAGAAACTTTGGGGTTTCAAAGATGAAGTTGGTTTCTAACATTTGTGTGACGTAGCAGGATCACGTAAACTGTGCCTGTTAAGCCGATGCCTTTTTTTAAAACTGGTGCTATCCTGCTCTTTTCTTCCAATGCTTTTGTTTTGCAAACACACTTTCACACACTCACACAAACATATACACAAACACTACAAGAAACACACACACACTCACACACTCTTTCAAAAAATTTCTTCTTCAAATTGATAGTTTATCAAATAAATTGCATATCATAATTTTGCTTCCCATTTGGATCCCCTGGGGGTTCACCGTACACCCTGCAGATTATCTTCCGTGTTAACAGTTAATAAAGGTACACATGCGGCAAGGCCTAATCGTAATTATCACACGTGAAATCCGCCGCCTGATCCCATAATTGGGGTATTAGCTGATATACATGAACCGCGTTGCCCTGGCCACGCTCCCGGGTTCACAACAAAAGCATGACATCTGCCAGCGCACCTCCTCTTTGACAGCCGCCGTGTGGGGTCTGTAATCCAGCGGGCGGTAATGAGAGAGAAGCTTAAGAGGGTGTTTAACGTGGTTGCGCAAGACGCGGGCGCCCAGGTCACCGGTGATTATACCCTAAGGTCCAGTCGTAGGCTCAGTCACAACCGTTCATTGACTTGTATGACCTGGTAGGGTTGATTCTACTGTTCAATTCGGTAAGCTAGGGTTTATTTGATATTCCTTTTCTACTTAAAAGACATTCTGAAATACACTATAATTCTATATGACTTTTAACTATTTATAATCGACAAGTCATATCATTCCCTTCAAGTAAATGAAGTGCAACCCGGGGGCGTTGAAAGCCCCGAGTTGAGCACATGAACTGATTCCCATTGTGCGAACTCATGACCACTCCTTTCTCACAGAGCGCAGTCCTTTTTCGCCTGGGATAATTCGAATCCAAGCACTTGAAAGTGCACATTGATGTCACATTTCCTTCCGTTTACCCTCGAAAACGTTAGCCTAACCTGTTCCCTTTGACTTCCAGGTTGGATCCTATAAGCTATCTCTCTTTCGAGGGGGCGGACTTGGTTCCACCTCTGCCTTCGGTTTTCTATCCGATAAACGTTGCTTTGTCTAACATTATAAGAAACGTTTTACGTAACCAGTGGTATTTTGGAATACCTGGTTCCATGTTCTTTTACACGCCGTTTTTCGGTATTTCCATTTGGTGTTACAAAAGTCCTCCGATTGTTTTCTAATCCTCTGGAAATGTAAGCAGCCTTTTCTATACAGTGCTGTTACGTAGTTGAGAATAGAAGCAAACACACCCTTTTTTAACTTTAACCAAAGTTCAGTTTGACTTGATAAATTGTGTCGATTGTTTCCTGCACTTCTGCAAAAAGGTTTATTAATAAATTGAGTGGATTGCGGACATGTGAAGCCCCGCATGATCTATGGTACCACGCGGTTTGCTCAAAGGATTTTTGAGTTCAATTTAAAAACAAAAACTATGCTGATTTTCCATAACACAACATCGTTCACCTTAACGAAATAACAAACAAAATAGTGAATATTTTCACATTGTCCCAATTTTTAGTGTTGAACATAAAGTTCTGCTTTGTTGCTATGTATATGAGGTACTCGGGCGACATTGCAACCAAATCGGTCAAATTTGATTTGGTATAGGAAAAGTTCATTGTTAAGTGACATCTATCCCTTAGAGCCTGCAAGTTGTTGAGCAACTTTTAATCTGTTCAACCTAATCCTTCTTGAAAATCTCAATCTTCGCCTTTTGTCTAAATTTAGGCGCAATCCTTGGCCGCCTGAGGGTGATAGGTGATGACAGCGCGCCCATATGGCCTCAGGGGCGCTAATCCAACAAAGAGCTCGTAATTGGTAGTCCCGCTTGCCACTAAGTATTTGAGTTCAGCTTTATTGAATGCGATATTAGCAATAATGGGTTCTCGGATTCAATAATGCATGCGTCTCCCCTCAGGCAAAGTCTCGGATCGTGGGAACTGCGGCAACAATGGTCCGCCACGGGCTCAGCTCGTCGACGTGTTCCGAACGGCCCCAGAAGTCGTCTCCACTCGATTTGTCGGCTGGTTCGCGTGAAAGAAAGCAAGACGAGTAGTTTCATCTTCGGTGCGCTAATGGGACAGGCTACAGGTGTCCGCCGACGGCACTGACCGGCTCACTTTCCCTTTGAAACGGGTCGTTGCGCAACAATTCGCTTTCATCCCAAAAAGGCAGAAACAGGATTAGCAAGTGTTTTGGGCACAAAGCCTTCGTGTCTTCCGACGGCCACTTTCACTCGCCGCGCCGGTCAGCGAGTGGCAGCACACGCCCCTCACCTCAGGAAACATGGCCGCCCATTCGCGCACCGGCACAGCACGTTTGCTTTCGCTTACTTCCGACTGTCTACTCTGCTACTATCTACACTCTCTAGACTATTCACTTATACTCACGGCTTACATTCACACTGCTTATGCCATCGGATGCCCTGTGGGGGCAAGACGCCCATGAGGTGGTGCCACATTGGGTATTGAGCCAGAGCAATTGAATAGACAGTAACATTTCTCAAATGAGGGTTTGGGGGTTTTGAACAAACAACAAATGGCTTTTTGAAACTCAAACCAATGTTTTAGTTTGGGTTGTTTGTGTTTTGGTAAGGTCGAAGTTTGGGTATGGGTTTCTCTAACTAATAGCACATTTTGTTCATTTTGGTTTTAAAATAGTATCAAAAACCAAGATGTTTTCTTGTTTTGATTGAATATAATTAGTTTATGGACAACCACAAATTGAAAAATGAACTTCTGAACATGTTCGCTTCAATTTCATGAAGTTCAAAAAGTCATCGAAAAACTGAAGTCTCAAATATTTTTGGTTGCCAAGTTTTTTCTCTTGTTGTTTAATTTAAGAGTATGAACAACCGAATAGTTAACTTGTTTTGATTGGATATAATTAGAATAGTACTTGCAACACTCCCTAATTATCCCTAATTGCACGAGTCATATATATGAGAACAACTAAATTATAGTTTCTGAAAGGTGAACCAAATTAGTATAATCACCAGCGTGTGAAGCCTTTGCTCGGAATGCCACAGACCAGCTTATCTGAAATTTCGAGTGAAATCCGATTAGCCGGTGTTCTTCTGAAGAATAGCGAGTCCGTTGATCTCGTTATTTGCCCTGCTAGCAACGTAAGTCGAGACGTTCGTTTGTGTCTCGATCTGGATAACATTTCTCAAAGGGTACTGTACTTTTTGGGAATAGGGCGTGTTTGTTGCAAAAACGCCCACAGGTTCAAGAGATCTTGCTTCATGAGGATGGTTAATTTTAGTTTGCCCTGTTTACCCCTCATTGGCACTTCGGGAATTCGGGGCCCTGCGGTTGTTTTCTGCGTGCAGGGCTCAGATGCCGCGCGCATCGTTTAATGCAATTCATTTTATGTGCATTGTTGCCTAACTCGGCACAAAGCGCACGCCCAGCGCTCCGACTGTCATAATAGTCGCCACACATATTTGCACTCAACCGCGCGTCATCTCTATTTCCTACCGTAAGCACGGGCACCGGAAGTGGTTTTGACAGCTAACTTTTGACCTAGGAAGTACAGAACAACATAAAGTGTTTATGATAACAGCGATGTCATTGCACAGAGGAAGTATTCTGAAGCTAAGCTTCTTCCGAAATTTCCGGCTTAGATAATCATCACCGATTGATTGGTCACAATGTCCAGTAACCATTTGATAACTGGCGGAGACATAAACGCCGAAACAAAGGACATCGGCTCGCGATGGCGCGCAACGAAGGTCGACCATTGTTTCAAAGTTACTGCAAGGACGTCTTTCAGTCAAGAAAAGACAATGTCTGCAGATTTTTTAAAATGGGTGCATTGTGAGTGTAAACTTTTGTTGCAAGAAATTTCATTCCTTCTGCGGTCATTTGAAAGCAGCTGTTGCCACTTTCTATATACTACATATACAATGTTTCTGCTAAGGTTGCATTAGCGTCCAATGAAAGGACTAAAAAAGCAAAACGTCAATACTACCCTATTGACATCTGTTTTGTTTTTTTGGATAACCCCTTGCCTAACGTCCTTGTGATCTGTAATATATCTGTGTTTTTATGTTTCACACCAACTTACCCAGGTCACTTAGAATTCTTTAAAGCTCATTGGGCGATATATGTCATTGTGTTTTTTTTTTTCATTATTTGATAAATCAACCCTTCGTTTTATCCAATTCTTCAACAACGATCCCTTCAACAACTCAAAAAGAATCACGCTATCTTCGCTTTGTAAAAAGTTTATATATTCAAAATTTCACTTCATTTCATTTTTTGGTGACAAACTTTGATGCCTTGGAAGACTGAAAAGAAGCCATAAACCTCAAAATCTCAGTCATCCTGGCTCCCTGATTAGGCTTCTTTAGAAAAGGTCATCTTCGCAAAACGAAACATCCTTCTTCCCGCCGATCCTGATCTTTACCGTTCCCCATTTGCAAAATGTCATGTTTCCAAAGGCATTGTAGGCGGCAAAGTGACTGTCGCGAAGTGGGTTGAGTGAGCCCCGCGCCTTTGAAACATTCAACCCCTAAATGACCAATAACCCATTTCGCAGCAGCACATTGTGACTAATAACCTGCCCCGATTGACGTCTCCCTACAAAATGATGGCTGCCATTGCACCTACTGACCCTTTCTTTCTTTCGGCTTCCGCGAAACTCTGTTTGTGCTCCCGTCATTTTGCCACTCTCCACGTTTTCTCAAGTGTTTGTTGTGTTTTGCACTTGCTATGGTCACACAGCATTGTTCGGCATTGCCAAAACAGTCCATTGCAGGTCCGCAAGCGATAAACTGCGTGCCGCCCCACGGTCACCTTCGAATTTTTTTACTACTGGTGAGTCAAATTTTCATTTATTTCCAACTTCGTTTGTATAATAATTGATTGACTAACAAAATACGAATTTCAAAAGAGAAGCTATTACCATTTGATTACCTTTTCCGTGGGCTACGGTAGCAAATAGGCAAAAGCTGAATTTTCTAGCCGAAACCTCGATTTAGAGCACTTTGAAGCAAGATATCTCTATAATGAGGGGCATTTTCATTATTATAGAGTTTTTCGATCAGCTAATACTAAAATACTAGTCAAAGTTGCAGAAACTCCTTTGAGTTTCCTTGAACGCTAAATTTCCAAAACATTTTTGCTTACAATGAAAATCGGTGCTCTTTGGCGACCTAGGTCACTTTTTCACCCATAACAAAGTTTATCGGCGGGGACAATAGTGAAACGGCCGACAAAATTGAACAAAGCCGTCCCACCTGCCGCTAATGATATTTCACTAGAGCTATTATTCTTTGCCCGGCGCCTTCAAGTTCACCGATATTGAGTATTCGCTGCGAAGACGGCTTGACGAGGCAGCGCCTTCGCCATTGTGTATCACTGCTTACGTGAAAGAACCACTCAATTATCCTGATTGTTAGAAAATTCTCAAAAACCATGTAAACAGCGCGGATAGGAGGATTTCCTGCCTGTTAACGTGATTGAAAGAAGCCGGAGTTTTGTTTTGCGCCACTTTTAGTTATCCGAATGTCCTCTACTTTATTTCACTGTTTCCTGGCGTTACATTTATAGATCAACGTTTTGAAAATCGTTAAATAGAAGGAAACTTAGATTTCAAAACGTAAATCAAACGGGATTCCAATAATCAGGAAACATTTGTGAATGGTGGTTCCACTTTGACGCATTTTCGCATTGAAAAAGAAAGTCTTGCGAAAATAGATAAAAGAATGTTATTTTTAAAAAGGTTTCAAACTTTCGATATACTCCTTATTTGGATGATACTGGGTAACAGGAAAATGTGGGGTTCATGCAGTTTGAAGCTAGGAGAGTTTTCCGTTGTTAAGGGCCTTTCGTATGATAATTTTTCCTCCAAATGCAAAACTGACTTCTGATCTCAAGTATTTGTACCTACAAAGCGCCGATATCACTTATCATGTTGTTGCAAGCTTAAAATGTTGTCTATAACCCATTATTAAACTTTCTGCGGAAAAGGAAGTTTTGAATTTACAGAAAAATTTCAATTCAGTTTAGGAAAATATAAGAATGACGAAAGAAATTCTGTCTTACAATTAGAATGTTTTCTAAAGCATTGTGCGTTGTCGTAATGAAGTTCCTCATCGACAATGTCAGTTCTTCACTAATTTTTACTCATCCCGCGCCGCCTTAGATGTTTCATCCCTAACAAACAAGCTCGTGTGAAAGACTTGCCGGCCCTCTGTGTATCTCTTGTCTTCGCGGTGCTGATCGCGCCAAAGTCAAGTCTAATCGACCGCCAGCGTTGACAAATTGGTTTTGTGCCTTGGCTCTTCACTTGAATGCGATCCAATGAGTGTCTTTCTCTCACACCTCGCCTGATGGCAATTCGACTCTTTGCTCTTTCCCGCTCGGCCCTCTACGATCCCCCTCATAACTGCGTTATCGTTCAGGAATTGTAGCTCTGCTGACGCTCACGGTGGCACGCGACCTTGCGTTTTTAAGGTGTTTAAGTATTCTACCTGCGTAGCTTCTGTCAATATACCTAGCTCCACCCCCAGTAATTCATATTACTTACCCCAAACTAGCCCCTCTCTTCAGTCGCTCGCTGGTAACAAAAGGAAACAACTTAATTTTTTTTTGAAAGGCACGTACCCATCAAACGGTCGCGATCAACTGCAAATTAATTGAGCAAATGTCAGCATTTCTTGATTGTCGTTTTGTTTTTCTACTGTAGATTTAAGAAAGCTCAAAAGACGGAAACTTTTTGTTGCTGGTGACGAACAACGTTTGACACCGTCAAAGTGCAAGACCTAGAAGGTCAATAGATTGTTGTCAGTGATTCGGACAAGTGCTGCCATTTTTGAAGAGAAATATGACGGCGACTAAATGCGTCAGTAAAAAAGTAAGTTTGTAGAACATTTCTTGGCGGAGATCAAAGTTACACCAACCATTATTTTATTAACAAAAAGATTATAGATGCATCTTTAATGAAACGAACTAGAAATGTTCTGCACCTTAAGGCAACTTTAGAAGATTCAAAATCAGATGTTTTGTATGGAAAATCCAAACCCAAATTTAGGGTTTGTTCAACGCCCAATGCCCTTTTTGAAGTTAACTTAGGTTTCCTCCCGGTATCTTATTTCCAGAAGCTATTTTCAAGTGGTTTGGTGTATTTGAAAGTTTAGCTGCCAATGTCAAGTCTATGTTTTTGTCAGTTCCGCTGACCTTCCCGCCTCCGCCGTGAACAGCCCTGCCTACCGGGCACTGGATGGTCAGCGGTGCGACGTTTGTTTAACGGGGTTGCCGGGCAAAGACCGACGCCTGCCTGAGCAAGTGTTCACTTTCAGAGGAGAACACTGTCCCCTTGTTTACAATCAAAAGGGCCAGCAACCATTGTTCGGAGAAAAAATAAGTGGAGACTGATGGCCATCGGTTGATTTTACACAAACGCAACATGCTTTGTGTTCCTTCGCCGCGGACACTTCCGTCCCTCTTGCCTTATCAGCCTGTCTGACCGTTTTGCTTCAACGGGGAAGTCACCTTTGTCGATTGTGCATTGCGCACAAATGCCAGTTGGGAAGGGCAGCGTCCGCAGATAGTTCGCGAAGACCCTTAAATCCTCTACGGGCTTCGCATTGTTGCTTCAATATCGACGTGTCAGATTAACTACACTGCACTCTCGATGACATCGACATACAAGTCTGCAACTCTTTAATCCAAGCTTTTCAAGCTCAGACGACCTTAGCTTATTAATTAGATGATACCCTTTATTCTTCTAAGAAGAAGGATTTTGCACCGAAGGAAACATTTTGTATCGCGCGCAAGCAACTATTGTCATCATTAGGTTTCCAATTCTGTGACCTCAAGTTTGAATGTTTTGATTTATTTTAAATCCTTCAAAGTTGAAACAATCCGTTAAGCAAAGAGCCCAGATAGCAAAATTTGAAAACAATTTAGAGAAACACCGCCAGAGGTACAAGCTCCAAAACTTAAAGGTACCTTACACGGTATTTTTCTTTTTAAAATGCATTGAAACAATGAAACAATAGCCGACAAGACGGAGAACACTATGGTTCCGTAGTCTGAATCACACCATCAAGAAAAGGACAATGCGCGACCAAATTGACAACATATATTTGTTTCATTGTCTTTTTGTAATTTTAACTTCGGTCTGTAACACCGTGCTTTAGTAGTAACTCTAAATGTATGAACGGTATTGCGAGAGTCACGACTTTTGTGACTCCTAGTTTTCCCAAGTGTTTCGTCCAAGAACTTCACAAAACCGCTCAAACTAAGTATATCATATATCAGGTAATGAGGGAAATTTTTCAAGCATTACCTTCCTGCTTATGTCCCTAACGACTTGATCCTTCGAGCGCGATAAACCCGTAAATGCTTCTATTCCGGTCCATCCCTGGCAAATACTCTTAGCCGTTTTATCGTCATTACAACGTCGATTTCCGGAATGGGTTTGGTCTCTCCCAAGTGCTAAGCCCTGGCTTCAACTCTTCATAAATCGCCCTGGGCAATGGCATACAACTAGGCAGGCGATCCGTCCGATACGCCTTGATATCCGAGAAGCGCTGTGTAATTAGCGCGTTTGGATTACATTACAGTATTGTGAATTGTTGCCGCATCGTCGCGCAGTGCCGCCGCGTTTTCGGCGACCGCACAATGCTGTTAAAGGCGCGTGGGATCCGTGCGCTGCTCTTTTCACTGAATGCAGATTCTCAGAATAGGGAATCGCTTGCGCTGGGAACTCGAATCAGAATGCTTCCGTTTTCCATCGCATATGCCGCTAGAATAGGAGCCAACGAGACCACCCACAGACTACGGTAATTGTCCCTTGTTTTGTTGACGGACGTCAATGCATGAGACGTGGCGAATCACGTCAAAGCTCTGAAAACCACAGTAAAACACAAAAGAAAGGAGTTTTTCATACCCTTTCTGAGAAACCCACTATTAAGATATGTTTCAAAACCCGGAGCTTTTTTTAGGTGTTATGCAATTCCCATGCTTTTTCGTACAGGAAATAAGAATCAACCTGGTTATATGAGTCAAATGTTGTGCAGCATCGGTTGCAAGGCTTTCTTCCACTAAGGAAGTTTACAAGTAAACACTTTGTTTTTGGCAAAACGTACAGGATGCAGTTTTGTAAGGGTGTTTGTGAGCTATGTCATGCTTTTATAAATACGCTTTGAATTAACCTGATTAATCTGTACATATTCATTTTGTTCTAGCACTACGTCACACATTCAGCGTTTGCAAACATGAGGTGATGAGGGTGTATGGCTTAAGTTGACTGATACAATTTAAACAACCATTCATGATGAGAGCGAATTCCTAGAAATATAAAAAGGATTTAATTCTACTTCTGAATCCAAACTCCTAGAGTTAATTTTAAAGGCACAAGTGTCCCAATTTTGGAATTGTTGAGCTTTTGCATAAAATGATGCATTGTTAAAACCCATCCAAAAAGGAATGAAATTTCAGTTCAGAACTTGAAAGTGCTTCTTTACTTTAAGGAAAGCATATGAAATGGCTTCAGATCAAGCCCACTGACTCCGTTTGACCATATGAAAAAAGACGTTTTTCGATTTCCTGATGAAAACTGTTTTTCTCAGAAAATGTTTATTTTACCAACAAAGAAAAACCAAATTTGAAACTAATCCTAAGGTATCGTCTGTCAAACCTGTCCGTCATATTGTGCCAATGTTTCGATGTTGTGCTTAGAGTTGTGCGAGATACATACAATGCTTTGGCAGGATACGCAGCCAAAGGAGCCATTGTAGCGTTGGCAAGAAGCGTTTCCATTTCCTTCGTTCCTGTGATTTCATGAGATCTCCGTCCCTTCATTCCCGACCGGCGGTAGTCAATTATAGGTGTCCAAATTCGCGTAAGCTCTCATTAATTTCGCAGGCAACCATCTGCAAAATGGGGGCCATCCGTGTAACAGATGCGACATTAGATATTCATAATAGTCTCAGGTGTGACAGCCTCGCGTGTTGAAGCCACGCATAATTCATGATTGACAGCAAGTGTTCGCGCATACTGTAAATGGGCGTCCGTTGCCCTGGCTCTGTGTCTTCCAAAGTGGCGGTGTGCCTCTTTCGAGAATATCGTCGGGGATCAGCCGTCAGAATCAGCTTTCCTTCGACGCTTTTGTGACGCTGTCATGGGCTAATCGTCTTCTGCACTGTGTACTATTTTCCTGGAGAGCTCCGTGTGGCACATTAGTAGATTTGTTGTTTCTCGCCACCGGCTTACGCAGCGCATCGCGCATTAGGGGGAGCCAGGTGTGAGCGGAAGCGAACATTAGGCAGCCGGTACCGTAATCCCGGACATTGTGACCACCCGGCGGCTATATGTGAATTTCCTGTGCTGCCATCTTTGACGCTTTAGAATGTCCATTAGCGCCAGTGCCTTCCCCAACTCTCGTCTTCCTCCTTTCTTCCCCTTACAAAATACCCTACCTAACCTTTTTTCTGATAACACTATTAAAAAACAACGTTCCATTGCGGAAATGTCGGTCAAGAAAGGAAGTATTGAGTGAAATGACAGAAAACTCTATAATCTGTTGTCCTCTAGATAATATAACAGACTTACTTTGCTCTTTTTGCAAAGACTGACATCACGAAAAGTTCAAGTATTGAGCGTAATGAAAACATTACTCAAGAAGTTTGTATGAACTTAAAAAACATGTAAAAAAAAACCTTGATAAATGAGTTAAAACTGAAGGCGAGTCCAAAAAAAGCTGATTACCTTGATGCTCCTCAAAATGGTAATTTTAATGCCAAAATTCGCATACAACAGTTCTTTCGAGAAAAAAAAGGTTACCTAAAACTTTCGGTTTTGCTAAGAAAACACAGCAGTCGAGCTTAGAAAACAACGATGCGCGCAAAGCAGATGAAAGCTTGTTCTGTAACCAACACTATGTCAGGATGACAACTGTGAAAAGTTAAAGTCACATGTGAATTTAAGGTCGCATTGCGTAACTGAATCTCTCCCACAGCTTATTTTTATCCGACTTGGTCGAACGTGGCCAGACGGATCACTTCCCAGAGCTGCAGCTCATTCCCGTGCACTAGGGCCG
Organism: Oscheius myriophilus; assembly: GCA_964057215.1. Classification (NCBI taxonomy): domain Eukaryota; kingdom Metazoa; phylum Nematoda; class Chromadorea; order Rhabditida; family Rhabditidae; genus Oscheius; species Oscheius myriophilus. The sequence goes on from OZ059907.1 coordinate 16,562,976, forward strand.
CACCTCTGCTAGCAATTTCCCTTGAAACGCGGGTAGCGGAAGCCCGTGGGAGGCATCGCCTTCCTGTCCGCCTTTTGTTTCTCAATTAGCAGCCGAGATGCTGTCCAGTATTGTTGAAAGTGCAATTAACATCAGAAACCCTGGTCGTGTATTTATGTATTTCTTTCAGCATGAGCAGTCGCCGCAAGGCCAACCCAACGAGAATCTCTGAGCAACTCTTAGCCGCAGAGAATATGATCAACCACCTCGAACACGAGAAGAGAACGATCCTCATTGACGAGGTTTGTGTTGCGGGCGAGAGAGAGAGGGAGAGAGGGACACGCCCTTCCGCTGACTTGGTGCCGACAAAGAGCTCTTGCGGCTCACTAGCTCACGCCTGCCCTTCCGTTTAATGTTCCTCTTCATTCTCTGATTTCGCCCAGGGGGCGTGTGCACCGGCGCAGGACCCTCCCCCTTTCCGCAGTCCCCGCGCACCTTTGTCCGCTCATTTGCATAATGCTCTCGGCTTCCTCATCACCTGGCTTCCTTCAGGACATGGGAGGTTCTCCAGCTTCCGCTGCTTCGCCTCCTGGCGCGTCGAACCGCAGCAACGCCAGTAGCACATCCGAACAGACAAGGTCAGTTTCACAAATTCTTGTAAGACTTCCTCTCTCTCTCTCTCTCTCTCTCTTTCATTCCTCTCTCTTGGAACCATTGGAACAATGTTCTCTGCAATTCGCTACCTAAACGTCCCTAGAGTACAATTACTTTCTGGAGAAGACATGTGTACATAGTAAACATCCTTTGGTTGTCCTTGACAAGGTGCCCTCTTAACAGTGATGAAACGCAACCTGAATCCAACATTGACTGTTTGTTTGTTTCTGAAACTCATGATCTCAAAACAACCTCACAATCAAGTAGGTCAGTCGGAAAACGAAAACTGTGCTCGCTTTCATCCATACTCACTAATTTGCACGGATTGTAAATAGAGTTACGGTTGTATTTTAGTTGCCTGAGGACATTTATTAGTTAATACCCTAAATGCAAAACACCGTAGGGGGAAACAGCTGATATTCTGTTTAATCTTGATAAAAGAAACGTTAGCTTGATAGCAAAACCCACAAAAAAGGTAGTTGAACAATGTCGCCCACACGAAATATCAAAAGACTGTGGATTCTGTTTTTGAATTCGTTCTTTCTATACAACCACGCAGAATGAAGAAAGCTGAAGATACCATTAAGATGACGGTGAGCCGAAACCTGGGTTCTAAAGTTCTTTGAAATCTTGGAAAGCTATTTTAAATTATCATTGATTGTCATTGTTTCCAACTGTTGTTGTTTTGATTCCACAATCGATCAGTCTTACGAAATTACTTGTTTATGCAGTTAACTTCTGCCAATTTGTCCGAATATCTCACCTTTTCCAATTTCTTTCACTTTTCGGCTAACCGCCATTCTATTGTGATAAAAGTCACGCGATTGAATTTGAACGGTTCTGGATGACGCCTGTCTTTAGAGTATTTGGTTTTCTCGTTCGTTTTCAGTCGATAACGCGTTTTGTGATGTCCACTCTCCAAAATGCTGATAAGCGCCGGTTGACCAGCAGTCATTGTTGCCAGCGGTCCGCTGAAGACAGCCAGATAACAGAACCCGAGCAAAGAGAGAGCGACGGCGGTCCTTTGTGCGAGGGGAACAATTTATTGGGAGGGCGCTTTCGCGCGCTACAGTACTCAATTGTCCGAGGCCTTTGTCTCCGACGCCTGCACTTTTCGATACTGAGCGCTATTAATCAAATTCGACTCGGAAACATTTACAGGCGCTCCTCATTTCGCGCGGGTCAGCACTTCTTTCTCTCTCTCTTTCCTCTTTCAAGAAGGGGAGGAATCTCTGCTGTTTGCTCGCCCAAATTACCTCCTTCAACAACAATTTCTAGTATTCTGCAGTACATACGAATTAGCCACAAGCCCGCCGAAGTGTTGGTTTTTCGTTAAACTTTTCGCGCAACAAATGTAAATTCCATGTGTCCTTGTGGCCAACAACAGAGCCATTGAGGGGTTAGAAGCCTACGGTAGCTCATCGCTCTCAAAGAGGCGCATTCTCTCTGATGTCACATGCACCAGTGCCTGACTGATACCTTTATTCAACGTTGCTCTGATGATGACAAATTATGCGCCTTTCACTCGCTTACGTGCTCATCAGAGGGGACATTATACGAGGCTAGCAGATAATGGTCGCTGCTCCCCGCGCACATGGCTCCTGCTCTCTTGTTGCGTTGTTGTGTCCGAGGCTGGCTAACTGTTTTGGCTGGACCGACCCGTTATCAGGCTGTTGAGCGGCTGGACACCCTGATAAGCACTGGTCACTTGCTCCGAAACTTTACGTCCGGCTTCTTCTGCTTCAAATCCTTTTCACACTTTCACTTTCAAACTTTTCTTTCCCTCCAAAGGCGGTTCAAAGAAAATCAACTGTTCTCTCTCATCTCATTTAGACTCCTGCAATGCGAACCTCGAAACTCGAGATTTCCTCTCTTAATTGTGCACGTTGTGCGCGGTATATTGTGCCAATGGGCGCTTCTGCCCTATGCAGGATAGATAACTGCGCCAATTATCGCATATAACATGCTATTCTGCATTTGGAACCGCGCCTACCATCCATCTCAGCTGTCGCGCGGCAACTCTTGTCTGCCCGCCCCACGTGTAAACACAGGGCACATGCCATGTTTGGGAAAGGTCCCCCGGTACACTTATTATCAGTTACATATATTCAAGTACATGGGCGGTTACCCATTATCTTGCCATTCTTCGTACTGCACTTGTTCTTCAGCGGCGCGGAACAGCGCCTCATTCTGTCCAGAACCCTCCCGTTTTCTCTCTCTTTCGCAGTGCATGGAGACAACTGATAAGAATGGAACATTGCAGCACGTCGGTGACGACCGGAGTCAACGATTATCCGGATATCCTCGCCCAGACGGAGCAAGGCTGCACTGTGCTAATCGACGGAAACACTCTGCGCGAGATTATCAACTCTTTCGACACGCACGAAGGGAAACTTGACCTCATCCAGAACGTCATTCGACAGGTGGGAAAACAAAAAAGCGATTGAATCATAACAAACCAGGAAATGTTTGGTTTGTTTGTCCATATTTTTGTTTGCGCTAGTTTACGGGTCACTTTCAGCTAACGGCCGTCAAGGAGCGACTGTCCAGTGAGGAACTGATAAAGGACGGAAAAGAAGGCGTCGGCGACCCCTTCACCAAAGAAAACCTTTCACACCAGGTCAGACTCTTTTCATGTAAAAGTCTTTGAGAAGCCGAATTCAATGCCCTTTCTTGTTCGAGCACCCGTTACGCCGGGGGCTTCAAAGGCGCCGCGCCGACTGTACTTGCCTCCGTTGCGCAAGTGACAGCCGATTGCGCAAACCGTAACGCTACTGGGTGTAAGGGCATGCGTTTGGGACAAAGAAAGAGATTAAGCCAGAATAAGATTAGTTGTTTCAGAAAATGCAGTCCGGTACTTTTGATGAAATCCTCCGACAACAGCTGTTGATGCAGCAACAGAGCCGCTTCTTTGCCATGATGGGCCAGCCCAATTTGCAATTATTTTTCCCTGGTAAGCTTTGCCTCAACATTAATACAAACTTCTTTTAGGTGGTAGCTACGAGCACCTTCTCAACAATAGCCTTCTCAGTAACAGTCTCCCTCTCCTTCAGCAGAATCTCGCTGCCACCCTAGCCGCTGCTCAGTCTAAACAGCACGAGAAGAATTTGGAATGCCCTTTGAATCTCTCCAAGGTTTCATCTGATGTTTGAGTTTTTGTAATATTAGTGTGTTCAGGTGAAGACTGAGGAAGTGAGCAAGCCGTGTCCGATCATCCCTGTGAGCACTCCGCTGAACAACGGCCTGATTGGTCGTTTGCCCTTCTCGATGCCGCACAATTTCCCTCCTTCCGAGAGTGAGTTTCAATGAGTCCATTGATCTACACATGAATGCGCATCAGAATAGTATCACGTGTGCTTCGTTGAGATGAATTCAAGTGTAATTGGCAACTATATCAGGCTACATATAGCTTTACAAAATAGTTCCCGGATATACATATAGCTCAAAAGTCGTGGGCTCTCGGACCGCGTTTATATGCAAAAGGGGATTTTAAGATGAAAGTTTGATTTCGTCTTTTGTTCTCAGATACAAAAACTGTTCAACCTGAAACAAATCCGTCTTTCAAATCAATTGACCTTATCACAGTATACTTTACAAAACTCTTTTTCAGCAGGATTCAGCAGTCACTCCCCTGATTCGTCTGGAAAGAGCACCCCTGGCAATCCCGTGTTGCCTTCCGAGCTCCAGGCGCCTCCTCGCACACAGACCAGATCTCCCAACCACATCAAAAGGCCCATGAACGCCTTCATGGTAGCCTTTTTCTACATGAAGATGGTAGAATTAAAAATTTAGGTCTGGGCCCGCGATGAGCGACGAAAGATTTTGAAAGCCTTCCCCGACATGCACAACTCGAACATCAGCAAAATTTTGGGCTCGCGGTGGAAGAGCATGAGCAACAGCGAGAAGCAGCCCTACTATGAGGAGCAGTCCCGATTGAGCAAGCTTCACATGGAGCAGCACCCCGACTACAGATATAGGTTTGTTACTTCCTCATGCTCCTTTGATTTCTGAAAATGAGCTCTATTCAAAACCCACTCGCGTTTCTTCTGATTGTTCTTAGAAAACATAGAACACGGTGATTTTTCAGGCCTCGCCCGAAGAGGACGTGTTTAGTCGATGGGAAGAAGGTGCGCATCACCGAGTACAAAAACATGATGAAGAAGAAGGACAACTCCTGGGACGAGCCCTCAATTTCTCCTCCCACTCAGGTACAGAAGCTGAAGCTGACTTATACTAAGTACGGTGTTTAGATGGACTTCTCCCTGTCTGGCGCCGCCTTGCTGGCCGACTTGGCGCACCATCACCAGACGCACTTGCTGCAGACGGCCGAGTGACGTGTCATGTTCTCCTGTACAGATGATATCCTTCGCTTCCTCTTTCCTCTCCGTCATCGCGCTTTCGAGCAGCATAATGGCGGCCGCATTGTATCTCATAACCTCGTGTCCCTTCCATGCTTGTCTAAGTGTATACCCGCATATCGCCCTTGGGGTCCCCGAACCGTCATCCTTAAATTACTGTCCGCCGATATCTCTTGCCACACGATTCACACCCCGTTATTTATTGAACTAGTCCCTAAGATTCTTCCCCAGATTATTCCTATATGTATTAAATTTCTGTGGTTTCCCTGTCACTAAATATATTCTGCTATTTATGTGCTACTGTTCTTTGTGGTTGGGTTGCTAAGGGTAGAAGTGGATCTATTCAGCAAAATAATGAATTTAAAAAAATTTTCGCCAAGTTTTTCTCGATTCCTTTAATTGGTAGGTTGAGTGGTGTTTTCTAATCCTTGCAGCTCGCAATATTTGCAAACATGACCAAAACAAATAAGCCTAAAGATAACGAGTCAGGGTGATAATTCTCAAATAGGCGGCTTTGTGAGATATTTGAGGGAAACGACCAAATAACTTCATAGTTAAACCTGTTTTTATTCCAACTGTAATGTTTTTACCTTGTTGCTTTCGTTATAAAGTTGATACTAACAAGATTACAAAACCGTAGTCGGATACCGTAACCAAGCCTCTAAAATGACTTTGGTCCAAAAATTGAAGGAGGATCTTATGTAACTTTTCAGCAAATCCGTCAATGCATGCAGAGCTTCAGTTTTAGTATGGATTTTTTATGTCGATTTCTTTGCATTGGGTGTTAATCCTGTCAAAATGGTTCAGTTGATCCCTCTTTTTCTGCAAATATCATTAAGAACACCAAACACGTGGTGTTCTCGTTGGCATTATACAGGAATGGATCGTCATATGAGTTACTGCAAGTACATCTATCATTTGGGTAAAATACTGTTTCCTTGGGATTTTTCTGACGGCCTGGGTTTAAAGCAGGGACCTTCGACAAACGACAATGTTTATCTTCCACTGATATCTCATGCCACGCTATTGGCCTTATTTATTTAACTAGTCCTTGAGATAATTTAAAGATAACTTCTGTTTACTGCATCTATGCAAAGTTTACTTGCAATCTAAAAATAAAACTCTTTTATTTGCTGTTGTTGTCGGCGGATATTCGTTGATGGCAAGCACAATTCGCTTGCGATTACGGTAGCCTTTAATAATGGACGTCCGCCGTCACGCAAGGTAGCAATTGGAGTTTCCGAGGCTTTGCAGTTGCTCAATAAGATATCCATAAACCCCGAAAAGCGGTTTATCCTAAGAAGGTGTGCTTCGACGTCACAACTCCATATAATGGCTTGATTTGCGAATAGGAAGTGGCCGGCCATTAATCAAAGTGATGGCCGGATAACAGCTGAAGAGTGCACAAACAAAATGCGTCCGGAGATGGATATATCTTCCTGTCTGAGTGTCACGCGGTTACGGGTGCGTGACATGAAAGGAATCAAACGATGAAAAGGCACAAACAATTCCATTCAGCATAGAACGAGCGGGAAGTAGAAAGATATTTTATGAAAAATCTTCCTGAAATTTGTACTAACCTTCTAATTAATATTCCGTCTATTCATTTTCTATTCCAAAGATTTGAAAATTCAAAATTTAAGCAGAGAATGACTTGAATGGAAACATTTTTGTTTATGAATTGCGGATAACACATTTGTCTAAACAACCCTTGTTTCTTTAAAACCAGGCTTTGAGTTTTGTGTGGAAACATGTTTGATCAAACCGACTCAGATGGATTTTCTACTCACCATCAGAACATTGCTTGCAGATGAACCTTCTCCTTTTCCAGCATCACTTCCTAATTTTTGCTGGTTTAAAAAAATTGAACAAATTTTGTATTCTGGAACGCTGTCTCAAATATTGAAAAAAAAAGGTTTTTTTCAGGTTCAGATCCAGTGCTAGGCCCAGCAACTTGCAGTAATCCACTCATTCACAGTCACATTATTCACCTACTCTCGTCTCACCGCGACGCAAAAATAAATTGTTTGAATGGTTTTTTGTGTCATAAATTGTAATTTGAGATAGGCACACCACCAATTATGGGTACCATGTGAATCAGGCCCCCATGTTTGCGCATATCGGAGAATCGACTTTCCTTGTGACACGGTGCCTATTTCTATTAAGTTTATCGTAGCTCCAATTCAATGTTTCTATCCATTTATCACTTGTGACGGGATGTGCGCAAACTGTTACATCAGCGGTGGCTGGCGCCGATCACACAGTGGGGGTATAGCTCAGTGGCAGAGCATTCGACTGCAGATCGAGAGGTCCCCGGTTCAACTCCGGGTGCCCCCTACTTTTTTTCCTCCATCTATAAATGTCATATATAGAACTTGAAATAAAATGATTTTCTCTTTTTTTTACTCCGAAAAACTCATTAACAAAAACGTTATAAAAGACATGTGGATAGAATGAGGTTATTTGGTGGTCTAGTGGCCAGAATGTGTCTGAAAATCATTACTTGATAAATATGATACCGTAAACAACATCCACGACATTACCCAAAAATTTGTTTCACAACATGGATGTGTGTTTTGCACGATAACTTTAGCTAGAGTGTCTGAAATGAACAACATGTCGAGTCTACTTTATGGTTTTTATGCAACCTCTTCCTCCAATCGTTTTTGCATCATCTTCATGTCTGTCTTTTATCCCTCCGGAATGTCTGACCTTCACCCATCTAAATTGAGTTTGCAAACTTTTACCGTGATCCGTTATCCCAGATTATACATTCTATCAGGAATGGCAAAGAACCGGCTGTAAAAATTGGGGCCCGGCTGTTAAATTTGCCCCACTATTTTATTGGTTTTTCGAAACCGGGCCGGCCCTCAAATTTATCAACCCTACCTTGTATTAGAGAAACCAGTAGTGAACAGTAGCACTTTATCAGCGGCGGCGGCCGACAAACACCAAGCGGGGGTATAGCTCAGTGGCAGAGCATTCGACTGCAGATCGAGAGGTCCCCGGTTCAACTCCGGGTGCCCCCTACTTTTTTTGCACATGTTTTGTTATGGAAAGGCTATGTACTCCTTTGTTTGATGTAAGTGGGGTATACAAATCACATAATTTCGTAAAAAGCTTGTTTACAGCGATTTTTGTAACTTTCGAGCGAATTGGAAATGGTGCGGTCCCAGCGGAAATAGATTTAACTCAAAATGAGAAATTTAGTAACTTAAGACCCATAGTCGCAACACACACTTCGTTTTGAGAGTTTCTACCTTGAGGACCTCAAGTTGAGGACCATAGGGAACCCTTAAGGTCTGAACTTCCTATCTCGCTTCACCAGTTTTTTCAAGATTATAAAAGCAATTGATAGAATTTTTAATAACAACACATGTTGTGTTTTACAGTACTTTCATTAGTTCACATCCAAAACCGGAAAAAATTGAAAAACTCTCGGTAAACAAAAGTGACAATTACTACAAAAGTCATGTTCCAGACCTGAGTTTCCGTTGACCATTCAAAGTTGTGCCATTTTCGTTTAAAAAATGTTATTTTAAACTTCTAAATGTTTCCTCTATTCGGAGTCGAAATTTTAATTTTTCTTTATTTCATCTGAAAGAGCTTCTGAAAATACACGCAGAACCCCTTGAACTCTAACCTGCAGCTACTCTTGAACTACTACTTAAGAATAGAGTTCAATCACCAAATCTTTTACGAGTTACTCAAAATTTTTTTACTTGTTTGTCGGCTGAAAATTGCTACTTACATCAATAGAAAAAAAGAGCCCCAAGGTCTTAGAAGCGCCAAATCACGAATGAAGCAAAGGAAAATTCTATAATACAACTTGGCGTTCAAACCAAAGAGCAAAAAGAAAAACCAATTAGCGAATTAAAAATGAAGTTATGTGCTTAGTTAAGATACAAAGTCCACTCACAACAAAAATTACCCTTCTACCCAGAAATACATGCATTGCTTGACTATACATATGTATGTGTATCATTTTTCAGCTCATTGTTGTGGGAGTTATATGAAATAAATTTTGAGTATTTCGTCAGTATATCTCCTGGTATTGCAAAGAACACACAAACTCGCACTTAAAAGACTCAACTTTTTAAAAAGCCAAATGTCAAAACGAAGGTTCTATATTTTCTATCATTTATCCACTTCTTCTTTGACCTTGAGGAAGTGCCTAAGAAAAAAATATCTTGAAAATAAACTTGCCTACAGAGCAAGCTATACAAAAAAAAATGAAACGAAACACAACAAAGGAAAAAAAACCCTTGAAAAGGGAGTGGGCGAGAGCGAAAATCATCATTACAAGAAAATGGAAAAGGAAAAAAGGCGAGAGTCAAATAGCAGACCAGCCACAAAATTATGTCAAAAAAAGTCATTAAAAAAAAGTTTCGCATGTTATTCATCTACAAAAAAAAACAGAATAAATCGCATCAAAGCAACCAAGAAGCGTGACAAACTTTCAATTGTGTTATTTGTTTTCATATTGTGATTCACTTAATGTTCCTTTGACAGCAATTCTTTGATTCACTTTTTTTTCCAAAATGCTAAATCTTTGCTTTGCTGTAGAATAGAAATGTTTAAAACACTATGTTCGTGTGTTGAACTCTTCTTGTTAATTTCTTGTTTGATTATTTTATTTTTGTCTTCACTGTAGTGGTGATACAATTTTTTTTTGTTATTTGGCAGTATACCCCATGTAATTAAACAAAGAACACAAACTCACCTAAAAAACCGAAACTTCCTTGCGTTCTCAATCCGTTGAAGCAGGGTGAACGTCTTCCATGTTCTTGGGCCTAAAAAGGATAATTAGATTAGAATTAAATTAAACTAACCATTTCAAAAAATTTCAAATGGTCCTCAAACCCAGGACGAATGTCCGGGGTCGAGGGCTCTCACCTCCGTAGAGCAAAGAGGTGAGGCAGCCATCACATCGCACTAAAAAGAGCCGTCGGCCCAGGACTACGGGGCTGACGGCTCTCTCATTGCTGTAGTTCGGCGATGTGAGGCGGCCATCACATCTCACTGCAACAAAAGCTGGGATCTAAAAACACTGATTCGCTTGAAAAACAACCCAACCTACTTGGAACCCAAAATTGAAGGGAGACGGACAATCCATGGCGCTGTGATCAGTGTGAGACGGCCACCTTACACTGTAAACTAGTGACAGGCGGCCATCTCCCACTGAAGATCGCTGATGACCCTGCTGCCTCCTAAAAACGATAAACTTAGCTTAACCGGGATTTTGAGACCCATGGGATATACTGCCTTTACATACATTGTGTTTTTATCATTAAGATCACTTTGTATCTGTTGATGTTTTTATATTTCTTTTGTTTGCTACTGGGGAAGAGTGGTATAAATATATGAAAAAAATGTTTGATTTCAGATCAGTAATGCAACGAGGTTCAATCCTTAAGTGTTTAGTTCAGCAATCAATATCTACCTCGCACTGTTCTCATAAGTGTTTCATCTGAAGATCGACTGAAGAAGACTGAAGATCGCAGATTAACTAGAAGAACTAATCACATCTAATCAAGAACTAATCACAAGAAGATGCTCGACGAAAACTAAAAAAACTGAGTTGTGCAAATGATTGTTCCTTTTCATGTTCCGGAATAGTAATATAAATCTGGAGAACAGAAAAACGAAAAAATAATAATAATAATAAAACCGAAAAGAAAACGCTCAGACAAGCGGTTCGCAAAGCATCCACCTGCACTGCCGTAGAAAGGCAATTTCGCAGCGACCGTGCATATATTTTGAAACCAGTAAGAAAAATCTACTAATCGTAAGGGTGTGTACCTCACCATAGTTCCAATCTAACCCCTTTACGCAATTGCAGTTTAACAAAGTTGTGAGCATACAACTATTATGGACGCTGAATATTTAAGGTAGAACCTTCTAGAAACACTAGCAAACCCTCAAAGTATTTTTCAGAAAACAACGAAAGACTGCTCAAAATAAGTGTTCTATGAAGAAAAGTACGCGGCGCAAACAATTCGATTTTGAAAAAAAAACCCCAGCTGTCATCTAGTGGACAAGTTAATTGATGAAACGGGTAAATAAAACCCCGTAACATCTCAAACCCATGACTACAGGTGCGAAAACCCCGTATCATCCCAGACTCACGATCCATGACGTTTCGTGTTCCTGAAGATGAGATCACGGCAGGATAAACGGCACTTCAGTGTTGTGGGACACTTCTTTCGTGAACTGAAAACAGAGCTTAACTCACACGTTATTAGTCACTTAAAAAGTGAATCACAGGTAACTGCTAACTCCGGTCTGAACCAATAACCGTAATACAAAACACCGATACTACAAAGATTTTATTTGCATGCAAAGAAAAGATTAGTGGCACATATGATAACATACATTCACTCGTGTTTCTTGAGATTAAAAGACAAATCACAGATGTAATTATACGTAAATACAAACCTAGCAGAGAAGAGCAAGCCTCCGATTATCACAAAAGTCATAAACATGTAAACATCCAAATTGTAGTATTGCATAAAAGAAAGGTTAGTATTCACTTTCAGATGACGCAATGCCTGTTCGTGTCCTGAGAAATGAACCACTCTCTCAATCTCCGCACGCATCCTTCTCGGGCTCCCTTTCAGAAATCGTGAAGCCTGCTGAGCCGAGGCTGCGAACGTACTAAAAAGCCGATAATTTTCAACTAAAAAAAATCGAACCTCACCTTTCCTCTCCCAACTTTCCCAGAACTTGACGCAGCGATTCTACAATAACGTCTTTCGTTACTCCAAACTTGCTCAGCTTCACGGCGAATCCTCTTTCAGACGCCAGTGCAGCATTTCCTTCCTGAAAACGTTACAAGTTTAAAGACACAGAAAAGTTACAACCTGGTCGGCGAAGATGGGAAGAATCACCATGGGAACTCCAAACACAATAGATTCTTGAATAGAGTTTAGTCCACCATGGGTAATGAAAACTTTCACTCGTTTATCAGCTGCAAACCATTGACTAAATGTGATACAAAGCCAAACCCACCAAGAAGGTCAACTTGGGGAAGCCAATTCCGGAAATGGACATTTGGTAGAGACGAATTGGCATTGAAATCATCCTTCCAGATAAATTCGTACTCCGGAAAGCTTCCAAATGCCTCAAGGAAAGCTAAACTAGAAAATTAAAACAGTGACAGGGTGTCACCGACCTTTCCTCATAATTAACGGCATTTCTCCAGATCTAACGATTGACCCAAGGGAAAACAGAATTACTCCGCGACCAGCGCCGTTCAAAATATTCTCGAAATCCTTAAAAACAACATTGAATGCTAGAACAGCAGAACATACTTCCGGAAGTGGCTCAGGTTCGGGAATTCCGGCTCCGCCGATGAATTTCACGCTATGGGTCACGGGACGCACAGGATCCGTGAATTCGTTAGAGTTCAGCAAGAGATAGTCCATTTTGTTCTTAAATGACTATGTTGTGAGACAAACAAAGCAAAACAAATACCTTGTAGATGTCAAGAAGGCTGGGGAATTTGGAAAATCGGCGGCTGAATAGCGCCTGCTCCGAAAAAAACATCCGATAGAGTAGCGCCTAAAACAAATATGATTCTGGTAACAGAAACAGCTACCTTTTGTACGTAATGATAGATAACGTTGTTTACACGCTGAACAAAGCTCATTTCATTTCCATGTTCGGTTAAAAATGCTGAAAATTCCCGTTTACTTTGGTTTAAAACAATTTACCCGGCGTGTTGCTGAGAGTGATCGGGAGGCCAAGAAATTCGTAGTGGGCGAGGGTCATTCCAAGAGCAGAAGAAAGAACTATCTTCGGAATGCCTGCTAGATGAGAAATGCCTGAAACCAAAATTAAAACACCCAATAAATCTAAAACCAGCTGGACAGAAGTGAAACATTTCGATGACGGCCAGATCAAACCGGGAAAGGCGGAGTCCATTGAGAAAAGTGGAGTCGTCCAGCATTCCTGAAAGAATACGTAATTATAAATACAACAAAGAAAGAAAAAGCTGTTTAAAACACATAAATTTACCTTGGCAAATGCGATAATTAATGTTCTCCATCTTCATATAGTCGCTAATTTCGAACGTTCGCAGGTGGAAAATGTTGACTTGCTTGAAATGAAGTTCGGACCATTCTTCAGAGCGTACAAGAGGGGAAGAGTATCTAAAATTAAAGTAAACTGAAGTTTAACAAAGAATAAATTACCTGATCACATTTCTCACGAGGCGCGAGCCAGTTTTCCGGACGTCTGGGTCGTTTTCAACGATCAGCATAGTCTGCATCCAATTGGTGTTGAAAATGCCAAAGTAAATACGTACCACATTATGCCCAGCTCCTACAAGAGTATCGGCGATGTTTCCCATGAAGTTCACATGACTCTGTCCATAAGAAGGACTCCAAACAAGGATGTTGAGCGCAGAGGATGGAAATGCGAATAAGACAAGGAGTAATAAATGGAGAATCATCCTAAATAAAAAAATAATTAAGAAACAAAGAATAAAAAGAAGAATTACAGAGGAGTAAAACAAATAAAAAAGAGTCAGCGAGTGGAACTGGTCGGAAAACGGAAGCGACGTGTGAAGGAAATTGCGCGTTCCGACAGGCCGCCGTGCTCACGCAACGTAGTCTGATCTTAATTCTGATCTCAAAGTTTAGCTTTATTTTTGTTGTTTGATTATTTTTTTTTATTTTAAAACAAAACGAATAAATAAGTTTGTTTGAAAAAAAATTACAAATGATAAAAATCACATTACATAATATATTTCTTATGAACGGTTTATTTCCGCTAATTGTTTGTTGTGTGTTTTCCTTTATGATAAAAAATGGGGAATGAACCTGATAAAATGATAATTTAGTAATAAATAACAAAAGAATAAATACAAAAGATTACGAGTGAATTCTGAATGGCGAGCGGAAAGAAGAGCGATGTTTGAGCCAAATTGGGCGTTCCCTGCGACAGTCCGCCATGTTCAAACTATGTTGCATGATTTTAAAACCGATCTTAATCTTAATTTATATTTTACCATTTGCAATCAAAGGCGTTATGGCCAAAACTTTTTACAATTACCTTTTTCAGGCGACCATTACACGTCTCCATAAACAGAAACACCATATTTTAGGTTTTTGACGGTTCTGGTCTGGCAGTTGCTATGTATTGGACGAAATTGTAGTTTTCTTCTTTTTGTAAAACCTTAATTTGCTAGCAGAACTCTATGTTTGCTCACTGATATCCCACTCACACAAAACTGGCCATGCAGTCATAAAATCGATCCTAATCCCTTGTATATTTAGAAAAAGTAGCTTTATATTCCTAGTCCCTTCCTGCGAACAATACAGCTTTTGAAGCTTCGATGCACTTTATTTTTACCTTTTCGCAAGAATAACACAAACATCATACTGGAAAAGACATAGCTCTCATTCGTTTCTCTTTCACGTGTTACATCCTTTACAAATAACATTCACACATCTTCAGTTAAGTAACAGTCTCCACGATATGTAAAGTTTTGCGACGGCTTCCTCCTCATCCAAAGAGTTGAGAAATGTCTGTCTTACTTGGGAAAGATAATAGCAAGGGGCTATTCCATCAAACAGTCCAAAAAGAAAGTCGAACAGCACGGCGCGAGAGTAGTTTTCCAGGAAATAGATGTCAAAGCGAGGGTAAGACGGATTTGCTGAGATTGTTGGATAGATTGGTTCCTGATGTAGCGTAATGATTGCCACACCTCCATCGATGTTCATTTTGAAGATTTTCTAAAAGCAGATGTTTAGCGAAGAAAAATAGAAAAACTGACAAAAGAGGAAGAGAGAGAGAGAGAGAGAGAGAGAGAGAGAGAGAGAGAGAGAGAGATATCTAACCTTGAAAAAAGAAGGGGCGCCGTCGAATCCTTTCAGAGGTATCATCCCAAAACATGAAAATTCTTCCGCTACCTTCTCAGCTTTCATCTCATGATATTCCGTTGGTTTGATTTTGAAACAGAAATGAGTAAGGTTGCCTCGGGCCTCTTTATTTTCTCTAACACCCTGAAAACACACTATATTATTGTTTATAAGCGAGCCCAACCTGTAGAAATTCCCCCAACAGAAAAATGTCCTCCGTTTTTGCTTGGGAAACTCCCGCTGATCGATAAGCAGAAAACAGTTTCGAAATGCTCTGTGAAATGATTTTTCCAACAAACAGCTCTTGAATGTTCTAAAAAAACGACTTTAGTGGGTGAGTGAAATCGAGGACGAAAAGCAAACTAACCGGAAGTGTTAAATTTGTAGTTTCAGCAGAGTTCACATATTTTAGGAAAATCCTGTTTGTTTGAATCAGAGATAGCAACTTGTAGTGATTTGGAGACAAAGAATGCAATAGTACGTTGTCGCTTCTCAGCTTCAGCTTTTCGAAGATGGGGAAATATACCATATAGCAGCTGTTTACCATTGCATCCTTCGGGTTTGAATCCGTAAATTCATAATTTGACTAAAATTGTTGAAAATAAAAGATATTTACAAAAATTACTATATTGATGGACTCAAAGTGTACAGCAGACAGTTGTTGGTAAGGGTACAGAATTGTGTAAGGCGTATCAAAGAAAGGGAAACAGCCTGGTTCCATGTAAGTAGATCTTGAGAAAGCCCAAAAATCACGATATCGCACAACTTCGAAGTACATGGTCTTCTGAAAACGGTTTTTCAGAGATTTCCATTCCACGCTCCAAATATTTCTTCCTTTCCCTCGCCAGGGCATGGATCGATACAAAATTACCAAAAAAGTTGAGTGTTAGGTTCTACTCTAGGATATATTTTCAGCGATGCTACAAAAAAAGGCATTTTTTTAATTGGAAAACGGTTTCTGATGAGGGAGGTAATTCATCGACCGGGCTCCCCCATCGCCCGGAAAGTAAACATGTTTTCATAACGAGAGGGAACCGCATGGCGCATCCTGCAAATGGCGCATTTGATGCACAGAACGCAAAGAAATTGTCCATTTAAAGTTTAATTGGTAATTCACAAAATTCACGCACTTAAACTATGGAAAATCAGTTTTTCTTTGTCAAGGTCCAATAAATGTAAGCACATATCTGCCGAAAAAACCAAATGTGGCTTTGCTTAACAATCAAGACAAAAATTTGCGTTAAAAATCATGCAAATCTTCACTGTATTGGCTGCCAATGAAGTGAACGTGCAGATCGTGAAATGCAATACTGATCAGCCCGGCATTTCATAACCATTTGCACTTTTCCGACACGCGTTGCACTTTTCCGACACAATAAGACAGCGATATAAGATAAACTGGAAGGAAACTACTTTTGAAAACATATGTTTGACTTTTCATTGAAATAGACAATAAACAACACAAAGTGAACTCGTCGGAGGGGAATAGACAGCGTTCATGAAGCGCTTGTGTGAGCTTTGCGGATTCTCTCATTATAAGTACAAGTAATTGACACAACAACATAAGAACACACGGCTACTAAGTGAATGGCTTGCACGTGGAAAGCGAAAGAAGAGGGGTAAAAGCATCTCAGAGATCAGGTATCACCGTCAGAGGACCAGCAGAGCGGATAGCAAGGCAACAGTGGTGGAGATCACTCCGGCAGAGTTGATCTCGCCGTGTGTCGCCTGTGTCTGCAACCATTGCTCGTAGACGTAAGGCTCTTCAACAACATCAGCCACGTCGGTCGGCAGTTTGTCCACAATGTGGATCTTCCAGCCCATGTTGAATGATGAGTAGCTCTGAAATTTATTTGTCAAAATAGTGTTTCAAAACTTATCGGCAACCCGGTAGACTGCAAAGTTAACCCTATCATTTGTTTTTATACTTACCTGGTAGTAGATGGTGTCGGGAGTAGTAGCCTCAGGCGTGAACTTGAACACGGCCGGAGTCTTGTCAGCTTCACACTTCAACCGCAAGTTTTTCCTGAAGTCGCTGAAGGAGTTGAAGGTCTCAGGGTCCACATTGGCGTCATTAGCCCAAACGCACAACCTTCCAGCGTAAGAAGAAGGCTCCATTCCAGAAAGAACATGAACGTACTAAAACAAAACTGTGCCATTATTTCGTTTGTTTTGTACCTCGCGCTCTCCTTTAGTGAGCTTTCCATATCCACCAAACTGGTCATCACTGAGGTAAAGGGGATTGTAGAAATCAGTGGAGGACTTGTCATTTCCACCTTCGACACTAAAAGAACAAGGATTATTTGGTATGAAGTGTTGCTTACATAAACGTGTAGGTGACTCCTCTCTTCAAATAGATATCAGCAAGAACTCCATTGACGTACCACACGTACTTGGCTGGGCGAGCTCTGGTCATCGACTGCATAAGGAAGTTTGAAAATAACATGAAAAAGAATTACCTGATATCCCTTGGGTCCTCCAGGAACTCCCAGCTGGAAAGTGAAGTTTTTGCGAGAGTCCGTTCCCAAAAGAGAGACTGTCTTCCACCCATTAACGTTCGAGGCAGTTTCGTCAAACTAAAAGTGTCTCAAAGTATCTAGAAATACCGAGCAGAACAACCTTCTTCTGGGCGGGGACAAATGGAGGAATTCGGTGGGAGATGTTGGAAACAGCCACATGTCCAAAGTCGACACGGAACTTGTAGCAGTAGATGGAAAGCCAGTCGATGTGCTCAATGTCGTAATCTTCGGGCAGATCCAAAAGAATATCTTGTCCACCGCGGTACCTCTCGTTCATAGCAGTTACCCTGAAAATGTGAAATTAGAACGTTAATTCAACAATTCGTCTGCAGCCACGCCAAAAGTTATTATATGAACAGGAAACTTACGAGTTGGCAGAGTCGCGTCCACGGATGGGAACCTTCACTCCAGCATCATGGGCAACGTTAGGTCCACGTCCGACAAAGAAATAACCATCTGGAGCCTTGTCAGCCTCAAAGGTGAAGCCGAAGACTTTGATTGTCCTGCGGTCCACAACGAGAATAGGACCAGAGGCAACGTTGTACCTAAATAACTTTGTTTCAGAATGCGCGTAATTTCCTTACCTGCTGCCTTTAAGTTCGCTTCCAAGGAACTGAGGCTTAGGAACATTCAGGTTTTCAGGAATCGGAAGAGAGGCAAAGTTGTGCTAAAACGAGTTTTTGATTTTACTACTGATTGTCTCTACCTCGTATTTTGAACAGAAGAGGGAGAAGCTCTTGAAGTTGTTGATCTTCTGATGCGATGGGAGATTCAGAACGACTCTTTCAGCATTCTCATAAGGCCCCAGAGGAGTGATTCCATACTCGAAGGTGGGGACCTTGAGTCCCTCAGAAGTGGGAGAGTCCTTACTGTCCAGCCAGAAGTAGAGGTCTGAAACCGCTCAAATTGTCGGTGTTGTCCTCATCCTCAAAGAGCAAATCATTGTCGTCTGGAAAGAGCGCCGCGAGAACCCCTCCCAGACACTTTGCATTGTGCGCCATTATGCGCTCGTCAGGGTTACAACGGTAGTGCATAATTGGCGTTCGGCAGGATGTGCAAAGGACCATCAATCGCTGCGCCAACCTTCACCCCGTCGAGTGGCTCCCTAATCACCACTTGGCTGTGGTTAACACGAGTCGGCGCGCGCCGTGGGCAAACTCATGCAGATCTGCAGAGATATGAGCGGAATGACAACTGTTGACACATGAAGTTTACATGACTAAGCGCGAGATAACAATGTATAAACAAAAAGCGCTACTGAATCAGTAGCGTGTACAAACAAAGGTTTTTCTTATCGAAAAGAGTAGCCTGGGATGAGTCGTCGCATAAAACGGAATTTCGGTGTTTGGTACATATGGAACGCTGCACTTGTGGAATGTTTAAATTGAGCTTTGTGAAACACATTGTGAAATTGAACGAGTCTCTGCGAAACCATCGTATTTGAAAAGACGAGATTGTCTACCAACCGTAGATTTCTGCGTGAGAGCCTAAATTCTTACTTGGACCTTAATTCAAACATGTTGTAAACTAGGGCTTGTCCTAGGACATTAAGGTTTTGAGAAATTCTAGGATGTGCGTAATTTATCCCCCCCCCCCCCCTCAAAAAATCTAAAAGTTCTATTTTGTAGAGTTTTAGACGTTAATTCCACAAATTTATAGAGATTGGGAAAAAAGTTCTTCCCGTAGGCACTTTTGACTCAATCACCAGCAAGTTTGTGTGTCTGCCGTCCATAAGGTTCACGCCATATAACACTTTTCAAAACTGATTTAAAAAAGATCCAAAGTGCTATCTTGTAGAATTTTAGCCGCTTATTTCAAAAATCTGTTGAGATTTGCAAAGAAAAAATTCCTGAAGGTACTTGTTTACAAATCCAGACTCAGAGAAATGAAGCCAAAAAACCTTTTAACCGGAATCACTGTACGGAATTGGTTTTTTTTGAAATGGTGAAAATGGCCGTTACTTATTGACTCGAAAAGACAAAGGTTGGAAAAAATGAATTTTGGTACCTTTGAAGAATCTCTAAAGCAACATCTGGTCTTGGAGAAGTTTCAGAATCTCTCTAGAACCTCAAAACTTGATAGAATCTTTGAACCCAAATACATCCGTGATTTGTGTAACTCCCCCGCATTACCACTTCATCTTGTCCCTGCATCTGTTTACAGGATACCGCCATCCACTCCTTGTGTTTATACTGTCGCCCTATAAGTGGCAGAGGAACAAAAAGGCGTCAAGTATCATCCTTTGTTTCTGTCGCGCCAACGCCTGCTGGCGGCTAACAAACATGACCCCGTGCCAAAGAAAAGCCGCCAAATTGTCCCCGCGCGACACCTTTATAGCTGCCAGATCCAACAAAGAAGGTATGGGAGACACACCTGGGGCGTTTCCATTGTAGGTGAAGTTGAGAACTTGAATTGAGCTGTCGTTGACCACGTAGACCTTTCCCTTGATGTCTCCGTCTGCGAGGTTGGGAAGTTCACCAATGAAGACACCGTATTCCGGATCGTAGGAGTTTATTTCTTGACTTGATACAGCTAAAAGTATAATTAGATAGAAACTTTGAAATATAGGGTTTTTCTACTTTGCGTTGTTTGGCACCTTTAAATTTATGTTTGTTACACAAATGTATTTTTGTCAAAATTTAGTCCTGGAAAAACTTTTAAAAATGAAAAGAATAGTTTGAATCACAAAATCACACTAAAGCCCAGAACCAAAATATGGGAAGCTTCAGAATTTTAGATAGCGTATTTCGGAAAAATTCGAAAATTCAGCTTCGAAAAAAGCTAAAACTGTCACAAATTCAACATAGCTTTCTTGTTTTCACAAAGAAACTGGATTTCGTTAAACTGAAGTTCACAAAAAGTTGGCGACCGTTGGCCTTTACTGTTATTTTGAATTGCGGCGGGAAGTGACAATGGCATGCTCCTTGAAGCAGACTCCCCGCCGGGGCCAATGGTGTGATTTCGACGATTTCATGGCTGTCGTTCAAATACTCGATGAGAGCGATGTTGAAAATGTGCCAAGGTTAATAGAACTGCGATGAAAGCAAGCGTACCTGTGAAAACGGCGCAGGCGAGAACAGCTGTTCCGAGGAACATGGCTGATCTGAAAACGGATCTGTCTATTCGAAGAGAAAGAGAAAGGCAGGAGAGATTAGCGAGGAATGCGCAGAAAATGTCCGGCGAAAAGTTACCCGCGTTTAACAGATCCAAAAGTAATTGATCCGTGCGAACAACGCGGATCGTCCTGACTGAAACGGGCAAAACATCCTGCTATGCGCGACAAAGGACGAGATTAGCATGCCTTACTGCAGCCTAAAAGTGTCCTCGCTCGCCGTTGAATGGCGAAGGAGTTGTAATTGCTGGGATGTGTACGGTTGTTACTTAGAGCCTGCTGAGGCAGTGAAGGTCAGTGCCAGATTAGGCGTCGCCGCGGCTGTACTGACTAGGGTGGCGAAGGGGCGGGACCCTTTGCCCAGCGGCGACCAGCTGGACTTAGGGACATGTCAACAGTGTCACAGAAGGAGAGCTAGAGGATGTGAGCCAGCCGATCCCACGCAGGAGAAATGATAGAAGAGATAAAGGGATCACGAGAGCCGGGAAATGAAGGGCTTCGCTGTGACTGAAATGAAATGGCATGGGAAATGATAAACAAAACATAGCGACTTTTTCTATCTGTTTCTGTTTTACTGTAATTTCCGGCGGGAAACGATGAAATGCGTCACTTTATGGTAGTCAAAGGCAGAATATACATAGTCATCGCTACCTCAGAAGTGTCAGACATGACGCAGAAGCCCATTCTATAGTAGAACAAAGAAATGAACAAACGTACCCGAATCTAGTCACCACAAAACGCCAATACCATCATGGGTTCTGATATTGTTGCATTACGTAACCGTTGCACAATGGGATCGTTGTTAATCTCTACGCATTACCGTTTGGTTGCGTTAATCCCTAACTGAACCCATTAAATGCAAGACAAACACAAAAAAAAAATCACACAGAGTAGTTTTTTTTGGGTTTAAGGATTTTAAAAAAAAACCTTATTTACTACCTTCCAAAATGCTTAAATGGTGTAAAACAATGTAAAATTCTACCAGCGACATCGAAAGATTGGCACGAAGCTACAAAATCACAAAAAAACATTAGATGTACATATTTTGATTATTTGATTTGGCCCTTTGCAAGAATTTAATTAGAAAAACTTTAATGTAAATTCCAGTACATATTTAAATCAAAGTCAAATTTCATAGGGAAATGGGCACAACCTCTTTTAATTGAATACTGGATAGTTATTGAGCAAACTTAGCCTCTTTAAGCCATCAAAACTCAAACGATTCTTGGTCTCTTAGAAAAGTTTCGAGACTCATTAACTACCAATAGCTCTCATTATCGGGAGAGCTTCTTTTCTAGCAGCTGTATCTCAAAAACTCCCCAGCTGGTACTTTTCCGCATACGAAGCAAATGAGAGAACATGTGTCGTTGTAACCTTGCTTTATGGTGTGCCCTATGAGTGATAGGCGTGATTGTGCGAGGGTGGCGATGGTATCTCTCGGAGGAGGACACGGCCCTTGACCGCAAGCGTGGCGCAATGTTGTGGCGCCAACAGCGCAGATGGACTCGCACTTGAGACTCACTTCATTAGAATAATTAGAGACGCCTAATCGCCTTAACCATGAACGATGTACATATGCTTGTCGTTAGCTCATATATCAACACTGTTGGCGGCCGAGGACGCGTGAGATGGATTGTTACGAGCGCCACAAAACGGGCATTAATTACATGTCCAGTTTCGAGAGAAGACGTAAGTGTAAAAAGTGATAATTAATGGCTGATGTCGGTTTAGGAAACCTTGTAAAGACGCCGAAAACCGGCGATCCTAACGGTAACGGTTGCGCCTCTTTTTCACGCATCGGCTGGCACCAACCAAACCAAGACCACCCAGCGAGTCTCACCCTCCCAGAGTCAAGGTTCAAGCTAGAAGTATGCCATTCAGAAGACAGAAAAACAGACGAAGGTATGTATATTTGACAAAACGAAGATTATGTAGGCGAAAATGGGAATAACATCATTCGAAGTTTATAAACTTGAACAACCAACGAAAGAACAACATTTATCGTGTTCTGAGGAAAAAGAGCATAAATTACTGCCAGCTGTCGTAGGTGGGTGCTTCTTGGCCACCTGAACCAACAACAACCGATGGCGCAAGAGAAGGACCGTAATGTGCCCGAGATTGGGTTACGCGCTCGGAGGACCATCCGGACCCTTCATAACCGTTTTATTTGCCTGTGATAGCCCGGATTGGGTGCGAATATCGTATGTACGCATTGCGGTGAGTGGCATTCTCTAGAAGGGCTTTGAGTGGACGCGCGGCTGCCGACAACACTGTGAACAGGACGCTAAGAGTGGACAAAGATACACGACAAAAAGCTGAGCTATAAAAAAACAAGAAAGGTGTCGTAAAAGGTGACAACATGATTAGTTGATACACAAATCCTCACTTATTGTGAGGGACGTGTTGCCAAAGAAATCAGTTGCAGAACTATCTGTTCTCCAACAGTGTTTTCAGTATTTTGAGCCGCGAGTCGTCCCACAATTTGACTTCTAACCTACGCTGAGTAATATATGGGTAACTTAAACCTAGATATGTCATTCTGACACTAGACTAGATGGAAAAAATGTTGTATTCGATAGCTGGTATAGCCAATGAATGCTAGGCTTGAGTTTTGCCTCACAAGTAACCGCGGTTTCAAACCAGTAGTTTATAACGGCTATTGAGAATCTCAAGGCATAGTAGTTACGATAGTGGAACTATTGAGGAAAGGTATCATTTGCGGGAGAGGAAATGGAACCGGAAAGTCAAAAGATGGTGGCAAGTGACCCGCGATCGGCATGCCAGACGGCGACTGTGACTGAAAGACCGCCCGGAATAGGCCGTAATTCAGGCAATTATTAGGAACAGGTGAGGGCTCATTAGGATGACAAAGGCAGGAGCAGCTCACAACGGGTCAGCAACAATACACGCCAATCGACGACGTTAATCGTCGAGTATCAAAATAACCTATTGGCTGCAGAACGTTAGAGAGCATATGCATATCGGAGGAATGGACCGGTCGGCGCAAGGCTGTTGACAGAATTTGCCAAGATGGGCGCCTGATTTCCTGGCAGAGGTAATCGAGGAAGCGACATAATGGCAATCCGAGCATGTTTGACGGGTTGAGGGCGACCGACCCACAAATAAACGCACGCGAGGCAGCTTGCCTAAGCGACATCTAGCCAAATACAGAAGAGGTCATCGGCGAGTGCCACGGAGGCTGCTGATAGCGGCAACGGCGCACAAGCAAACCGAGAATTCGCGACAACAAGCGCACAATGGCCGATGATGAGGAGGTGATAAGATGGCGATCTCGACCTCTGGGGAAAGAGAGCGCGAGCAATCTCCTGACGCAATTTGGACCAAAGCTTCTTCCGCGGAAAAGAAGCGGAACGATTAACCGAAACTAGACAGCATTCCGGGAAAAAGTTACGCTTATTAATGGCATGCATAGTACAACCACCCATATGACAGACCCGCATGCCAAATACAGTAGCGCTTGCTCAATGGTTTTTACTAACGATGGAGAAACAAACAGTGACAAGAAACTGAGGTGTCACAGAGAACAGTTTTCGCTGAGGATTTTGAAACATTGCTGTAACCTCCTCGAAACTTATTAAAGTACATAAAAAGTTTTCAATGTACAAGAAGGCTGGGACGAGGATTAGCATAAAAGGGTAAAAGAACCAACTCAAAATATGGTTATCTCAAAAAAAAAAAACTATTGGTATTGTATTACCAAATAAAAAATAGGTTAATACCAAATTGGGGAAAAAAGTTGTGATGTTGAATGTTTGTAACATTCAATATTGCGATTTAGCGATTTTAGGCTCTGAAGCAGTTCTTTGATTTTGAAAATTCTATAATCAAACCTTATTCGACAAAGAATGCAACAGTCAATCTATGTTGAAAAGGGGTTTCGGGATAGTAGCGACTTTAAAACTTATATCAATCTTTACTAACCGAATTTGCACCGGAAATCATAAATGTTAATCGTATGCCGATGAGCAGACATTTTTGAATGCATTTACCCACGGGCAACGCGGTTTTTACGCCACCCCGATTACCGTCTCACACTTTTTTTCTAGACCGTGGGAGAATATCAACCTGTGGTGCCTGGGACCGGAACAATTCAAAAAATGAGCTGAAGGGAAGTTGGAAAGTAACGGTTGATAAGGGGGTCTTAGAGAAACAATGCAATGAGTTATACTCCTTTAGATTCTTTACAGTCTCGTTCGCAAGATATTCAAAGTCCTGTTTGATTTCAAGTAAGCGAGAAAATAGCTTGTCACGCAATGGGTTACCAGTTCAAAGCAGGGGTTGTGGTGATCGATCGGCGCAGGGTAGTTAAGAAAAGCTGAAACGATCTCAAACTGGCTCAGCGAGAAACTTTGCCCGGCTGTCGGCGGTCAATTAGAAGCGAGCGCTGGGAAGTGACCGTCGCAGACCGCCGCTGACCCTGCGGTTTGGATAAAAACTCGAGGATTCGTAAACAGTAAGACAACATCGAAATTTGGAAGTAAAGATCATTAAGGGTTAGCTCTGATAAAGCATTCGTTTTGCGCTAACAACATCGATGAAAAACAAAAAAACCGTTTTGTACAAGCAGAGGCGAAAACTGATCGGCTGTCAACAAGCTGAGGAGCAGCAGGTGGTCACTGTCCATTGCTGCCAGCCGAACCGGCCCGCCGGCCAGTCGGCGGTAGTCTTGGCTTTCGGATTATCCGAGATTTGTGGGTACCATCTGCTAGAGACTCGTTGGCTAACACAGGCCAATATGCGCGATTCTCTACCTACACTTTCATTAGCACGGATAACCGGAGCTAATTGAAGGTCTCCCGCGGGTTTCGCGACAAATTCCGAGCCAGAAGAGGATTATTGCGACGTTCGCAGCCTGTGGAGGACACCCCAGGGGAGACTCAAGACTGCTCTAATTGATCATTGGCTCAATATGTCACATATTGTAATGGGCACAATTGTGTCAGTTTCCTTACGCAATATGCGCACAGTTATTATCCATATAAGAGTGTAATTACAGAACCATTATAACAAGTTAAATGTGCGATTTTATCAACATCATTAGGAGTTTTAGAAAATTTTGGCGTGCATCAAACTTATTAGAATTTCCCGAGATGTTCGAGGGTACACATGCGATTGTCTTTATTATTTTGATTTTCCTGAACGGTTAAACCAGACTGCGTAAGGTAAGGCGCTTTGAATAAGGTCTTAGATAAATGCCTTTATAAGAACTAAAAACTTACATATCTCAACGGATGAAAGACCTGATTTTATGTTCCAGTATATTACAATAATTATAACCTTAGATGTTTTGGTTGTCGAACAAAAAATGAAAAGCAGCAATGCGGAAACATTGATTTTAACAATTTGAAAGCAGGTTTATGATGTAAATATCTTACCAATTGAACCAAATTCAGTGTCTAAAATGATCGGCAAAAACAAGAGTTTAGTACAACTTGTGATTTGTTCTTTGTTATATTCTTCAAGTGAGACCGTCGTAACATTGATTGTTTCCAAAATACTGAGTGCTCTAGTTTATGTACTTCTTAAGGAATGTACTTTGGGGCTTAAAGACGGTCTTTCTGAATAGTTCGTTGTTATTTCTAAAAACGGAAACGCTGTCGGGCAGTGGGCACAAAGTCCCGGCGAGTGGAAGCGTCGACCGGCCGCGATAGCATCGCTCCTACCAGACTCGCCCCGCCAGATGAAAGCATGAATCGTGGTTAAGCTCACGTTTTCTGTGTAGTATTTGAAATTTCAACAAACAATGACAAGAAAATGGCCAGATGTGCTAAGCATACGGCGAAATGATTGGTTGGGGTGTCCTATGCGCGCGGAGAATAATCACAAAATCTTGGAATTCAAGGGCGGCTTAGGGGGCATATGGTTTGCGCGGATTGGGACATTCGTCATGAAGATCCCTTCACGCGACGAGATTAGCATTTCGAATTAGCCTATGCAAATGTAGCAAAGATTTACGATTTCACGTTCGACAGCCGGCGTAGGCGACACAGAAATCCGAGTGATGGGCTAAATTTCCAAACACAGTGATGCGCTAAATGGGCGCTGAGTCGAGCGCCCTCAACACACAAAACTAAGGTGCGCGCACTGAAATACAAGACCTGACCACGATTTTCACGCGCTACGACGAAAACGCCCTTGAACGAGGGCACCGGCGGCAACATGGGCTGTTGCTTTTTGGGTAAAGGACAACTAATGCAAAGAGCGGCGGTCATCTGGTATCTGCGCCTTCGAATCTATGTTCGGCTGTTGCGCAATCAAAGGTTTTCACGTCCGACCTCTGTTGCGCAATCACTAAGAAGGTTGCGAGTCACAAAGAGAGAATTTTGCCGATGGGAATATCATGGTGAAATCTATGTCTACTGATGCACAAGACACAGCCGAATGAGCATCACAATCAGTTTTGGATGTCTAATTTGAGAACAAAGACAAAATATAACCAAAAGGTAATTGCAGGATTTAGAAATGTTTAGGCGAATAGATGGTTGTCAGAACATTTGGGTCAAAGTAGCTTCGGTGACGGCAATTACTAAGAATTTATATCATGTAAGTTTTTCTATCCCAACTAGTTTTAGTTAAGCTTTAGTAAGCACTTAGGCGGAAAACTGATAAAATTTCACAAAGAAGAGCTATTTTCCGAAGCTAAAAGGTTTTGCAATGGAATTTTATAATAATAAATGAATAATACGAAATAAATGGAGTGAGGAATCTTGTTTAAATTCTATCAAGAGTGGCAGTAGGTTCAATTAACTTCATTTAAGTAATGAATTTGCAAATTTTTTTATGATAATCCAAAAAGATAAGTTGACCATTGGTTACCGTTAGGTATTTGAATCCTTCTTTTTGCTTTCGAAAACTCTTTGTTTAGTTCTAAACAAGTCACAGGGTCAAATGACTCGGGTGGAACGGCATTTACTCGAATCCCGCTGCTCCTTTCCGGTTTCATCTCTATCCGCCCGCTCACTCTGCTGACTCACTCGCGGAAAAAAAAATCTGTGTTACGCGTCTCTTTTAAAAGGGGTTAAGTTGAAGGTGAAAACGACCGAGGCACTTGTCATTGGAAAAAAACCTTGCGGATATTGCCACTAATTTTGAGGGCTGCAGGTTCGGAAAAAGGATCCGCTGCGGAGACAAAAACAAACAGGAGACAATGTAACGGCCATATCGGTATTAGCTGAGGCGTCACAACAAGAAGACCGGCTGGGGACGAGAAAATCGGCGGACACTGACCAACAACTGCGTAATGGCCGTTATAAACCGTCGTCTGGATTACTCATCCGCCCGAGACGCGCAGGGAAATGCTTATCGAATGAAATCTCGGATTGGGAAAGGTTTATAGCGTTACGAAATGTTGGAGATCCAGAATTCGAAAAATTGAAAATGCTACCCTTACGCAGTCAAACATCACATAAGAAATGAAATTCCCGTTGTTTCAAAATACAATCTACGAGGAAAATGTCGTTTTGATGCACACATTTTTACAGAAAACTACGCAACCATAGAAAACCCTATAGAAAAAACTGACAGCTTTTTCATTTTTTTGAAACAACTATTATATAATGAACAAGGTTGAACAGTAGAATTATCAACCTATTTATTGTTATACATACCTTTCTAGGGGTTTTCAGGTGCTAAAGCCATAGTTTTGTATTCGTCTTGAAAAAAGCAATTATGAACCCAAATATAATTGCAGGTAGACAAAACATTTGTGAGATCATCGTTATAGATCAATGGTACCCCAAAGTCAAAAATGTTAAAAAAAAGATGACGGTTTGCCAAGATATTTTTCAAAGTTTTTTGTACTTCATGTACTTCATGTAAGTAGCTACATCAAAGTAAGAAGCCAGGATGTATAGAGAAAGGCCATTTCTCGTTGGAAAACTTAGCATTAAAAATGAATGTTGGACGCGCTCGTTCGACAGAGCGATTGTAATAAGTGGTGAAAGCGAAGTGCAGCGATTTCTAAGATTTGCGACAGACGATGACCGCCAATTGTGAGAGTAGGCGGAAGAGAGCCCCTCGTTGAGGGTTTGCGCGTGGAGTGCCTCGTGTGAACACGCGGCCGCTGACCGCCAGTGATAGCCATTGCACTTCGTGAAATTAGTGGCAAATCAAATTCAAGAATATTGCTCCATTTTGGAACGTGTTTCTCAAAAATTAAGTGATGTTTCATGAACAAAGGCGAGAGTGGAATCAAGTCTCCTTGAAAGACAATGATGCGCCGAAATCGGATAGAACACCGGGACTCGTGTCGAATTCGGATTGATCAGCTTTTGCGAAAACAGGCGATCGGTGATAATCTGTGTGCGCAAGAACAAAATCTGAGGCGGGCTTTGGGAACGCGGCGATGACCGCGAAAAGGGTCGTTTGAAATCCGCCTCTCGCTCGGATGACTCATAAAAACGGTTCATATTCAATTAACGTCATTTTGTGGAGGGAATGAGGCTACGGAGAAATTACACAACGTAATGATTTAAACCCTGCATTCTGAAGACTCGCCTTTTCTTAACCATTTGAACACCACATTACACCAAGGTTCTACTGATTACTTTCAATAAGTCATACTCAAATCAAGGTATTTTCCAAAAAAGCCAGTTTGGTTACGGTTTTTGGAAATTTCGTAAAAAAAAACAATATCATGATGTCACTTGCCAGACATATTCGTACAATGGTCTATCAACACCGCACAGAAGTCGACAATCCCCCGCTAATCGTAGCTTTTGTGAAGACGGTGTTTATAAAAATTCAATTTGTATAAAATGCTACAGAACATGTGCTGCAGAGCATCGTCACTCCGAAAATGAAGTTCTTCATTTTCCTTCTCGTCTCCGGTGTGTCCGCCAAAGTCCCCGTCCGACCGGGAACGTTCGTCAAGAACGATAGGTGCGCAACGACCATCAATGACGCCTGCTTCAACGAGGATATCTACAAAGGCCACTTCAATCAGTACTACTACGGAATTCCAACGAACAAAACATGGTATCGAAATAATTACAAAACCTAAAGTGAATTATTTAGCTCTGTCGAAAGAAGGGAACGCAGAGATGTGCTGGAATTTAACAAGAAATGGGTAAAAATAAGAGATAATAGTTCAACAATTCCCTACCTGATTTCATGTGGCTACTCGGAATCTGAGCAAACTTTCATTGCAATGGCTATGATGACGGTAAGTATTGAAGCAACGCGAATACAGCCATAAAAGTCAGTTGTGTTATGAATATCGTGACTTGATTATTTTAATAAATTTGTCTTTTGAGCTTAAAAGTAGGAAAGGTAACCGCTGTTCCGCATCAACAAATTATTCTTTTCAGTTCGAACGTCAAACGTGCTTGAAGTTTGTGCCCTACGATGGTAGTGAGAAGCCTTTTGTGTACTTTGATGATGAACCAGATAGGCATTACTGTTCTAAAACGAAGAATGAAGTCTTTCCTATTTTGTACTATGGGCAGTCAAGGTAACTTTAACTTCGAACTATAGGAACAGTCATTTACAGAGTATACAGCAAAATTAATCACCGTAGTCAGTGTTTCAAGGAAGCACTCCCAGGAAAACTATCCCTGCTGCGCCAAATGTTACATGTTCTGCCTGAGCAACATCAATACCATGGACCCCATGATCCTCATACGGCTCTTGACATCATGTGGACTGGCGAACTCACTGCCAAGGACATTTGGAAAATTAACCGATACTACCAATGCGAGCGTACAACAAAAGAGGTGACCATATTATTGATGTAAGTTTACGCTTTTCATTAGCTTTTGCGCAAAATATCGTCTTTTCAAAATCATATAATTCGTTTTTAGCTATCCATTGCTTCTGTAGCACCCGTTGGGAGCCCTCCTGCACCTTTGAAAAAGGTCCCCATGCCTACCGAATGCGGATGGCCGAATGATGTAATCACAAATGTGCGCTATGTGATTATCAACAGAAAAGACAAAAAGATCACTAGTTTGTAATGCATCAGCATCAATTGAGAATCTATTTTAGTCAGTAATGAATTACCCCTTGGTGATCAAAGGACAACTTGCGAAGTAGACGACCGATGCTACATTCCCTACGTGGACATTGCTATGGGAACCAACCCCGGCTCTTTTAATTTTACATCTGGAGCGTAGGGTTAGCAAAAAGTTTAAATACAGCAGGTTCAGGGACAAGTTCACGGACCGCCAGTGCCAGCTATACGAAGTTATGGCTCCGAATTATGCCTTTTGGGCCTTTCCATATCGTAAGTAAAAGGAAAAAGTAGAGTAATACACTTTTTTAGAACGTATTAAATCATGCCCAATCGCCATCCAAGGAGTAGATCTCGGTAAAACTGGAGGACGGCCCATCGTTTGTCTTGGAACACGGACTGAGTTCGAGCTAGTCGATTTGAAGGGGAATAAGCTTCAGTTATAAATGTCTGGGATCAAAAATAAAAGATATGGTTGATATTGTTATGATTTTAACTATTTTACTCACTAACGTGAGAACAGCCTTGCCTAAAAAATCCTACAAAACGCATGAAACAACTGCTTCATCGTATTTCACTCAGTGACGAAACATTTATATAATCCCACCATTACACACTTTCTGCGACTACCAAAAACAAGTTTACTAATAAACATCACAGTAACTGAAAACATTTTATTTTCTAAATCTTGATTGTAATAGACTCCGTTTCTGATAATTAGAAACACTTTGGAACGCTTCAGTTCATCTGCAGTCTCTTGAAGACGTGCGGGTTTGTATGAGTTGATACAACTTTTCATCTTTTTGCTATAGTGCTAAAATAAAAATGAATTTTACTTTGTTGGGGGGTCCATTTTATTGGTCAATCCTAGTCAACTATTGGTTTTGTTATACAATTATAAAAATAACGCTAGTAAAAAAATGCTTCATCGTATTTAACTGAGTGGCGGGAAATTTATAATACTTAATTTTGATTGAAATGAAACAACGCTTTTCAAAAACTCCACTTTCCTTTTCATCACGTTTTTACTGTAGTTTATCTTAATGAATTTGATATATTCAAAAATCAAGAAAAATCAGAGGTTTTCTTTAAGTTTTCTATTGAACAAGTGTTTTCCAAACATTTTAAGAAAACATTTTTGCAGGTAAAGTTTATTTTTATGATAAAAATGTTTTTTACGCTGGCTAGCGTGCTGATATTTAAGGAACAATGATACTATGCGAATAATTTAGCGAATGACCTTGGTGAAAAACAGAGCTGTTTGCGGCAGGCTGCAGGAGATTCATGCTGTACTTGTGCATATCAAACCTACGTATAAAACGCTGATGGAACTGAGAAAGTAGCTTTAACATTTCCCATCGATGGTAGTAAAGAGCTAAGATATGTGCTCGGCAAGGAACACTTTGGGATCTAAATAAGGTGGTTCTGAATGCAGTCCGAAGACTCGGTTCTTTATGTCAACCACGGAAAGGTCCGGTCCTGAAGGTACTCGTAAACATCCACAATGAGATTAGTTGCGAACAACGTGTTTAGCTCATTTTAAATTTTCCAAAAAACCGTATGTACGTGTAGTAGTCAAACAGCGGTTAACCTTTCTAAACACTTCAAAAAGCGAAGTCGAAAACCGAAAACTCTAGTTTTGGTTCAGCTTTGAACAGTGAAAACCATGATATCACTTGCCAGACATTCGATCGCGTTTCCCAAAAGGATATTAAAAATCTGATCAAAAGACTTGACACCCACACTTATCAGACCATTTGTGAAGGCGACGTTTATTAAAAACCACTTCGTATTAAAAGCGTTGCCGCAAAACCACTTCACTCGAAAAATGAAAATTCTCATTTTTCTTCTCGTCTCCGGTGTCTCGGCCACTGTCCGCGTCCGACCTTACTTCACATCTAGTGAAAGATGCGCGACAACAATCGACGACCGATGCTTCGACGACGAGCTCTATAAAGCACACTTCAATCAGTACTACAACGGAATTCCAACAACCAAAACATGGTAAAGCAATGAGTATGTAATCCAAAAGTTGATTGTTCAGCTCCGCCTTTAACAAGAGGACGCAGAGATGAGAGCAACGGTATCCCAGAGTAAACGACAACAATACTCCACACAATTTACAGATCATATAGCAAAATGAACTACCGTCGTATGTGTTTCAAAGATGCAATTAAAGGAAAATTATCTCTGCTGCACGAACTACTTCACAATCTTGGTTTTATGCATCAACACCAGCGGTTTGTCAATCGGCTTCTTTAATTAAGGCAAATCTGTTCAGAGTAGAAGCAGTGCATTGGGGTGGAAATAAATACCAACCAGATCAATATACTACATTTGGCCCTTATGATCGATTTTCGGCCGTTGGGTACGAGTGGACTCGCGAACTGTCTGATCTGGATGCCCTGAAAATTAACAGACTGTACAAATGTTCGCGTACAACTAGAGGCGGACATGCCATTAGCGTGAGTTCTGCTACACTTTGCACTTTTTGTTAGTGTGAACAGTATAGTTTTTGATTTTACACAGCCTCACTTACGTTTGTATTTAGTTGGAACATACCACTCCACCAGTGATGGGTTCAGTAGATCCGTTGAAAAAGGTGCCAGCGAATTGCGGCTTTACTCCCAATGTTGCCTTCACTAATGTTCGCCATGTGATTTTTAACCGAACCAACAAGACGATCACCAGTAAGTAGCGTATCAAAACTAGTTTAGGATTTAATTTAGTCAGCAATAAATTCCCCGATTATGATCGAAGGACAACTTGCGAGTTAGACGAAAGATGTTATATTCCCTATGTGGACATCGGTATTTATGGAACTCAAGCCCATTCTATCGAATTGAAAGCCGGAGGGTAAGAATCAAGAACGTTGACATACGATGTTTTGTTTAGGGAGAAGTGTCAGCCATACTACCTTGCAGGCGAAATTTATTTCCTCTCGCCGTGGCCAATAAGTGAAAAGCACACCATGAAAAAAAAACCAAATTTAAGAATATACTAAAAAATGTCAAGTTGCCATCCAAGGAATAGTATCGGATAAGATTGAAGGACAGCCCATCATTTGTCTGGACATGTGGACTGAATTCGAATTGCTCGACGACGAGGGATGCACACTTGAGATCTAAAATAAACCGTTTTTTGTAAAAAATGAATATGATGTATGATGATATAACTGTCGCTAAACATTTTTGGCAAGAAACCAAATTTGCAAATTTGCGACCACTATAAAAACCTAGACGAATAAGACACATATATCATCCTAAAAGAATTAGACACACTCACATGAGGGAGTTCCTCTTAGTGAAAAAAAACAAGTTGACAAAAGTGAAATTCGTTTTTGCGGAGCAAAAAGAATTCCAAATATCATACAGAATTAAACCATTTTATATCGCAATGTCAAAGAAGAATTGTAATTTGTTGTAAAACTTTAATAAAACTACTTGATTTGTCTGGGGCCGTGAATTTCCGAAAACCGAGAATGAAGTGTATAACCGAGAATGAATCAGAAGTGAATGAAACCGTAGTGGTTTAGCTAGAAGAATCAAGAACCGTACCTGACAAAAGATCAAGAAACAACCTTCACAAGGGTTGTTGCACCAACAAGTGATACAATAATTTTAAGTTAAAACTATTATATTAAGTCACTTTTTATAGTAGTAGCCTCTTCCCCAATTTTGTTTTCGAAACTGATGAACTGAGCTGCATCATACTACATTTCACCACTCAGAAAGTATCGATTTGATGTTTAATCTTGAATTAGTTGAAAACCAATGAACGTGAACGGGAAGAATGTTTCCATATAACAATAAAATAAGGGCAATGAGACACCTTTTAAAAGCATTTTTTTCTCGCAAAAAAAAAACCGAAAAAAATCCCAAAAATAGAATATCAAGAACTTTTAGTTTTGGTTTCTCAGCTTTGAACATTCAAAATTGTGATATCCCTATCCAGGCATCTATCAATTTTCGCACCAAGGGATATTCACACTGCACAAAAGTCGTCAATCCCCCGCTAATAGTAGCTTTTGTGAAGACTCTGTTTATTAAAAATCAATTTGTACAAAATGCCTGCGTCGTTGAATGTTTTCATTCGGAAATGAAGTTATACATTTTCCTTCTCGTCTCCAGTGTCTCCGCCACCGTCCGTGTTCGACCGGAATTCGCATCTAGCGATAGATGCGCAACAACCATCAACGACGCGTGCTTCGATGAAGATCTCTACAAAGCCCACTACAATCAGTACTACAACAAAATCACAACTACCAAAACGTGGTATTCAAATGAGTTTGAAATCTGGAAAGCATATTTTCAGCTCTGGCCCAACAAGAGGACGCAGAGATGTACTAAATGAAAGTCTCAATTTACTCAAAATGAAAAAGAACAGTACAACTGTTCCCTACGTGATTTCCTGAGCCTTCTCAGAATCGGAGCAAATTTTTATAGCTATGGCTATGATGACAGTAAGTAACACATATAACGGTTTATAATGCACTAAAACAAGAAAGACTGACCCGCTTTGTTTATCAATTTGTTTTCAGCTCGAGCGTCAAACGTGTATAAAATTCGAACCCTATGATAGGAGTGACAAACCATTCGTCTATTTTGATGATGAACCTGACACTGCCCCTAAACATGACAGTTCTGCTAGTGACAGCCTCTACGCGATATCCTACAATGACAAACGACGGTTTTCAACATGAATCAAGCCATAAAAATTGGTTTTACAGGTCATACAGTAAAGTTAACTTCCGTCGCCACTGCTTCACAACCAAATTTTCCGGTAAAGTGACAGTCCTGCACGAACCTACACATTCTGGGTTTTATGCACCAACATTAACGGTTCGAAAATGTGGTTGAACGCAAAATAAATGTGGTTCAGGATTGAAGCAGTGCACAGGCGTGAATTCAAATATCCACAAGAGGTATATACTCCTCGCCCACGGACCTTTCCTAAAGTTTCGATGACCTGCACATCTAACGCGCGAAATAGTGTGCAAGTCGCGGAGACGCAGACAAAAAGCCGCTTGTTTCCCGCTGCCGGCTATGAAAGCTCGCTGGGCGACGAGTATACACTACATTTGGACCATATGATCGATTTTCGGCCGTTGGGTACGAATGGAGTCATGAACTGACTGATATGGATGCTCTTAAAATCAACAGATTGTACAAATGTTCACGTACAACAAGGGGTGGACGGGCCATTAGTGTAAGTTATTCCGTTCAAAAAACGTTTTACAATACACCTGGGGACCAGTTGTACCTTCTTACTTGAAATCCCAATTTTGTTATAAATTTAGTTGGAACATACCACACCACCCGTGGTGATCCCAGCTGCGCCTTTGAAAAAGGTCACAACCGAATGCAAATGGTCTCCAAAAGTAGCTTATACAAATATTCGTCATGTGATAATCAACCACGTCAACAAAACTATCACCAGTTAGATTTTTATCATGTTTAAATTATTTATTTTCTCAGTTGGCAACGAATTCCCGGAATACGATCGAAGAACTACATGCGAAGTTAATGACAAATGCTACATTCCCCGTGTGGACATCCATTCTGCCACGATCATCAGACCCCAGTTGTTCCCCTTTGCAAAAAATATGTGGGTTAATCTTGGTTTTTAGGCGATTTTACTGGTATTTAGGGGAAATTGTCATTACTACCACACATACGCTGCAAACGGTCTTCCGGAAATACACGGAATTGGTAATTCAGAAATAAATGTAATTCCTATATTGTTTCCAGGGCCAGATGTAAAGTGCTCAGCTGTTATTCAAGGAACTGTTTCTGATAAAACAGGAGGACAACCCTTTCTTTGCATCGGGATGTACACTGATTTCCAGTTGATCGACGTTCAGGGGCAAAAACTTGAACTGTAGACGTCACTAATATAATGAAGAGTTGACTGTTATGATTGTTCCTGGAAAACTTCAACAGAATTTCGGTAAAAGTCACATTTAGTGAGCATCGATACTCAAAGTAGAATAGCATAAATTCACATCGCTTTCTAATTTACAGGCATTGCTACCATGAATGTTGCGATGTTCTACTGAAACAATTTTTCTGTCTGAAAAACATGTGATCAAATGGAACACTATTGAAGTCAAAGCACAAAACTAAATTTGTGGCGTTTTCTTTCAAAATGTCTTGTACCAAAAGTCAAAGCGGCCGTTAGATTTGGCTGCCTGCGGCCGCTCTTTTTTGCGGCCTTCGGCCGCATCGGGGCGCTTCGTGACCTGACGTTGACGCACACAAGTGTACGCCCGGGTCGGGTACCAAGGGCGAGGGAACCGCTCTGGCGCAAAGTGCGCTTCCGCCCGCACCACCCATCTCTACTTTGGAGGGCGGGTGGGAACATTTGTTGTTGGTGTTTAATACATTTAAGAATTTGGTCTTTCAGCCCTATCTTTCAATTGAGAAATGTTGTGAAATAGTTGAGTAAACTGTTATCTTTAGCATGTTAACCGCGCGATCAATAACCTTGCTCAGGTATTACATAGGGTCAATCGATTATCCCTGGTTAGTTAATAGAAGTGACCTGTCTACTGCGAAGGTCAAAAAGCGATATATATTTTCTCAACAAGCGACACAACCCCATCGATTCTAGTTGCATCGCCCACACATTTCGAAAACCATTCCGCGTTTCTGACATCTTCCATTTGTTTTATTTAATTGTTTCGTTTAGATCATGAACCTTTCGGTTGATATGGCGGCTCGCATTTTGAGCTACCTACCAGCCAAGGATATCGCGTCGTTCAAAAAAGTCAAGAAAACTTTTGGATGTGCTGTGGAAAGATATCAAAAACAACTCCCGAAACGAGATATCTCCATAGCTTTTACTTCCCGAGGAAGTGAAGGAACCCCGATCGAGGTATATATATATTAACTTTATTTAATAGTATAATTCGAACAAAAAAATTTTCTTCAGAAGCATTTGCGTTTTGTTATTGCCCGTGGAAGCAAATTCTTTACTTACGGAATCGACCCCTGCTGTTCTGATTTTGACACCGGATCCCCTCTTGACGGATTTCTGTATTTGACAATGAAAGGTGAGCGAAATGTTTACTTTATTTCTTACCTGTTTGAGTTTTAGACAATTCTCGTCGGCGAATTGGACCTATTCGCGACTTTTTCCATCCTTTGCTCTCCAAAGTCAACATCTCTTTGCTAGATTTAAAGGTATGTTTTCAACAACAAAAAACAAATGAATTATCATTTTTCAGAATATTTCAGCCGAATGGATGATTATATATAAGTTCATCCTGAACGTAGCTGCTGCAGCTTGGTGTGATGTCCGAACAGTCACAATGCAGTTCAACCCGAAGCAAGACAATCTGTCTTTGGAATGGTTTCAACAGACGTTGTTCATGAAGGAAAATGAAGTTGGTCAGTTGTTACAATGAATTTTTTTATAACTTTTCTTATTAAGGTCCGAAAACGCTTAAGTTGTCTTCTGAAGACCCGGACAGTGTCTTTAAAATCGACCAACTTGTGAACATCCTAAGTTCATTGGGAGACCATTACGCTGAAGTAATTTTCGTTTTTAAGCGAGAGTGGGTCTACGCTGCAATCTACAACACATTGAGTGTAAGCATTCTATTATTATTCCATTATGTGACAATTTATTTTCAGCTTTGGCTCACTGAAGACTCCGTTGGCACATTCAAATTTTCCTGGTGTTTCGAAAAGCGAAGGGGCGATACAACCGAATTGGATTCTCAAAACAGGCTATTTGGACGAAGACGTCCTATCAACCCTGCTTTGCATTGGATGTATAAGTTTTACACACCACAGTTCGCAGCCCGTCTAGTTCAAGTTCCACCCCAGATGAGGGATCCCGGATCATACATTGGTCACGAAGGACTACATACGGCCTTTGGACCTGGTTACATTGAGTTTCAACGGATCCATGGGGAGAATGCTTACACCAGGGGAGGAGATATTTTAAAGTTCACTATTGTTAGACAAGGAAACATGGCTTATATTTCAATGCAAACTCGTTAAATTTAGTTGTTTTATCAGTTGCCAATAAAACTATGTTGTTCTGTTTTTGATTTTGGTGTGTACACCACTAAGGCAATAAAATGCGATTTTATAATCCGCCAGGTTTACTTCTCCCTACGTAACTCAAGGCTCAGCCAAACAGCGTAGAGCCAATTCTTCATTTTCTGAGTGTGGCCAAAATGATATAGGAAAAAAACTGAAAGAACTCTCAAGTCTTTCAGTCGTTGGAGCGACACATCAAAGGCCCGAAGAGTAGCGGGTGCGGGCGGTTCTGTCCGTTAGTCGATGTTTTTCTTATAACAGACGGCGTTGGCTCGCATCCACTTCATTATCCAATTGACATTGCCGAATAAACCCCGTTTAGACGCTGAAGTTCAGAGCTGAAAAAACTTTTTTTCAATGTTGTGTTTTTCAAATTGTAAGAGTAGCGCTGTTTTTTTCATCCTTTGTTGGTCCAAGCGGTATTTCCATTTCCAAGCTGAAAAACAGTATACAGCAAGGTACACGACAATATTTGCTACGCTCTATCAAAATTTCCGTTGAAGTCTGTTAATAATGCCATTCATAAACACTCGCTGATATCAATCGATAAACAATTCAAAACCTTTGTTGTCCATTATGGCTTTTGTTAGTAAAAAAGCTGTACAAGCCGGTGATATGTTAATGTCCGTCGCTAACGTGTACCAGTGTGTTTCAAAAATTGTTCCTTTTTTTGTTGCGTTTTCCAATGTATAAAAACCAAAATTTTTTTTAGGGAATGATTATCCCAGTGGAAATGGCTGCTCAAATATTGAGCTACCTTCCATATACAGAAATCGCCGGGTTCAAACGAGTAAACAGAACATTCGGCTGTGCGGTGGAACGCTACCGAAATGTGCTGCCCAAGCCCATTATCAGCGTAGCAATGACTTCCAGAGGAGAAACTCTTACTGAAGTAAGTATATACCTAATAAATTTTACTTTGCTTTCAGAAGCACGCTAGGATTGTTATCCTTCATAAGAAGAAAAGTTTCTGCTATGGACTGGATCCCTGCTGCACAAACTTTGAAACTG
This sequence comes from Oscheius myriophilus, assembly GCA_964057215.1. Lineage (NCBI taxonomy): Eukaryota > Metazoa > Nematoda > Chromadorea > Rhabditida > Rhabditidae > Oscheius > Oscheius myriophilus. The sequence continues at coordinate 16,602,496 of OZ059907.1, forward strand.
CCTTCCCTATCGACGGTTTTGTCTACAACACAAAAGGTAGAGGAGATATTTATAGTTTCCATTTTAATTTAATAGGTGTTACTCGTCGAAGAATTGTATTGTAATAGCATCGCAGATTTCATCAAAGTACTTCTGTCCAAAGCAACCATTGATTTTCTGGACATTCAAGTGAGTTATTTTTTTTAACAATATTTTTTTATTCATGCTTTAGCACCTTTCACCAGGGTGGATGTTTATGTACAAATTTATCCTTAACATGGCTGTTGCTGGAAGAAGCGAGATTTCAACTGTAAAGATACAGTTCAACCCAAATGGCGATAAACTGTCACTCGAATGGTTTAAAACGACGATGTTCATGAACACTGGCGAAACCCGTAAGTCATTTTGATTTTACTTTTTCTAGAGTTTTGTTCGTTCACGAAAGATTTACAGTTGGTTTGTCCCAACTCTGAAAACTATCAGAGACCATCCCCTATTTGTTTGTTAGCGTAAAAAAAGTAGGCAGTTCTTAGTGGCCTTGTTCCGATTCGTTTTAGAGTGCCTTAAAATGTTTAGGGTTCCTCAGAAATTCTAGGGTTCCAGTGAGATTCTATGTTTTTCTCGGTTGATTCTAAATACACAACTTCCAAGAACACCGAAGAATTTGAACTCAAATTTCTGAGAAACCCTAAGGTCTTTGACCTACTCCAAACTTTTCCAAATGCAGTAAAAATTGCAACCCTCGTTGTAAGTCTGTAAAAATGCAGTTAAAAACCGCGCACCACTGAAAAGGCCTTTTCACATCTCTGCAACTCTGAAATCTTAACTTCGTTTACTCTCCAGCACCAAAACTACTGAAACTGTCAACTTAGGAGCACAATGAACTGTTTGAAATCGAAGAACTTGTTCACATTCTCAATTCCCTCGGGGATCACTACCCTGAGGTGCAATTTGTTGTGAACAGGGAATGGATCTACGCCGTGTTTTCCGAACCCTTTCGGTGAGTTCTTTAAACAAGTACAATTTATCTTTCTTTTTAGCTCTGGCTGACCGTTGAATCGGTGGACACCTTCAAATTTTCGTGGTGTTTCGAAAAATGGGACACCGACGCCACAGCCAATGCAGCCCGTTATTATGCTCAAGCTGGACAGTATGGTCATTTGTTCGGAAGAGAAGGTGCATGGAACCTTGCCTTGAATTGGATGTTTAGAATTGAAGAATTAGAAGAAGGCCTAGTTGAGATCCCTCCACAAGTCTTCCAAGATGATTCTTATGTTGGACATGCTGGTCTGCACACAAATAATGGACCCCCTTTTATTCAATTTCAACGACCTAATGGGGAAGATGCTCGTAGGAGGGGAGGAGATATCCTCAAGTTTAATATCCGAAAGGTTTTGGAACGCCATCTTGTATTTATGACAATGGAGACTATCTAAATATACTATGAATTTTGTATTATCTCGCCCAAAATTGAATTTTTTCGGCGACAACATTTAATATTTCGTAATTCTACGATTAGCAATATTGTGTTAACTATGTGTGATTTTCTCCAGTTATGTTCCGTCGGATATGCTCAAAAACGCAATAAATATTAATTCGAAAACACAAAATTATTTTTGTTTTGGTTTTTAGCAAACAATTTTCTTGTATCGATATTTTTAAAAATAAAATAAAGTTTCAATTTTGACATATAATTTAACAAATCCCGATTTTCTGAAGGAAATTCTGCATTCCCGGGAAATTATCCACTTTCTGCTTCCAGCTGCCGGCACTCAACCAGTCCTTTAAACATGATGCCTGAAAATTGCAGCATTTTCTATACGCGTTATAAGATTTTATTATGATCTGAGATTAGTTTTAAAACATTCCACAAATTAATACGAATTTTTAAATGCAAAGTGAATCCTGAAGAATTTTGAAATATATTTTAAAATTATGTTTGTAATTGTGCGACTGGGCGGCGACATAAACGCGCTCCATTGACAATGCCGCTTGAAATCCACAACCACGCTTGATATGAACATGCTGGTTTCGCTGTGTTATGGATAAAATGATTTGAATTAAAGGGTTTTGTCTAGTTTATTCTGACCAAGTTTATCTTAAAATAACTTGGGTGTTAGACATCACCCACGCTCTGATTAAGGTACGGACATCATTCTTCTTTTTTGATGATGTGGCATGTTTAGACACGCTTTTTAAACAACCTTACAGTGTTTAAATAATTTTTGAATAATGCAAATTTATTACGACAAAAATTATTATTTTAATTTATCAAAACAAGCAGAAAACTTGTGAAACCCTGAAAAAATTTCTTCTGTAACGGCAGAGAAAATGTAATGAATCGCTGATTAGGCGCAGTTTCTGTCGCATTATTGGTAAAAAAATTATATTTTGAGATTTGTGGCACATTCTCGAATGTTTACCCGTAGATCATCCCCTGGATACTGTAGTTTTGCCCAAACTGGTTCATATTTCAAAATTGCACCATTTTTTATCAGTACGCTCCACTTACTCATTTTTTAAACTAATCATTGGAAAAACCCAGGTTTTGTGCATTTGGTCTTTCTTACATCAAGAAATCACTTGATTTGTGTGCGTTATGCATTTTCTTTTTTGTTAGAGGCATTTGTAAAATAAACGACGTGAACCGCGCGATTCAGCATTTTTTATTTCCTTAACATTTTCAAAAATGTTAAAAAGTGTTTTTGAGAATGATTATTCTCGTTTACTGGAAACAGAAAGACAATTTCCGAAAACCAAATGCTATCCTCTAACTAACTAGACTTTTCAACCTTTTTGTAATAACATTCCCACCATTTTTAGAACCAAAATGGTTTGACAAATGGTGCTCCAAATCAAATTAACAATTTATTTGCAACAACAACTATAACAACTAATAATTAGCACAATTTTGTCTATCTACCACCATTCCGTAGGAACCTAGTGCTCCTTTCCTTCCCTGTGGCATAACTGTAATACAACTTTTTGAATGCTCCAACTTCCGTTTCAGCCATCATAAATTGATCATAGGTTGCAGAGAGGTCATACGGTACATTGTGAAACAGGTTTGGGAAGACCACGTCGAACAATGTTCCTCTGTCATCATTCTCCACAAAATAAATTATGAAGTCGAGCTCTAGGAACTCCTCATGATATTCGTACTTATTATCCATATCCATGCCAGCCATAAGACGTTGCTGAAAACGAAATTGTGTAAAACCTTTAGAAACGATTCTTACCGGTTTGTGTACGATGAAGGCAAACCCTCCGTCAATTACCATTTTGTAGAAATAAATTAGTTCAAGCTGGAAAAAAATAATAAGACCATTTAAATTTGCAACGTACGACTCGTCTTCTGTCTAGAAAATTGTATCCAAAAACATAACCATATCCAAAGACAGAAAGGTCAGGGATATTGATGGAATCCGCAAATCCGTCTATGTGAAAAGTCATTCGTCGCAGATTACCACGCTCAGATCGACTTATAGCGACTCTCTAAATGCGAATCTTTGTAATTTGTAACTAAAAACAAAAAGAAAAGGCATTTTAACCACAAATATATCTCGCCCAGTAAAATATGACTCACGGTTAAGAATTCGGTCAGTAGATCTACTTGATGGCCGTAGAGTCGTAAGTAGACTTCTTTTAAAGGTCGCACAAGATGAGAAATGTCAATTACGGTCTCGTTGATGTTTCGCAGCACAAGGTGTTCGCAATGCTGAAAAAACTCAAGTTTAAGGCACAAGGTAGTTTTCAACTTGAATTTAAGAGAACTGTGCATTAGCTGATACTAATGGGCAACACAAACACCTCTTCAAAGAGTTGTTTAAAAATATTAGGAGGGCAACATAAAAAGTCAAAAAAAAAACTAACCAGAATCTTTTTGAAATCGATGCGTTTAAATGAAAGAGTGTCATGGCACACAATCACTTTTCTAAACCTGACGGAGCTGAAGAAGCCATTCAGGTTCTCGTAAGGGACGTTGTAGAGGGCAAGCCATTCGACATCCAATTTTAGCGACTGGAGCACCTCCAGTGCATTGGACTTTGTTGACACCAGCCATGAAATACACTCCTGAAAAAATGGTTTTATAAAGGAAGAATGCGGTGCTCTTACAATATATACAGTCTGGAAACGGATAGCGGAGAGTTGTTTGACGGGGTCTGTGATGTTAACGCAACAGTCGTCCATTGTCGGGAAGTTCTGGATGATTGGGTTGTAGATGAAGCTGCCATCAAAGTGATAAAGAAAGCGGTTCATCACAACAACTGACACACAGTTATTCTGAAATTTCGTGTTATAGAGTTTAATATTAAATTTTTTTATAATGGCCATCAAATGCCACCCGCGGTTTCAACCATGTGCGTTATTTGAATGATGACGTGGCGACTGTACTGTTTGGATTACGGAATGCCTTAAAATGAAACAAGCCGCGCAAATTTCTTTTTTTTTGCGACACTTCTGAACAACCTAATCATCATTAAAGTGTCTCTTTTTTAACACCGTTTGTCTGGTTTTCTTACCGCGGCGTCAACGGCAATCCAGAGGCTTCTGGGAACATCAAATTGTACATCGACCACGGAGCGATGCTTCTCTATGAAATCATCAAGGAACTTGGTGGTCTGACGCATGCGACATACTGTTTGGATTGTCATCTGAAAAACTCTTTAATCGAGTGTCAGTGTATAGAGTTCACCCTCGTCAGGACGGCTAGTAGTAGTTCTAACGGTAAGGGAGTCATGGGGAGTCGTCTGTGGTTGCGCGAAGCGATCCATAAGAATGAGCAAGATACGGTCCGAAGAATCGATAGGGACGCTAGTTGCGATAATACACAGGTTGTTTATTACTACACCACGGACTGGGTCACCGTAATTAGTGAACTAGCACTTTGAACAGAAGAATAGGGTCATCGAAATTATTGGGTACAAAGCACTATATGTTCAAGAAGCGACAAATTTTCTCATGAAACCCAGTAAAAACTCAGAAAAAGGCAATCTTAATGCAACGAAGTGTTTACAAATGTTGCTACAGTCTTACAATGTTTGAAGCTGTAACAAGGATGTATGTGCTTCCGAAACAGCAACATAGGCTTAAAGACAATACATTTTCGGACTCACATCATATTCCGACATCAATCTTATTTGTTATTTTTTCAATCCTTTTTGGTTGGGATGTATGTTTGCGTAATTATGTCCATTCCTTATGGAGCAATTTTGGGTGGGCTGTAATTTATTTTTGTCAGTGAAACTATTTCTTCGCTTTGTTTTATTTCAATTGGTCATCCACAACAACCTTACAATGCAACCTATTTTCTGCACGTACTTGATATGCAATCTTGCGTCGATAAGATTATGCTGTTATTGTGTGCTTTTCGGGCAACGATAGTGGCAATGTCGCATAGCTACAAACCATAACAATTACCCAGAAGGTTAAAAAACAACAATCATCGTCATATTTAGGGAAATAAACGTTAAAGAAGTGAACGGACACAAAGATGAACCACGTAAAAGAAAACAAAATCTCTCGTTTATTAAACAAAATTTGAAACATAATCGAAATACTTAGTGAAAATCACACGTTTTTATGATATTGCAGCACTCTGCATGACACTCCACTCCCCCTTCGGTTAAGGGGAATACTCACAAGTGGCCGTCTGAATCGCAAAATTAAAAGGTTGAGAAACTTTGAATACCGGTGTTCCTTGTAAATCAGGAGGTAACCGAAGGTGATCGTATGGAAGGTACAAGTGCGAGTATGAAAGACCTTTCGGAGGCGAGAATACTAAAATAACAATTTTACAAATCTTGAAAGGAAAAAAGAATTAGAAAATGAATATGTTTTAAACTCGAACATACCTGAAAACCAGAAGACATCCCGCATATCAAGATGACCAGGAATTCTGAGGAAAATAGTTTCTCCGTAGTAATCTCTCAATGATTCACAGTCGAAGTCGCCTGTTTTTCTTGAAAGCAAACCATTGCATTTAAATTAAGTTTGGAAAAACTAACGAATCAAAAATAGGGACAATATGACCACTAATGTTAGGCAAGATGTCCCTTCCAATCATAAACCAAACTGCGTCTCCGTTTGTTCTCAGTGTGAAATTTGTGATTTCAATAGTTTTCATGCTGTGGATCTGAAAATACATAATTTTCAATTGGATCCTAATTACTTACATGAATCTGTCCAGAAGACACGTTGAAGAGACCATTTGATGAAAGAGGGCGGATCGTCACGGGCGCCGGAGGGGAAAATTTGGGATCATTCGGAATCATGAGAGATACCACTGTTTCCTGAGAAAAACAAAATTGGTAGAAAAACATGATAGTTACCTCTCTTTTGTGATCCCGAAGAGAAATCCATTTCAGATCGGACATTTTCTTACCATCAGGCAAAGTGAGAATCAGAGGTTGAAAGCCAGCATACCAACCCAATGGCTGGGGCACCTAAAAAGTTCTAAATTCTAACTAATGAAGTTGTTTCAAACACTATGATCGAAATTGTCAAATTCCGGTTGTCGAAGTTGAGCTCCGAATGGAACTTCTGCCAAGATGTTTCCTCTACCAAGGTCAATTGTACTAAAACCAAAGGACTTAGCAACGATCTGAATTTAATTCGAACCTGTTTGGAAGGGCGATTTGGAAACTGGAATTCATTTGTTCTATCCTATCGCCATCCATAATCTTTACGATTCCATCCTATAATTAAGTTTGAGATCATTCAAAAGTAAAAAAATACCTTGACTAGGAGTTCCACTGGCTTTTCGTGGGCAATAGGAGCTGGGACATAGGTCGGGGCCATTTCATCATTGTTCAAATTTACTGCTAAAAGGTCTAATTATCCAAAACATTCACATATACCTATGTAAATAATTTTAAAATATTACAAAAACATACTGTCTCGTTTTGTTCTCAGGATGCTATCGGCCTTCGCAAGTTTTAAAACATCCACAGGTGCCGTTCCATTCAACAATATTTCAGCAGGGATTCCTTTTCTTGCTTTTGCTTTGATTGGCTGAAATTTTTGAAAATTTTAAAACCAAGTTTGCTCACTGGTAGTTTTTCCATTGCAAAGATTGAAACATCTATCCTCTGCGGATGAACGTAGTACCCATTCTTTGAAGGCATCTGATCCATCATTGCGTTTGAAGTGGCTTCTTTCGGTCCCAGCCAGAATGTTACGTTTTCTAAACACCCTTTTCTTTTGGCTTTTTGTGTTTTTCAAACCATTTAGGAAAGAAACAGGTTTGAAGTAGAATCTAGACAGAATTAAATGTCTTTCATCAGCCATCCAGACCCCTCCTGTAGCATCAAATCGCGGATTCCCGGTCTGGAATTTTGTTTGTTCTTCTCATTTTCCATCCAAAACGCATTGTTTGACCACAGGCAGACGGCGTTCCGTTCCGATTCCTACGAAGGTCGTCACGCGTCGCTGATCCCGTATGGGAAAACGTTCAAAACACAAATCAATTTCTTTGAGCAAACATACCCGTTTACGAAAACACAAGGATAACAAAAAGAAAACCAAATAATTCCAACCAAATAATTACCTTTTCTGGAAGGAAGGTTCCACAGTAACGACCGAAATATGGCAGTTTGTCTGATGTAACGTTAAAATGTTGCTGCTGCTTTGATGGTCTATTTGCCTTGATCCATTCTCGAAGACGACTTTCTTTTTCTTTTCTCGAATCTTCTTTGGTGTCTCCACTAACTAGGACTCTAAAAAGGATGGTGTGATTCACATGCCACATATATGGTTGATAGACCCGGAATTTAATCATTGCAACGATAAACCAAAACCCACCCAATGGCCGAAGCCGCCGAGGCTTCATCAATTTCTCCAGAACGAATCGCTGCCTCAAGAATTTCACGTTGGTTTGAAGGGAGGGTTTCCAGTAGCTGAAACATGGAATATTCCACCCCCTTGGAGTTGTACCTTAAGAGAGTTCTTTTTCTCAGTAGACATCTCAGCGGAAGTTGGCATTGATGATTTTGGCTCAGCGTCTGTTGGATTGACTTCTGGGACCGTTTCTTCTTCAATCTTCTTCTTCGCTTCTTTTCTTTTGATCTCAAGTTCTTTTCGCTCATTTTCCTTGATTGAGTTGTTAAGAGCAGAAGTGGCTGAATCCAAATATGTAAATAAAAAGGTGTAGGACGGATACCTTGGTTAATTAGGCGTTCCATAAGTGTCGCTTTGGGAGGGGCGCTTGCTTCAACCGTTGGCGGGCTTTCATCGTGAACTGCGCTTCCAAATGGTAGATTTGTCCTTCTCAAAGCGTTAGCCATAAGATCCAATAAGCCAGATTCCTAAAAACATTATGCATTACAGTTTCCAAAATCATTCACCTTTCCGGGCTCGCCACCAACGTTGAGGATATTTTTGGTTATTTTAGACAATGTATCCAAATTACCACTATTGGCCAGAAAGTTTTCGATGGCATTTGGTTGCACGGGTAGACTAGGAATCGTTTGAATTCCTTGGGCATTACTCTGGGCAAAGATGGAGTTCACAATGTTTCCTGGTTGAACAGCTCCTAGTTGGTTTGATGCTAACTCAGCTACGCCAAGGTGAGACGTTCCCAACTGAGACGATTCAGCCAATGAAGAGGCAGCTCTCAACCCAGCTAAGGGTAGTGCAGGATCGATTCCTAAATCAAAATTTGTTCTTGGATATAGAATACTTTACCTGCAACGTTACTAACAGCATGTTGTGCAGGTCTCCTTTCCGGAATATAGTTAGGCTGTCCATTTTCCCAGGTTGCAGCGTGCATTGGGACTCCATTGGGAATTTGAAGGTCTCCAAATGTTTTGTGATGTCTTCGAGGGGTTGAAGCAGCCGCTGATGGGAAAGTTGGCGCGGGTGGTTCGAGACGAGTACTTTCAGGAACAAAGGATTGATGTGAGAATTCCTGTGCACCAGTGGCAACGGACTGGGAAGCAGGTGCAGATGGCCAGGAGCTTCCAGATACACTAGGCGTTATCTTCTGAAATATTCAATAGATTGATTCAACAAAGGAAATGCCAAACCATTCGAATTCCAGAGGATGGCCTTGATTGGGATTCCTCAAATCTTGGCGGCGCAGGAGCAGCTGCTCTTCTGGGCGCAGGAACAGCAGCCTAAACCCGAACTCATTTGTAATCCCCATTTTCCCCCCAACCATTCTAATTCCCGTTGGATTTACTGCCGGAGGTGCCGGCGGGTACTGGATGTGCGTACCTCCCGGCTGTGTCACAAACATCGGTTTTTGGTGCGGCAGCTGCCGCGCGAAATCCGTTGGTTCACTCGGCACGCGTCCCCGAATTTGAGGACGAATGACCTGATTCCGACGGGGATGACTGGAATTTGTTGCAATTAGATTCAATGCGTTTAAAAAAAACATACGTCTGAGGACCGTCGACTTTCGTAGGTCGTTCATTGATAAATTCGGTTTCTTTTGCTGGAAACCTTCGAGCAGTGGAGTGCTCAGGAACTCTCTGAACAAAGTACTCTTTCTGCTCGGGCTGAAAAAAAGAAGTTAAAGGTACCACAGCCTTTACCTCAGCTGGCGGAGCCACAAAATTTTCGTATTTCTGTTGTTTAGCTCTTTGCTGATAAAGTGACCAAGGAATAATAGCAACAGGTCTGTCGACAATATCAGCAACTGCTTCACAAAATAACACTAAAACTTGAGCGTAAATAACAGAAATCCAAAAAAGGACTAACACAGGAGCAGGCCGAGGATGCGCATGTTGGCAATGGGATCGGGGTCAGTCCGCCCGCGCTGCCTGGTAACCGGAAAATGACCCTTCATAGCCGAATGCACACCGCTGTCGCACGCATACACTTTGGAAAGAAACGAGGACGCAGGGATAAACAGATCAACCGACACGTTTCTGATACGGGAGGATTTGCAGACAAAGGTTAACCGGATGTAAAAACACAGTTGTTGGAGTCAAATGATATGTTCTTTGGAACTTGGAATATGTAGCCTGTATTTCAACTTCTAAAAAACTGTATTCATTGTTTGTTATTCAAACATCAAAAGAAAAAAAAACATTTGGACGCACCTGGAAGAACACTCTGTCGACGTGTTTGGAAAAAAACACTATTTTCACTAACTGTACTTGTACACGTTCTTAACATGAGCCAGTGTTATAGCTAGCATTAGAAAGTCTAAAAATCATCTCTGAATTATCAATCAATAGCTAAATTAGTTTTGACGCGGAACTGTTCGTCATGCGGTTTCGCTATTGCCCGTATAAAAAGCTTTTCAAAGTTGTTTGAATTTGGTTAAACACTCTTAGTTTATTGATTTCAAGATGCATCTTTCATACCTAATTTTTCTCATCACTATCTCGTTGTATAGTGTTGCTGGTCTTAAATGCTACAACGGAAGTAAGTAAAAAATACAAGCTATTTAACTAATTTATATTTAGTATCCGATCTGAATGAGAACAAAACACAACTCTCATTGATAGAATGCAACAGCTCTGTGAGATTTTGTGCAAAGTACCGCAGTTTCAAGTTTCTTAGCAATTATTTGTGTTCAGGATAACATCTGAGGGAATATCGCAGATCATCCATTCTTGCGCTAACAATGTGACTTGCCCGGTAACTCTTCATCACAGGCTTCCGTAATATAATTTTTAGGAAAAAGGATGTACTTTTGACGCTGCGACGAAACACTGTTGCTGCGAACAAGACAACTGCAACTCGTCTACGTTTCTTCGTTTTGAAAACTTTATTATTGCTTTTACTGTTGTGTTAGTTTTTTAATGCGGGTTTTTACATTCTTCCAATTGGTTTCGCACATTATTGACATTCCGAATCAACAATTTTGCTTCCGTCTTTTTATCAGCCAATGGCTTTTAGGAAAACTTCTCCAATTTTTATTCTAACTAGATAACAAAAAAAATGTTGAATCGATATGTCAAGTTATCTAGCCTGAGGCAAATATATGTGATAGAGTTTTTTGGTTCTACAATTGATATGAAACGTTTGCATGCTGTTTCCCAACTTTTGTTCAACGACTTGCAATGAAAGAAAGTAAAACCAACGTGAAGTTTTGCTTGAAGCACCCAGATTTACTGAAAATAAACAAAACAATTCCATACAACAATTGAAAGAATGCCTGATACTGCTCCCCTTTGTGATCAAACACGTTTATGTAGTGGAATCAAAATTTTAAAAATATGCTTCATACATGCGGATGCAGAACGCTGCTCGGTTGTGAGAGCTCACTTCTTGTAGTTGTTTGAGCAATTCACATTCTATAGTGAGAAGACACTCTGGCTTTTTGTATTGTTTCAAAACTATCTTAAGTTTCGTAACGACTGATAATATTCAGCAATCAGACACAACTTGACGAAAAAGTCGACACGGAGAACTTAGTCATCGCAGCGCTGACGTCTTCAATTCGAAGGATCCACTTTGTACAATTTGGAAGATAGTGTTCTTAGTTTTTCAGTTGATAGCTTCTTTTAAGGATGAGGAGTTTCCATTTGCTTGTTCTGTTTCTTCTAGCCCTTTTCGTTTAACCTACTCTTTCTCTAGAGTGTTATAGTGGAGGTACGTACTTTTCATTTTTGCAAATTGGTGATTTTTCAGAAACTTTGGCAAACGGATCAAACGACTCGTTAACGACAGTAAATTGTCCCGCAAACGTGAAATACTGTGTAAAGTGAGCGTATTCGAGTTTCACATTTTATGATTTGTTTAAATACAACCTCATTTTATTCAGCTATGAATTGGCAGGAATTAACATTCGACATTCATGCGACGTCTACAACTATTGCGAAGTAATATTATGCTTGTTTGCTTTAATCAAAAATAAGCTTTAGATACATGGATGCAACATATTTGCAGTTAATGGGCACAAGTTCAACCAGTGCTGCTGCTTGGACGACAGGTGTAACTACAGTAAAACTGAGTCTACGAGCACTGACGCAACAAATTCTAACTTGAAACTCTCACTCGGAAGCAGTCTTCTTGTATTCTTCGGAGCCTTTCTCGCCCGTCAATAAAAAACTAGACACGGAAGGCCAATAAATGTGTAAATCGTTTTGTGCAATTGTAAGAACCTGGTTTAAAAACTGGACCAATGCGAAAGTTCAAAAAACGGCGTTCTTCAAAAACGAATAATTGTTGCAGGGTATTTGAAGAACCGGAAAGTTTGGAAACAAGCTGGTTTGTGAATATCGACCCATGTGCACAGTACTAATACGTAATCATAAACCTGTTTCATTTTATTATCATAATGCAGAAATTTACAGAAATTTTGCATAGTAAACGTGAATTTGCACACAATGAACAATTGGACTCTATAGAAACAATGTGAGTTTTCAACAATAAAGTCATCTCGGTGTTAAAAAGAACTAATTTTTAATGATGTTTCTAACTCAACTTAAATGGACGGCTTCTTAACTTCAAAAACCCTTCGGCCCAACTATATAAATTGTGTCACTCTTTTGACGATGGCTCGCGTTTAAGGTTACGGTTTTTGTCTTTAGGAACATGTGTTTTTGAATGTTTAACTTCAGTTCGGACCATTTTACTTTTATAAAGAGCCTCAGCATGTTGTTGTGACGTTTTTCGTTGTTGTTGAAATTAGGCAATTTGTTATCCTTATCAATGAGACGTTGTTATTCGGAGAATTTGTCACTCTCACTTCCACACCAATTTGCCATTTCTTAATTTTTTGTCTTACCCTGCTGGAAATAAAACCGTCTCCTTGTTTGATGCAGTGTTACCAATGGATATTATTTGTAACTTTGGCTGCGTTACAAATAAACTTCTCAGCTGCAATCCGCTGCTACAATGGAAGTGAGTAATATTTAAACAAACTATAATACTCTGTTTAAGGTTTCCGACACAACCCTGATTTGCATACTGATGGTTTAGAAGGACGCATAAATGAGACTAAATGCCCAACTCATGCCAATATGTGCTTAAAGTGAGTATATAAATTTGTTATGTGTAACCAAACCTTCAGATATCATGAGCATGGAACGAACGAGACATTTTACCGCTGCGATGTTCACGAAGTATGTCATGTAAGTCGAATCGGTTGATTTCAAAAACCACGCTTTTAAGACTTTGGGTTGTGGTTTCAACACAGATGTAGATGGAAATTTCTACACACTCTGCTGCTGCCAAGGAAACTGGTGTAATTCGAGTCAGACAAACTCCAAAGTTTTGGTTTTCATAATGATAATTGTTGTAATTGCAACTTGTTGGTTGCACACTTAGGTTGAACGGTAACGACTGACAAGCAATGGTATCCTCTGTAATAAAATGTATTTTGTGTTTGGGTTTTAATAACTTGCTGTAAAATCAAATGAAACGAAAGGTTAAAAAACATCACAATGGATAATCGCCACGTAAAAAGCTTTTTAGAACGACATTGCCCAAAAGATGTGAACCCCGCAGTAAAAATTTGGGTTTTGTATAATACAGTAAGCGTCTGAAAATAGCGACCAAGTGCATAGAATTATTCGATGGAAAGGCAATTTGTTATCCTTATCAATGAGACGTTGTTATTCGGAGAATTTGTCATTCTCACTTCCACACCAATTTGCCATTTCTTAAATTTTAGTCTTACCCTGCTGGAAATAAAACCGTCTCCTTGTTTGATGCAGTGTTACCAATGGATATTATTTGTAACTTTGCAAATTGAGTCAGCAATTTTTTCCAGCGATGAAACACAAAGGTTTCGGGCGCATCTAAGATGTTTGCTCAGTTTATTCATATAATTTTATTCTCTTTTGCCTTTTTTCGTTCTGCTTTCTTGCCTTGACTACACTTGGCATTTTCGCGTTATAATTATCACAGCAAACCGGAAACGGAGAAATGCATCATAGCATGTAATGCATCCCTTCCTTCCAAATGACAAAATGGCGCTCACTCTCATTTGATAATTTTTCCATGTTTGACGGTTGGCTTTCAGAATGCACTTTTCCATTTGGTTCATATGTGTCGTGCTCGCACTGAATATGGATGCATCCCTACTCTCGTGTTATGAAGGAAGTAGGAACCGTTTCAATTGAACGACAAATCTGTTTTTTTTTTTCAGAATCCCGCAGCAATGGCACTGATATCAGCCTTCAGAAAACGGTGTGCGCCAGAGGCATTTACCATTGCCTGACGTGAGCTTATAAGTCTTTATTACCAACTATTTTTTTTTAAATTTCAAACTGACATTTAGAGTTGACAATGAAACCGGCATTCTAGAACATGGGTGCGACGTCCAAGGTCTCTGCAAAAGCCATAAGATGGTTGGAAATACAACTTATACAAATAACTGAGTTTTCTTCAGTACGATGGATGTTTTGATGCAACTGTAGGACCAGATGACAGATCTTCAGTTGAATTCTTTACTACACACTGTTGCTGCAAGACAGACTTCTGCTTCGCCAACTCAGCTTTCGCCAACTGACCTTCTGTAGCTAGCACTCGGCTCGGAAATTGGGGTACTGTTCTTGCTATCGGCGGAATTTATCTCGGTTTTAACTGAGTGACAAACACTTCTAATAAAGTCATTGCTAAATGAGTGTAATGAAAACCACATAAGATTAAACCGATTACATTAAAGACTTGTTGTCTTCATTTCTCCAGTTTTGTCTAGGCTTTCAAAGCCGAATTGGTTAGCAGGATATTTTTATTGATACTGTAACATTTTGATTACACTGACAATCTAACTTTTTGTTCATCACAACAAAATGGAAACGGACAACATCGATATAGAAGGCATATCATTCTTGGATTGTAAAGATAATTGCTCTCCCGTTCGCCATTTAGCCTGCCTTTCTTGTCTAGTCGTTTATGTTAATATTCATTTACATTAGACTTTCGTAATGCACATTTATTTGGTTGTATATTATGCCATCGTTGACTCTAGATCCTTCTGCATCAAAACTTTCATGTTACAAACCAATATGAACTACTATCATCCTATTCACAAAAGTTCTTTTAAGAAACATAGCCTAATGGCCATAAACTAAATCTAGTAAAAGATTCGTGTTCTGCCAGTCAGCATTGTCTAGCGTAAGCTTTTCCTTTTTCAGGTTTTCAATTAAAATATCATTTTCAGACACGACGATGGAATCATAAAACACAGATATGGTTTCGAAAATGCGTGCAACCGCAAAGATATAGATGACACAGCTGAATTTTTTTTGCTAATTTACTTATTTTCAGGTCGAGGGATTCTATGAAGCAACTACTATCCCACTTCTCATCGACTTCTCAAATTTATACCTCAGTTGCGACACCGCTGGGAACCTATGACAGTCCTCTTTCGATAGCGGAATCTATTTTCGATATAACTCATTGAGAACCATGTTTGAAAAAAAAACAATTGTTGATTCAGTTGAGCTAAACTGAATTATGAACCATGAAAATAATCAAAGCACGAGAGATTAAATGGAAAAGAATAAAATGATGGTTCTCGAAAGGAAGGTGTGCACCCGTTTGAAACGTAAGTTCATCTTGTATCTCAAACTTGTATCAGATGTTACTAATGCCGATGTTATCCGGTTTGAGTCAAATTGGCCACAATCGATTTTTTTGCTTTGTTTTTGCTTTCGACTATTATTTTTTCGTACACCTAACATATTTAGAAGTTCTCACACGTTGAAAAAAACGATTTATCACATGCCTACATGGCGAGGTTTGTATGTTTCAAGATTAGGCTTGCTGTTTTTGGTTTCTATACCAGGTTTTTTTTAAACACGTTTTGGAACTTTTCGTTTGTAGATTGATTCAACAGGGCAAATATCTTGCAACGCACCCACGTCAGAATGTTGCCTCATGTCGGCTTTTCCCTTTTAAAACGCTTTTTATGCATCATAAAAACTGAAGTTTAAAACGGCAACCTCTTGCCAACTAAAGGCCGATCATGTTTCGACTCTGCATTTTTCTTATATGTTTCGTAACGATTGCGACGGGAATCTCCTGCAATGTTGGAACGGGTATATTAAAATTCTCCTCACTATTGTAATTGTCGCATAGAAAATGCAAAAACATCGACGTTTTGTGGTAATGATGTGCAGTTCTGCTTGAAGTGAGTTCTAAAGGCAGTTTTTTAATGCAAATTTTAAGGATTCGAAACCCAAACACTGGTATTTCTGCCTATACTTGCGACGCAGCAAACGGTCTATGTGTTAGAATGTTGAGTAATATAAATACGAATAAGGATTTTAGGGGGCTCTTGGCGTCGGATGCTCATCACTAGGTGGTCTGAACCAATGCTGCTGCAAAGGAGAGTTGTGCAATTCTGGAATGCAAGTTGTCATGCTCTCATCAGCAGTTCTTCTCCTCATTGGATACACTTTTTAATTCCTTCCTCTTGTAAACGAATGTCAATAAATCCTTTTCAAAGCAATCTTTGCTGTTTTAGTTCTTGCGAAGACATGGAAGTCACAGTGTGTCCTAAACATTAAGACGCATTCACTCTACTTTTCGAACCGTTTGGGAAGACTGTGGACCTGGAAAAAATAGATTTGGCTGGAACTGTAAAAACTAGTGGATGAGGATAAAACAAACCGCAAAACACGCCTCTTTGGAATATGGATATTTTAACGTGCTTAAAGAAACCTTAAGGTCTTATTCATACTTTTCGAACTCAACTTTTTTTGGCTTAAGAAAGCAATCGATAGATAATTGTACATTCTGGAAAAATCGAAAAATTCATTGGAAAATCAAAAAATTAGGGTTCTTACAATTTTACGGAAAAACCTCGACCGATCGTCTGACGACCCTATTCTTTGCGTTTTCTACGAATAATTTCATGACAAAATAGTTACTTGCAGCTAAAAAAGAATCAGTTTGGCTTCTGTTTACAATCGAAAAGCACAGAAGATTGTTTAAAAAAATCCGTCCGTAACACTATATTTTCTAAATTTCACAGAATTTAGAAAGAAACCGATTAGTCTTTTTGCAACAATAATTGCAAAAAAAACAGTGAAAAAATAGTATTTTAGATGAACTTGTGCATCTGAAACCAGGCATTGATTTTTTCTTATTACAAAATATTGATTTTTAATTCGAATCCGTGATATGTGAATCATTCATTACTGCAAGTTATTTTTTTTTTTAAAGAATGTTTGAATTCAGTAATAGAGAATCACTTTTTATAATTTTGCGTACCAATTAGTCAAACATCCCTTATCAATGTTTTTCATATACACTATGTTATACTTATGTCACTATCCGATTTCTTTCACCGTGCAAAACCTTGATTGTTACAACGAAAGGGCCTTGATACGCATATAAGATACCGGTATGCTCCATTCAACCTTCTACTTTCTGAGAAACGCAATAACCACAAGATGCTTCGATACTTCCTAGTTTCGTGTTTCATGACAACTGTCGCTGGACTCACCTGCTACGTTGGAAACGGTAATTTTAAAAGTACTTTACAATTTTTTGGTTAAGAAGGGGATATTTCAAAACTCGCTTGCCCTACTGCCAAATAATGCCTGAAGTTAGTTAAATACCCAGCCTTTAAAAATATTTTCTTTAAGGATGTACGACACAATCGTCAAACAATCAACCTATGCATGTGCTGAAGCAACTTGGTATTGTGTATTTTCAACCAAAAAAAACAAGGAAAAAATATTTATTTTCAGAAATCAGGGGACGGATGTACAACTGGTTCAAACCTCATAACGTGTTGTTGCTCAACAACTTTGTGCAACTCAGGAGCTAAATTTGCGACACTCGGAGCTGTCATTATCTTTCTTGTCGGATATTTGTGAACGACCATGGTAAAAAAATCCTTTAATGAAAGATAAATCCCTGGCTCCCCTACATTACCACAACTGAATTTTAAGTTACGCGATTAAATACATTTATTTAAATCGGTACATCAAAAGAAAACGTTAAGAGAAGAATATTCAGGCTTAAAAGGTTTTTTAATTTTTTTACACCCCTAGAACAAAAAAAACAAAAAGTTGTTTAAAATTGTTTATCTTCTGCAGAATTCTTATAATTCTAAATAAAAATTGAGAGTGATTTTTCGAAACCAGTGGTTCTTTTATTTCTGGTCATATTTTAAGTAAATTTGCTGTCCAGTGAAAGTTTGCAATTGTTCAATAGTTTGTTCATGTTATGGTTCAGAATGAAACAAATATCTTAAAAATCATTTATGTATGTTCTATTTTCGTTGTGTTTAAAAGATCCATTCTGAAGAGTTCTTGATGGAGAGACAAATTGCCGATGCTGATCCTATATGACGTTACACAACTATGTTTACCCACTTAGGCGCAACTTGATGGAATCTCTTACCAAAATCTCTACCTTTGCATCCATATTGCTTCAAACGTTTTGCACAATAAGTAGAACTATGTTCGTTGGCGCAACATTCCCAAAATAAACACAGCACATCGTAAAATAGCTTGATCATTGTTTGCATCAGTATTGATATTGATGGAGTATCATTTGAAAGGGTGACTCACGTTGAAGATAAACATACCTCCTGCCGACAAACAGCGTCTATTCCTTAGCAACAATATGAGGTGCCTGTTTGTTCTTTTTTCGCTGCTAGTAACTGCCACCTACGGGATTACCTGTTACTATGGAAGTAAGCTTTCATTTTTATAAAGCCTGTTAAAATGGCTTATCTTCAGAAATGTGTGAATTGAGATTGGTTTCCAAACGAAACCACAATAAACTTATTGTTTTCCACAACTGTTGTTTTAGATTACAGGCCCAGTGAGAGTCTTGCTGGTCGTCAGTACCGTCAGTGCCCAAACACCCAGTACTGCATAAAGTGACTACGCGATTTTTCATTTGGGAAGAATTAGATTTCCAGAATCTTTAACGAACAGACAGTTCCCTATGTTGGAGCATCCTATGACTGTGACAGTGCTCGGATCTGCTTCGTAAGGGAAACAGATAATTTAATTTATTCACTTTTCAAGTCGAGCAATTGTGTGGCCAATTTTGGTTCGGACACGACGTGTTGCTGCGGACATGACTGGTGTAATTCTGGGAGCAATTTCGCAATCTTGGGATCAGTGATGCTACCTTTTCTAACTTATATATTGTGTTAACAATGTGACCTTTTTTGACTCTTTTGTTTTACTGGTCTTTTCTGTTTGAAATAATACATGTTAGCAAAAGCTAAATAATTGTGTTACCGTCCGTTGTTTTTTTCGTTAATGCAAATCAAATGATATTTTTAAAAGACGTTGGAATCATTCAGGGCACAATTGCCGTCAGCTGCGTTGATTCCATTT
This sequence comes from Oscheius myriophilus, assembly GCA_964057215.1. NCBI lineage: Eukaryota > Metazoa > Nematoda > Chromadorea > Rhabditida > Rhabditidae > Oscheius > Oscheius myriophilus. The sequence goes on from OZ059907.1 coordinate 16,621,692, forward strand.
AAATCAAAAATGGCGCAAATTTCATACGTTTCATACGAAAATTTCATACGTTCAAACAGTTCTATTCAAATTCTTGGATGGAAACATGTGCATCGGTTTTGCGTTTTAACGACTAAACGTTCTTTGAAATTTCAAAAGTGATAAAACGAGCGGGCGCTGACTGTATATCCACAAACAGAGACGGTTTTACGCATTGCAACAACGTGTACGCAAATGGAATCTGACGATTGAAATTTCAATTGATGACTAAGCCGTCTTTTGTGTAATTTTCACGATTTTTTGAAGGGTAGATATGCTAACTGTAAATAAACCGTTGTCAAATATTCAGACGATGTGTCTGTTATTTTTCTCATAGAATTTTCTTCTAACTGTACGAAGCTATCATTTTTTTTTCACAGCACCCATTGATACTTTTGATACTTTGGAATGTAATATAATTGATTTTATAAGTAAATTTGTTTACAATACCGTTTATATATTTTACATTATCTTCATACATCCACACTGCTCTTTTTGATTGTATTGGATTAAAAAAAACGTCTTTCAAAGTCAAAACACATATTTCATGGGTTTTCAACACAACCCAGTTTGCATATTGCAAGAAGTAAGATGTTTGCAAGATCAAACGGCATCGTTAAAAGCCAAGATTTTTCCAAATCAAACATTTGCATGTCATTTGCCTGTCGAAACATTTCTTTGTAGTGTTTGAGGTTATGTTTGATAAAATCTTGCGGTTAAAAAAAAATCTTGCGGTTCCTGGTCTCCCACAAGTATGCATTACCGATGCTTCAACTTGTTCTACCTTGTCACAACTGTTTTTGGGCTTGGGTGTTACACAGGAACCGGTAATCTACGATTATGTGAAATGACGGACGTTATTATTTAGATGTGATACCAGGATTTAATAAACCGATGAAATGCAACGATGCTACTCATTGTGTAGCGTAAGACTACGAACACTTTGTTAAACTATTTCTTTAGATTTTTCCCGGCTGATGTAAACGCCAACTTTTACTTTTGCGATGAACTGAACTTACAATGCGTATCTTTTACACAACATTAAAAATGGAGTAAAAACTTTAGGGAGCATCGGGCAATGGTTGTTCTTCCTCCGGCGGAGTTGTCAAAAAAAGCTGTTGCTCCGAAGATTTGTGCAACACCAAGGCTCTAAAAACAGCTCCCGAAAATGGGGAAAAACTAGAATGTTTCGGCGGAGACGGAGAAAGCCCCACTACAAAAGTCACTTGCAACCCGAACGCAAAGTTTTGCTTCAGGTAAAACAATATTTTTTCTGGCATACAGATACATTTTAGCGCGCAGTGTGAAAAACAACACGGATTATTACAACTGTGATAATGACAATGCTTGCAAAGAGGTTTTTTTAAGTGTTGCACCTACATTGTGTTTAGGACGAGCAAGTGGTTCCATTTAAATATAATTCCAACGGGGACGAAGGGAAAATGTATTGCTGTGCAGGAAATCTTTGCAATACAAACATTCCCTATTACGAAAAACCTGTTTACCCTCCACTCGATTGTTACACCGGCACTGCATATGAAAGGACAAGGTGCAACAATGCTGGATACTGCGTGAGGTAAATAATTCATGTACTGCATTGTTAATTAATAAATTACAGATTTTATTCTGTTGATAATACGACTGGTGCCGATAATTTCATTTCATTTGCCTGCGACGAAGAAAATCGCTTCTGTTCATCGGTAACTAAGAAAAAGGCATTTTACCAATGTCGTTTTAGGTGGGAGATTCTTATGTCGATGACTCGAAAACGGAAAAGAAGTACTGCTGCAATTCAGACATTTGCAATTCAGGAATGACTTTTGTAGCAATGTCTTGTGTTGTAGCTCTAATTGTCGGTTACATTTTGTAAAGCTTCAAGCTTTCGGATTTTGAAACGTTTCATTGGATCATTTCGTCTTATAGAAATACCACAGACGTAAAAGCCAAAAACGTTTTGTACATTAGTCTTCTTTTCAAAAGTCAAGTAAACTTTTGAATTTTGCATCAGACAATTTTATTTTTCTATAACTTTAAAACAAGAATCTCAGACACATACAATCATACTCACCCAAAAAGCTATCTAAATTATGATAGAATTAAGCTAAAGCATAAAAGAGAGTGATCGCAGCGATGAGCATCAGAGGAAGGCCAGACATGGACGCAACCTTGCTAGGAGGGTTGCAGAGCATGGTGTTGCAGCAACAGGTAGTCGATGACTGGCCTGTCATGTTGAAGCAATTGAAGAGTGTCACGGAAGCCTAAAATTACAGCAATTTCATAAAGAGTGGTGTCCTTTCAAACGCTGGCTAGTTATATATACGAGTATGTGTTCATGGAACATACGAATACATTTTAAAAAAATTGCATTATTCTTTGCTTCTTTTCTGCAAAATGATTTGCTTACTGTTAGAAAAGCCTTAAAATTTGAACTTTGTTAAATAGGTACAAACTCTTTTTGATTTTGGTTTTAATGGGGTTTTTATCCTCTACATAGTGTAAGTGTCATTTTGGACAGCTATGGTACAGTTTCCATTACGCAGTAGGCTTGCAAAATGGAAACGTGGTTGGTTGTAAAAAAGGGGGATGACTTACAGCGGTGCACAATTGACCGCTATCGCAACCAAAAGTCTCCTTCAGAGTACCATCTGATGAGACGGTGGAGGTCCTAAAAAGAAAATGCAAAACCTAAACAAAAAAACTAACTTGTAGCACATCGTAGCAGTGCTGTTGCATGGTCCCTCCATCAAGCTGTTGTCATTAAGAGCTGAAAAAATTACTTTCCATGAAGATCAAAATTAAATACATCCATGATAGCAGTCGAGGGCGAAGGCAGTGCCTGCAAGTAGGCAGAAGAAAAGGGGAAGCTGACGAGTGTGCATTCGCAAAACTGAGAGAGGACAGCAGCAGATAGTCGTAAATAACTCCTAAGCTTCGAAGATAAGGTGATAGTGAAGACGAAGAATCAAACGACAAGGGACCGGCTTCTGAGTGCCATAAAAGTACCAAATGAACATTAATGGTTTCATCTAAGGGACGGAACAAACATGCGTGTTTGTTTACTTAAGGTGAGAAAACAACAACCAGAAAGTAGAAGCACTCACCTTTTTTGAAGTTATGAGTTTACGAATAAACAGAAAACTTAATGAAATGGTTTTTAACTAAAACAAGTATCTAGTTTATTAAACCGAAACGACAAAGAGACCAATAACTCCGATGAGAATCAGCGGGAGTCCTGTCACAGAAGAGACTTTGGAGGGAGTGTTGCACAGAGTACTGTCACAACAGCATGTTCCTGCTCCAGTCATGTTGAAGCAGTTACTTTTTGGCTGGGCGTTCTGAAAGATTAATTAAATGAAAACAATTTTTATTCAACGAAAAAGAAAACCCATTCAGGTTTTTGACTGAAGGAAACTTAACAGCTAAAATTGAATGTGTGATTTTTTTGGCTTCAAAAAACCATTGCATTCATGGCAAGTCGCTTTTTTCTCCATTTTCCTACAAAATATAGAAAAGGTTAATCATTTTTGCAAAGCGAAAGTTTTCATTCTTATGCTCAAAAGAATGCAATTATACCCAGCGCGTAGCGCTGGGTAGATTTGTTTTCAAATTTCCCGTTTGTAAACTGATTTTTTGGCTTTTTAGCGATTGGAAGCTTGAATGTTGTTTTTTTCTAATTTTATTCAAGCTAAGTTTTTGTCAGCTCCATAACTTGTTTAAATCAAAACATATTTTATATCTTTACCTTTTTGAGTGAGTAATGAGCATGATTACCTGCAGTAACTAGGGTCAAAAATCGATATAGACTCCAAAGGTGCGGAATGGCAAAAATTTGTTTATGTGTATGTCATTTTTTGTGTAAACCGTATTTTGATCACTTTGCTCCACCGAAGAGCTTTACAATGCAAAAACTTACGAATTATTTTGCTAAGGTTTTGAAGGTATTAAATGTATTCAAAGCGTATTAATTTGTTGATTTTTGTGATGATTACTTTATAGAAAAAAAGTTTGAAAACGACTGAAATTTGCTTCTCAACCACATTTTTCCATGGATCGTAAAAATGTCGGGTATTGCCGTGGTTAAAGCACTTTTTTACGAGCAACGCCAGCATTATCGGAAGATTGAATTTGGTACTTACTGCGCACATGTTGGTACTATCGCAGCCATAAGTTTCCTTTAGAGTATCACCCGAGCCGGAGGAAGTCCTAAGATGCAATAATGTAGAAAATAAAGGACAAGGTGTTCTTACTTGTAGCACAGAGTTTCGCCGTTTTCGCAATTCCCCTCATGCCAATCCTTAAACCGCTCTGAATAATGTTTTGTAAATATGCCGGATAATAAATTGCCTCCCATGTAACAGTCGAGAGCGGCAGTACATGCCAGGAGAGAAAACAAAAGGACGAGCGCCCGAGCCGAAATTTGAAGGAATGATTATTGAGACAGCAAAAGGAAACTTTAAGGAGTCATTAAGCATTTAACGATAATGTGATAAGACGAAAAGAGCCTATTACGTCCGTTTACGTTGTGCCCGGGATGCACCCGTAATGCCCATTCCGTTTGCAATGATAAAACACAGCATGAATCACGCTTCACAGTCGCTACTGGATTGGATTTTGTAAGCATTTTCACTAAGGTTCACATTAAACTTTTCACTACTCGCTATAAGTGTTGACTCGAAAACAACGTATTGTCTCAGGTTAACGATAACTGTTAATATTTAACGTTATCTTCTTTCTCTCCTTTTCGGTGATTGCTACCTCGGCCAAACCTTCTAATTTTCAGTTTTTTTCCACAACCTTCGGTGTTTTTTCAGGCTCGTCAGTCACAATGTGTGACTGAAAAACAAAAAAAAACGAATTAAAAATATCTCATAACAGAACCAACACCTTTTTTGTCCCTTGGTCAAAAACTGAATTCAGCACTTAGGATTGCGTGGATTTCCGGCCACTGTTGATTTGTGAAGCGTCGGTTATATATGGGCATATTCATATCCTACTGATATCCTACTGTTGTAACTTCGAAAAATAGAATTTGCTAAGAACTGCTGAATCTTTTACCCACGTCGCCTTTATGGTATTTGGCTATAGGCTGACATAATTAGCAATAACGTAATTTCGTTTCTGCATTTTGACGTTTTTGGGCACATTACTTCCGAAATTAATGTTTATGAAAATCGTTTATATCATCCCAATATGCATTTGGTAGCTCTGTTGGTTAGCAGCGTATTCGGCAACTTGAGTCATTTCTAGAGGAGAAAGTCGGTGGTGGGGTGGGAAAGCGAAGTGCCGCCGAGAACCGCTCTGGCACGAAGCCCCAGAGTAGTCCGCCGACTTTGGTTCCCGACCCGAGCGTTAACGCATTGAACCGAGTTAGGCCGCGAAGCGGTTTCGATGCGGACCATGACCGTTTTCTTCTATGTTTCGAAGCGACCCCGAGGCTGAATCCATGAGGCGAAGACCCACGAAGCGGGGCTTTGCCTTCTGCTTGCCAAATATATCCATTCTTTCTTGGAATGGGCACCCATAAGAGGTCGTTAGAAATGAAACTGAATGCGGTAACTTCGATCGATTCATTTGTTTGTTCAAGGAACAACTTTTAAAAACAGATCAATAAAAATGTAATTAATGCACACACGTTTATGTTTGAAAACCATCTTTAATTACACCACAGTTTTAAACAGTTGGGTTTAGAAGATATCATCGTCGTCCTCATCCACGATCTTCTTAAAAGGACGGTATTCCTTGACTGAGGGGTACACAGCATCTCCATCCTCGTCTTTAGCCTGGGCGAATCCAACTCTGTCCTGTCCGACATCAAATACGGAGTAGTACCTAAAATTCAGCTTAGACATTATATATTTAGGCTATTACTAACCTGCCGATGAAGACATCTCCGAGGATCCAGAGCTCTCCGATGCGTTCGGGGAAGTCCATTCCCATGAAGCCGGACAGGCAGATGGTCTTTCCTCCGGCTCCAACCTTCAGGATGTAGTCTTCTCCCTTGAGGGTGAAGGTCTTTCCTTCGATCACAAAGGAGATTTCGGGCAATGTGGGGACCTTATCGCAGGGGACCATGTACTAAAACGTAGTTTGCGTATTGAATCTTTGCTGGAGTACCTCTCCCTTCATCAAGGGCTCAGCTCCAATGTAGTTCTGGATAGCTTCAACCTGAGCCTTGGGTCCAGCAATGAGAGAAGTACCAGTATCAGCAATAGCTTGGCAACCATTGGGGCAGGCGATGGAAGAGGATCCACCAACAACCTAAACGATCACTGAAGGGTGTAAAGAATGAAAACCCACGTTATCCATTTTAAACTGCCAGTATCCTTTACGGGTAACTGGAGTCCAGGTGATGGGATCGACATAGCGACGGGAATCAACCCCTCCGAAGGTAATCTCTCCTCCGATTTCAGAGTCGGGGTTCCTGAAGATGGTTATTTGCACTAATCCACAGATCGTTTGATTGCTCTGCTATATTTCTCACCTGTTGAGCCAGAACGCAAATACGGGGCTGGGCACTTTCTTCTGTTCGACGAGGGTGTGGAAAACCGGCTTCACACCTAAATTTCACGACTTTAAGAGGTGAAAGGGAGTACATTTCACATAGGTAAATATGTTTGATTTAGATAGTTTTCGTACTTTGATTTGCCAAATCACGTGCCATAAGAAGATACATAACTAGTGTTGAACTTGAACTTTACTTCGAATGGTACGAAAAAACCTTGTGTGGATGGGCTAAGGGTTCTATTACAGTACTAGAATCCCGTCAAAGCAGGGATTACCCAGAAAAAAGTTTCATTTCTAAGAGTTTTCAGTGTTCAGCAACAATCAAAATTACCTTTGGAACCCTAGGTTTTCTAAGAAGTATTGAAAAAAAAACGGAGAAATCCTGAATTACCAAGAACAAACGTACACATTTCAAAGATACGCCATGATTCTTCCAAGCCCCAATTTCTATCCTTTTAGTTTATCTACTCTATACCATGACGCAAATACATGCAACACTAGTGATGTTTTTAGTTTTTTTGGGATTCCACACATGATCTTACCAAGAACCGCGATCTCAGGGTATGCCATTCCCAGAATTCCGTCGAACTTGGCGGCCACGAAGGTGAGTCCGGGCTCACTGGTAGCTTCAGCAAACGGCTGGTCAACAGCGCAAATTCCAGCAACCTTAAGTTCTCTTATACCCTCCAAAAATGCCTAACATACGCAAACGCTGTCCTTAGAAATGAATCCCTTCATGGATCCAGTTCCATACTGGATGGCCATTTTCCTTCCATCCTCCTTGTAAGTGGAAGATGCGGCGGAGTCGTATCGGTGATGCAGCACTAAAATCTTTTTTCTTTCCTTGTTTCGTGTCAATCGTGCCGGTCAGGAGAGGGGTCATACCAAGTGATAGCTTGATTATTGGCATGTCAGATAAGAGGGAAAAAAGGAAAACAGCTCTTATCCAAGGCAAGGCAGGAAAAACGACTTACTACAGGCAATGTCGTAGAAGGGACATTTCCTGGAAGGAACCCAAAGGTTGGAGGATCCAGTGTCAAAAATGACGGTGAAGTTCTGGGCTGGAGTTCCAATTGAGATGACTCCAAAGTATTGAGCCTAAGGCAAAATGCATTTATATTTCTGGGGCTAACTTACATCCATGTAATTCCTCAGGAGTTCGTCGATTTCGTTGGCATTGTTCAGCTGAAAAATGAGTGGTTTTCCAATTTTCTTAATATGAAAAAGGTTTATATAATTTAAGACGTGAATGTTATTCTGATTTCTAAACCGATACGCTTGTACTAATGTTCGGAGAGATACCCCCTCCCCCCCTGGTAAAAAGCACTTTTGTTACTATTTAGTGTTGTTGTCCGAACTTCCATTACGATTTTTTCTTCATCTAGCTTTGAGTCGTTTGTTATGTTCGTAAGCAAAATAAGTGCAGTAAACAAAACTTCTAAATATTACATAACTTGGGAGGAAGAGTGATTTATATTTGTTGGTTGTTCACTGACCACACTATACGTTGGTAAATCAAACAGAAGTATACCCATATTCAAGTGAAAAATTGCTTACATAGAAATTTCCCAACCACCACTTCTTTTGTCTTTGTTTGTTGCTCAACATGTGACTTTGTCAGCTGGGTGTTTGCTACTTACCTTGCTGACATCATTCAGGGTGTACTTCATGTGCAGCTTCTTCATGTAGTGACTCCTCTGGTGGGAGTAGTCCTGCCATGTTCCTGCTTCAAGCAGTTTTTCCCTCAGTGTCTTCTGCTTAATGAGGTTGATCCTAAACCAAAAGATGTTATTGTTATGAAATCCTCAGTACTTTTGGAACTGTCCATGCCTGAGAGTTCTCCTGTGCGTTGAAGAAGCCAAAGCTGTCGCCACGAGGGCGACAAGTAGGAGGAGGAAGCCGACACGCACCATGGACGTCGACTGAGTGTTGGGGTCGCTATCTGTTGGTCAGCTGCTGCGGGGACAACGAAGATAACAGCTGCCTGTCCTGTCTGTTTACAAAAATCAGCAGAATCAAAGAGGAAACAGCAAAAAATCGGTGAGAAGTTGGCAAATCGTTGAAAGTTAAAATCAGACAAGGGAGAGTTGCGCAAGGTCGTTAGCAATGTCCCATTTTTGATACGCGGCGGCAGACTTTCATCAGAGGGGAACAGATTTTGTTTGATCAAAGTGAGTGATTCATATATGGGGTGAGGAAGATATAACCGTCGGCAAACAAACACGTTTGTGAGAAGTTAACAGCTACGCATCACTGGGGCTGAAAACAACTCTTCAACATTTGCTGATGACTGTTTTAAAATAAATTCTGTTGAAAACTTGTAAACTATTACACAGGGTACGGGACAATTTAAGATAAAACCTATAAAAAACCGTATGAAGCAGAAAATTACTGGGATGTTTTTTTTTACTTAAAAGGAACAAACATTATCGTCTTATTGATGATGTTGTTACTTTGATGGCAATCTGTTTTTTAAATGATTTTCTTCACGAATCATTTACTTAACGTTATCATTTATGCGTAACCATTTATTCGTAACAAAGCGAATTATGTCTGGTATGAGGCTCTTCATCACGAACAGAAATGGACAATGTAATGAAGAATTGTGTGGTACATTTAGAAAAAAAAGGATGTTCGTAGAAAGCATTTCAAACAAAGAATTTTCGCCCCAGGTTAATTAACCCACCCGACTCTTCTAGAAAATGCAACACCTTGCATCTCAATTGCCCCTTAGAAACTCTTCAGTTGTCAGTTTACTTTAAATGTTTGCTCATTCGAAGCCTAAGTAGTATGCATTATTATATGTTTTTGAAAGCCAAAATTTTGACGGCCGCCTCGAGTATGTTGCTCTCGCCTCGCCAGACACTGAAACACGTGAAACGTTTTCTATCTAAAAACGTCCGCAACTTTCTTTTGCTGTCGCACCGCAAACAAGCAGCGAATTCCAAATACGTCTTGCACAATGCGCTATTTGCGTTGCACTTGACCTGCGCGAAAATACGCGGACGTTGAAACACAGGTTCAGGCCAATGGGTACAGGTGAACCGGACAGGATTCAGAAAAAAAGATGAAACTTTGAGTTTTGGACAGAATGTACTCAAAAGTTGTGTAAAAAGCGGAGATAGCTGAAACCAAGGATGCTCATTAAGTTTGTTGCCTAAAGACTTCAAATTCTGAGACTATTGACATGTCTTAGTTTGATAGCTGAGAATACTAGGTGCAATTTTTCAAACACTTGTACATTCTTGAGTCAGTTGTCCCCAGAAGCTGTTCTAGCTCGTATCGCCGTCCATGCCCGCGCTGGGATCAGTGCGTGACCAGCTTCTCAGTATGTTTGTTTTGCTTCTCGACAATGACCACACACATTGCCTTGTGTCTCCGCGTTCTGCTTGCGTTACGTTTTTTGAGCGCGGGCCAGCGGCCGACACTATAAAAGAGCCGGCGCCCCCAGGCACCTCCAGACGGACTAAATTTAACCAGCTCAGGTCAGCCGGCCAGCACATTCCCATCTAACAATAGAACTTCTATTTCCAATTCACATTTTCATTGTATCATTTTTGCATTTTTAGCATGCGTTCTCTTGTACTTCTTGCCCTTCCTGCACTCATTGCTGCCTATCCTCCTCGTCTTGGAGATCCCTTCAGCCCCCTCGGCCCATGGAGCAAGAGGGTAATTCAGTGTTATTTGAATAGTATTTTACAATTTGTTTTTGTAGGGACCTCCTTGTGGAATCCCCAAGTTCATTGACCAGCTTCCCGAAGAAGCTCAGGCCAAGATCCGTTCTATTTGGGATAACTACAAGGAGGGAGAGGAGTGCGATGTTGAACACAAGAAGACTAGGTAAGCCCTTAAATTCCTGCTTTTCTAATCTTGTAATAGGGAAATTGTCCATGAGCTTCCTGACGAGGTCAGAGATAAGATCTTCGCTGGAAAGTGCGGACCCACCTTCCTTCGCAATGTCTCCATCACCATTAAGAAGGAGTTCCGCGCCGTCTGGTAAACAAAACGCGATTTCAAATGACAATTTCGCATTTAGGTTCGACCACCGTCTTTCCCTCGAAGAGAAGGAGCTGGCCCTGAAGAAGCTCGCTTTCTCCATGCTCAAGGGAGAATCGGTAGAACTTTCTATGTTCCATCCTCAAATTTCTTTGTAGCTCGCTCTGTTCAACAAGTGGGAGGAGGAGCTCCAGACCAGAAAGGTTGAGCTCAAGAAGAAGATTGAGGATCTGTCCCCGGCCGCTAAGGAAGCTTACGAGAGCTGGAAGGAGCTCCGTCTGAAGGAGAAGACTTTCCTCGCCTCTCTCCCCAAGGAGGTTCGCGATGAACTCCGTGCCCTTTGTGGATTCCGTCCCCGCAAGGAGGAGCTCACCACCACCGAAGTCCCTACCACCACTACCACTGCTGCCCCTGAGGTTGAGACCGAGGTGAGAGTTGTTACAAAACGTGATTTTCACTGCTATATTCAGGCTCCCGTTGACCCCACTACCACTGCTCAACCCATGATTGAGGAGAAGGCCAAGGAAGCCGAGTTCGCCGTTTTCCTCGATGTCTCCATGCCTGAGGATCTTAACACTGAAGCCCAGTGCTCGTACTACCTCTGAATAGTATAAGTTCAGAGATGCATGTATGCCGTTTTTTCGGCAATGTCTGTACAAACAAAGATAATAATAAAGATTTAATAATATTTTCTTTTTAGTTTGTATAACAAATGCTAACAAACAATTTTAAAGCATGTCTACGTCACAAAAACACAAGAAAAAAGTTTTCTCAACAACCACAGATCAAAAGTGACGGTAAATTGACTCTAAACCCACTTTCAGGACATTTTAGTTGCCATAGAGATCGGAATTCTTGATAAAAGAGAGATTCTTCCTTATCAAAGTACCTTGATGCGCGTTCCTTCACACCTTCTTCCTCTCTTCTTTGTCGTTTTAGGCGTATCTGCTCTTAATTGCTATGAAGCAGGTGAAGAAAAGTCTGTGTTTGTTTTGGAAATTTAAAAATTTAGAAGCTCCAGACGATGAATACAATCCAGGCCCTGAAAACATGAAAGCATGTAGTACTTCAACTACCCACTGTGTGAGGTATACAGAATTCATTATGAAGCAAAAATGTTTAGCACTTACGTTGATGAAAACACCACTCACCTGAAATTCAACCAATCGTTCTTTGCCTGTGACACAGATCACCTGTGCTTGGTAAAAAACATTTACAGGAAAAAAACGAAATTAATTTTTAGGCCGTTGGTGAGAATAAATGCAAGACGGAATTTGGAGCAACTATGTGCTGCTGTTCCACGGATTTGTGCAACAAAGGGAAAGATGAGCTACAGTTGCCTACAGTAGACCCGAATGGAGTTCGACTTACGTGCTATGAAACAAGTAATAAGAGAATTGCGTGGTCATGAAAATGAAATTCGTAGGTGCCGCAGATGCTGATTTTGAACCTAATTCAATGGATGAAGTAGTTTGCCCACCGTCGACCGATCATTGTATGAGGTATGCCGATACAATAGACATTTTCAACTTTGGTTTTAGCAGTTACATCGATGAAAACTCAAAGTACCTTACTGTCCATGAGTCAGTCTTTTCTTGCGATAAAGACAGGTTCTGCCAGGTACAAAGTTTTTTTTTTCAGTAGCGCTCTAACAAATTTCAGGCCATTGGTGACAATAATTGTAAGAAGGAAGCTTTTACTACTATCTGTTGCTGTACCACAGATTTGTGTAACAAAGGAAGAAGAGAAATGCCAATTCCAACTGATCCCACTGACAATTTGACAAGTTCGCATTTCTTGTCAGTTGTACTCCTTGCTGTACCGATTTATTTTTATTTTCTTCAGTAATCCCATTTAAGTACCTCTTTTTGTAAGGTTTAAAAGTATTACGTGTATTATGTGTAAAAAATGCTAATGATGGTGTTTCTTTTTTTCAAAATACCCTATGATTCGATTTATGACCCGACTATTGTCAACGGTTGTTTTTTGTGTATAAGGATAATAAAGTAAAACTTTGTTTAAAGACTTTTGACATTAAGCTGCATATACAAAAAGATAATCACCTGCTTAATTTTTATACAACCCCATTTATCCCCCGCAATGTATTTTCACCTGTAGACGTGGCGGACTGCAGAAACAGGAAATTGAATAGTAAATTACGACATTCTCACTTTTTATCAAAGATGACTTGTCAATGAGTAGAATAGGAGATGGAGTATTGGAAATATACGTGAACTTTTGAAATTTTTTTTAACTATTCTCCTGATTTGCAAGACAGTTGATTGTTGAAATCACAGTTTAATTTTAAATGTTTTTTGTTGAACTGCTAAGAGGAAACATTGTCAACATTACAAAACCAATTGTTTGTTTGTTCTATTTCCAGCCTTTGCGTCACATGGCACCATCCTCAATGATTCTTCTATGCATGGAAAGGGGATCACATTTTAGGAACACCGCGGCATTTCCCTAAGAAATGCGATCAGTCCATTGTCCCCCGGTTCATCCTATGTCTCCCATCCGACATTTGTTTAGATAGCTTTGAAATTCTATTTCTAGACCTTTTGGTGTCTGGTTCCCTTTTCCAATATACCCGTCAGACGTTATTTTAAGCGGAGGTGGACAGTGATTGGCTCTACCAATTTTCTTGTGCGTGAAATGCCACTCAATAACCAAATTTGATGCTATTTAAGACAGCGGGTGGGCTCATTTTCAAGCGACAATGAGCGTGATCTACGCTATGCCTACGTCTTGGTTCAAAGGAGTTTCGAACTGGTTTCAAGATGTCATCGGAAGCGATCGCATGGACATGGACACCAACATCGATGCGATTCGTGAGAGCAACCGTCCTCTTCAAGAAGGTAGAATATAAACAACTTTGTGGATATCTCGTTTTCCTATATCCTTCGATACTTTCCTGAAAAAGAAAGTTTTTGATTTATATACACAAGTTGAATCTAAACCTTAATCGCTATTTTCCTCTTCACGACTCTATCTCTCAATTTCATTTCTCCCACTCCTTTTTTTCAAGACTCTGATTCTTTCTTTTTCTTCGTAATCTAAATCTTATTTGACAGTTCCTTAAATCTCTTTTTCTTCGACATTCTGATGTTCCTATTAGGTTTTAGGGAACCAGTAATGGTTATGTGAGTAGTCTCCAAACCTTCAAACAATTCTCATTTCTTAAGAACATGAAAACTCATTGATAAAATATATAGAACTGTTATTAATCAACCTTTAGTTTAGAACAAAGAACAACCTTTCTTGCAGTTTTTGTTTATAAATTTACATCATAACAATTTATAATTTCAGCTACAATACAACTTTATAGTTAAAAATGGGCAAAGAACTGCAGTTTTTCAACCGGTGACGTAAAGCAAACGATATGTATTGTTATTTTTAGTATATGCCCTTCACCTATTTGGACTAACCTAAGGATTGTGCGACTAATCTTTTTAATGTCAAGATTATATGTTTCATGTTCCCGAGAACAAACTTTCTTTTAGAAATTGCTGCAGAAACGGCGACTACAAAGGTTCCTCGTCCTCGTCGTCACGAAGTAGCTGCTGTTGTTGACATGAGTAATTGTCCCTAAAGGTGTCTTTTAAGTGACAGATTCAGGACACTTCGGCTCTTCTGCTGAAGACACCTTCATGTTGTACCCACTCCGCCCTGGTTCCGGCATTGGCCTTCCAGCCGTGGTGAACTTCCGCCTGCAAGCCTAAAAACACATAGCTTCTTTAACACTTAGCTAACTTAGATATCTGTGAATAAAATATTTATCCAAGTTACAACAATTTCAATGCGTTTGGTAAAACTATGAATTTTAGATATTTCAGACCTCATCTGATTATTTCAACAACTATGCATGCGCAATGACTAAGCCTACTCGAAATGCCAAAATAACTGAAGAATCATTAACAAATCACTGTAATCACGTTCAATGGGAAGCTCAGTAATCGTATTGGTAGCCTTCCATTCGTGTGATGTTGCTTCCTTCGAGCTTCTCGTAACGATCGTCGGTTTCCGTCTGGCGAGCCGGTTGAAGTGTCGACTTAATTGTTTCCTATATGAATTTTCTCAAAATCCGAAATCTACCTGCTCAGGAACAATTGGTGGAGGGCTTTTCAACAAGAACATAAGAGGGGCGTACGCAAAGTTGATTATGGCAATGATGTACATCATTCTATAAAATATTTGTTTTTCTATTCGTCAGATTACTCACGTAGGGAAGCCAACAGATTTCACGAGTGGTCCAGAGAAGAAGGGTCCTAGAGCGAAGGCGAAACAGAAAGCCGCGTCAGCGATTGCATAGATTGATCCGTAGACTCCGACATGGCGAAGATCGACCAAGTGTCCCATCAATGGGAACATTGAAGCGTCGATCATTCCTTGAATTTAGCTAGATAGGTTTTCGTAGATTTTTCATACCAATGCTGAATCCCATGAACAAGTGGGGGAAGATGAGACCAGTGACAGCGGTAGCGGAGGGGATGGCCAGGAGACAGAAGCCGATGACAACAAGGCCGATGCAGGCTGAGAGCCATCTAAAGATTCAATCTGTTTCGATTATAGACATAATTTCAAATGGGTAAGAATTTGCGAATGTTAATAAAAACGCAAGAATTGAACATATGCTGTTAATTTTTGGTTCAGGGAAAAGAGCAAAGAATAGAAAAATTCAGCCCTAGTACTTGTGCTAGTGTTACCAAGTATTGTTAGTAGCCGAAACTTCCTCTTTGCCTTCTGTGTGGCCGCCTAGAGTTTGCTTCGGATACCTCGAATAATCGTGGCCTCGGGGTTGCGTGGCTTTGGTCCGCACATCAGGCGGCCGTTGGCCGCTTTGGAAGAAATTTAGACGGCCAGGACTTTGCTTTACAATGTTCACTAAAATGTTCCCCATTAAAACCATAATGGGCAAAATAAGCGGTGTACCTATCCGAATATTACGCTGCTCTGCTAACCAAAGAAGGAAAAAGCTTATACTTAAAGCTATGTAACTAAAATTTTAGTTTTTTTGTAGAAAACCCCTTTCGCAAAAGTGTAATCGAATATCAAGCTAAATCACCCTTCATTGCAAACTTTTTTGCTGTTTCCCATGATGTCACACGTTTGCACCAGTTGCAAAGAGTTGAAAAACTGAATAAACAGACTTTAACTTTGCTCTTAATAGTGACGAACACTTTAGGTATCGGTTGTTTTTCTCACATAAATTTGAATGTGGCTTGTTTTTGTTTCCATAATGTTTGTTATTGTCCATGTGTTGATTACCTTCCAATTTTGTGTGCAAGAGGACCGAATACATTCGTTCCAACCAGATACGAAATGGACGCCGGAAGGAAAGCGGCGCCTCTTTCGAACGAGCTGGCTCCCCACGTTTCCATCATCCAGAGCGGAAGCGATGGCTCCAGCATGGCGATTCCCAGATTTCCAATTGTGATTGCTCCTGAAACGCAGTTCTTCGTTTTCAAGCCGCAATCTGTGCATCAATAATGCAGAAGTGGAAACAGGATACAGCGGCCCTAGTTATGTGGTTGGATTGAGTGTCCCCCGCAAGAAATATTACCGGCGGCGACGATGATGTAAGGGTCCTTGATAAGTTGCTTGATTGTCGATCCCTCGGGCTCACCGCGGGAAACCTGGGGCTGTAGGACGGCAAATTGCAAAGCTGAATGTTTCGATTACACCCCAATTGTCATAATTATGCCTACATCCGTCGAATAGAGCAAGCAGGGCGAGAAGAATGAAAGGCAGCTCCTTTCCAGACCACTGGTACAAGATTCCTCCGTAAGGAGGACCAACAAGCACTCCCAAGGCTAGACCACCCAGGGCGATTCCCATGGCACTCCCTCGCTCTGCATCGTCTGGATAGGCTTGGGCTAGCATTCCCATTCCTGAAAACAGATTATGGCCAAAACAGGCTAAGGTTCACTACCTGAAGTGCTTGTGCACGCGGAACCGATGCCTTGCATAGCTCGGGCAAACCACAATGTACCGTAAGAGTCTCCAAAAGCAAACAACAAAGTTGACATGAACATAATTACAAATCCTCCAAACATAGGTAAAGTGTAGCCAATCCTTAACAAAAACTATGGTTCCGGCAATCTGATAAAGCATTATTTTTCACGAAATAGAATCAAAATAAGCTAGCGCGCGAAAAATACCACTCACAAAGAACAACCTTTACTTTCAATTCTCTTACGCGGTTAGCGATTTTAGAGTGGTTCGATTGTTTCTTACCCAAAACTCTCATTAACCTTTTGATGGAACCTTGTTAGAATAATTCTTTTTTCATTGCCATTTGTAACGTTGTTTGAATAATCCAAATGCAACAGCTTTCAAAAACGAATTACCTTTGAATGGCAATGTTAGTTCAAACTGTAAAGTTTAAATAAAACATAGGCTGTACGATTCCAACAACGAATAGATTTGGATAATAAAAGTTTTTAAGTCTTCCATGGCGGCCTATAGCCATTTTTGGTTTTTTTTCGAGTTTTATGTTATATACGTAACCAACGTTTGACAGAATTTGTTTTACTACCTGTTGGTCAACGGTCCAACCATTGGATTAGCTATCAACTGTATCAAAGCCTTCGAGCCAAACATAATGCCAACCATCACATTCTCCTTTGCAACCAAAGCGTGTTTATCCTGTTGTACGTTTCGTGCAGTTGACAAATCAGGCGGCATCCTAAACACGGTTAGTTTTTTACATCAACTATTTTAACCTCGGCTTTGGGATATAAGCAACCGCAGTAGTCTCCGGAAACACTGGCCTTGGTGTCGTTTTCCTTCTTGAGCCCTTCACTTTTCCTTTGCTCTTGCTTTTTCCTTTGTACGACAGGGGACTTTCGTCCCAATCGACGTTGTCTTCAGGACCCATCGGCATGTCCCAGCTGTTATCATCCCAGTTTATCTAATTTAAGAAGTATGTGGTTTTAAAGGAATTCGGTACCTGACGTCTTTCCCTTGTGTTCACATGCATGGACTGTAGAATAGCATCGCTGCTATTCGGATTGTTCATGCGCATTAGATACTCAGGAATAATAGGAACTGAAAAAACTTATTTTGTAAACTGTACTTTACAAACAATGCTTAAAATTTGTAACGACACCGTTCATTCGTAAAATCAGATTTTTTACAAGATCCTGGCCACGGAATTCCATTTTCTTCAAAGAAAGGTTAGTGAACTTACCTATTGTGGTGAGTAGCATGTTGTCAAGAAACAAGGCGATATAGACTATAAGAAGAAGAATCTTCCTATTATTCCTATACTTGGCAATTAACTCTGCTAACACCATTCTGGAACAGCACAATTGAGCAAAGGCTATACGTGAAAACAAGAAATAGTTTAAGTATGAAAAAGAGAAAGATTAAGCAAAAATAGAATAAATAATTATTTCCTGGGAAGCGGGGAGTGGTTGAGACACAAAATCGTTGCGTGATTACCACGGCCTAGCGGACACATCAGAAACACTCGGTGGTCTTTTCTAGGGGCGCCGTGGACAGTCACAAAGAAGGATTCTGAGCGACTCCCACGATTAATCACATGCTGGCCGGGTACCAATGATTGGATACGATAGAGACAAAGGGCAGAATAAAAGAAGAAAGCTTGGGAATTTGCATCGGTAGGTGGGTGTGGTCTCAAATTGAGTAGAATAAGTTATGGTGAAATCAGATACGTAAGCTGTCATGCATGTTAGAAGGTTATTTGTAGTCACAAAAAGTGAGCACCAAACTGTGCCTTATTAACACTTTGAATTTTGTTATCTGAGGCCTGCCCCAGTACTTACGACAAAGGTAGAAAAATTTTACAGTTCCTGAAATTCTTCGCAGAACTCCATCCAGAGTGTGCCAGGAACCCGTGAACTTGAAAAAACAATCTTTTGAATTGTGTTTCGCTTAAAAGTTATGGGATGTTAACATTCTAACGTGAAAATTTACAGCAGCTAGAAATATATGCAGAATGTCAAAATCCTAGCCTTCTACTGTCTCTTTAGGTTCAACAATTTTAAGAATCGATTTACCTAGAGTAACTGTATCAAAATCTTTTCTCCAAATGGTCAACATGCATTTTACTGTTATAGTTCATGTTGCTCGAAAACAGTGGTGATTCAACTGCAGATGCGACAGAGTGGCTGTGTCGTTGGAGAGACAAAAGGTACAAACAAGGGTGTGGACGGAGCACAAGTAGAATGGGATATGAGGTAAAGGGATCCGAGAGTGCGCGCGCGGGGGAGGAATGAGTGTCATGTAAGGTATCTGCCATAAATGCCACAATGTTACGTAACAAAACCAGAAGGTGGTCGTTAGGTTGCCATGCAGAGCGGAAGCCGTCGGTCGTTATCCACCGCTCAAGCCCGGCAATAGGCCATGTCTGCGCCGAATTGATGGCGAATCACACTCAACGCTCTTGAGGGAATGAGACCTCCTTCGTTCATGATCAGACTGCAAAGGACAGCTGCGGGAATACCCCTTATTACGTGACATATCGAAGGAGCTGTCATCGACTGAGCTCTGGGATTGGCAATGCACTAATCTCACCTTTCACACAGTATAGACACAAACGTCATCTCAAGGACGAATTTGGGAACTTGAAAAAATTCACAGAGGTAATTTCAATTGGCTTCGTCAAGCTTAGTCGAAGATCGAACGAACACTCTCACCATGACCTCTGTAAGTGCAAAACTCAACTTTTTGACACTTTAAGAGCTAGATTCGAAAAAAAGTAGGCAAATCCAAAGTAGAATATAGTTCATTTCCAACCAAGAATTGACGCATTTTAAACGACCATGATGTCTACCTTCATTTAACCACTGCCAGTTTTAAATATTGAAGTGAAAAGAATTTGAACAAGCGAAATAGCACTGTAAAAGAGGAGTGCGCAGACAATAAAGCAATCGCGGCGAGACCAAATGTACCTGTCCTTTAGGAAAATCCTGGAAAAATTTTGGAAACGGACTATACTTGAATTGGTATAAAACGATAAGCGGCAGTAAGGGGCACTACAACAAAATTTGCCACGCATGAAAACGATAATTGAAAACTATATTTTAAAACAACAAAAAGTCTAAAAAGTGATTTGTAAATACATTTATAGTTTAAAAAACTTTTTAGAAAATTCTGACTTCCCGTACACAAATGTTCCGCACCGCCTGCAACCAACGACCAGAATCTGTTTTCAATTTTTCCATGCTTGACTTTATAAAAGGCTTTTAGTGTTTTGTTGAAAAGACACATTTTTAAATGTCGCACTTGAAGTTAATTTAGAATGCACTTGAAGTTTATTTAGAATTCAAAAATATAATATTAACCTACACTTGAGCACTTCTGCAAAACGTAGGTGGCTTTGAAATTTCCTTCCATTTGTGGGCGTAGTGATTTTTTGTTACTGGGAAAAATGAATAAAGTGCCAAGCAAAAAAAAAGTTAATAAATGATTATACTATTTTCCTCTGTTTATCCAAAACGGATTTCGTCATTCTTTTTTTGTTTTGAGAAAACATTTTAATAATATATGTTTACTGTAACTACAATTTTTTCATCTCACGAACAAAACAAATAATAACACTTATTACATCACTGTACTGTAATTCAAAGATGTTCACTTCTTTTCAACAATCTGGAAATACTCTTATTTCATAGCCAAAGAAATCTCAGTGAGAGACAATGATGAAAACGTTAGCCATCAATCGCATAGGGAGGTTCATTAAGGAAGCTGGCACATGGGCGACGGCTCATAGCTCATTCAACTAGCAGCTGAGAAAGCTGTGCAAGCGCTAGTGGAGTGAAGTGTTCGCCTCCCGGCCAGGTATGGTTGGTGGAGGGAGGGCGAGGGATTGTTTCGTGAGAATACTAAGAGGAAAAAGCTGTCGTCGTGACAACGAAGGCAAGTGACCCCGAGAGTATCCCGTGGGAGGCACATGATCACCAAGAATTATACCTCAAATGCTTCTGATTGGCATCTCTAACGGAAACGGGGAGACAAAAAGTGGCATTTCCAAAAGGCTCATAGCAACAGCATTTCCGCCTAGTATGGCGGATAGAAGTGTTTATAAATTAATTGAATTAAAGACTGCTATTTGTAACTGAAAACTTACAGAACCGTTTCACAAAAAATAGTTGCGAAGTTTGTAAATTGGTAGGAGGTTGTAAGATTCAAAGTATTGCAAAAGTTTCAATGTATTGTCATTGCCCTCTTTTCCTGCAGGTTATTATATTTGGGCCTATTTTAATATGATACTATCTTCGCCTTTCAGTATTGTACTACTTGCATAGAATGCTCAGTAACAGTGAAATTGGGCGGCTTTATAACAAAATAAATATCTTTGTAGGGTCGAATATATAAATTTTCGGGGTTTGTAGAATGATTCCAGGGTACTGCATAGAGTTCAATAGTGTTTCTAGAACCCCTGTCTTTTTTTCGATTTCTCCTGACCTCTCCCACGGTCTGGGTTTGAACTTTCAGAACCCCCAGAATTATTCAGAGCTTCTATGTGATTCCGATGGCACAACTCTTAAATTTATAAGGCACAATGTGTGAAGAGCTCCTAAAATGTCAAGGAATATTATGATATTTTACGGGAGCTAACAACTTTGAAGGGTCCATTGAAGCAGCAAAGTTTTGCAGAACTGTTATGTCGCGCGAAGGTTTCTGTTGTGTTTTACTTTTACAGGGACCATTCATTTGCTTGATGTGGTACATACAATACTCATTCAACGTTCGCAGCCGAACCAGGAGTCTGAATTTCGCAACTGACATATGCAAATTGTTTGTTTAAAACTGAAAAATTATAAAACAGATATTGTGCAGTGATTATTTTACATCTTGAAATTTATCAGCAACTTAGGCTACTTGTATTTCTTTAGGTTAAAAAGTCACTTGTTTGTTACAAAGAACACGCTGAGGACGAGGCTGTTCAACATTTGTCAAAGGGCAACTAGAGGTCAATCATCGTTTTTATGTTTCCTGTAATCACGTTCTTTTTTCCTTTCCTTGGGAATGTTGATTTCTTTATTTTTAAGGAAAAGTATTTCGGTTAGTGTGAACAACTAAATTGTTTGAACAACTAAAGTCTGTGTGATCATTTAACCCATTTGCAAATTTGCAAATCTGTTTACAAGCCCTGTGTTTACCTAAGATCCACCTATTGTTCGGATTGTTTCGAACTTTTGGACCTGTTGTAACAATCGACACCGCATCTTCGACCCATCGTTATTCATTGTTGCTGTTCAACAGCTGTCGTTCGGCCTGGCCAGTCTGGCCGGACATTTTCCGGTCATGTTGTACGGTCTAATCGCCCTCCTCTTCCTGTTACTGTACTTCTGGCACAGGTTAGAGCCTTATATTTAAACCTCTAAAGTTTTCATCCAGTTTCTGCCGAGCAAAGCAACTGCTTTACAACTGCGGCTTCCCCGTTGTTGCTTCCCAGTGGCCAGTCGGAAATTTAAAGATGTTTCTGTCTCCTGATGCACCGTTCACATTTGGAGAGATTAGTCGGGAAAATGGGCCTACCTACGGCGCCATGCACGGCGGAATTCCGGTTGTTGTCACTTCTGATGTAGATCTTATTCATGCTATCTCGCAAACACACTACGACCATTTTCATTCCAAAATGGTAAGTTTTCCAACACCTTATATTTTTCACGTTTTTCTTGCGCAGGTTAGTCCTTTGGACCCTGACCCTTTGGAAAACGCGGGGGTTCACATGTTCGCGGCGAGGGGCGAACGCTGGAAGAGGATGAGAGCCATAACAAGCCAAGCTGTGTCTTCTCAGAACATGCGTGAGGTAACAGTACCAATCAAAAGCTTGTTTATAGACTTTCTAGTTGTTCCCCACAATTGTTGAGTCTGTCGCGAGTTTCATGGATTACCTGGAATCTGCAATGAATGAAGAAGGGACTGTTGAAATGCACAGGTAAGTCTAGTTTTTCAAGGACTTATGTTTTCTATACAAAACAGATTTTTGAAAGGTAATTTTAAACAACAAATCGGTTTGTTCATTTATTTACTCTCGTATAAAATCTCTTGCGTATCCATTCGCATGACGTAGTTCATGCAAACTTTCTGGAATGTTCTTCTAAGTAGGTGAAACGTGTCATGGTCATTATGACATTTTTGTAAAAGTTTAAATCTCATGAAAAATCAGATAGGAGTAGATAATGTCTGTCCCTGGGCGCTAAAAAGTGTCAAGAAACTCTATTTCGATAGACCGTGCTAGTGTTTTGATATTGTTAATAGAGTAATTCATGCATATAGGATACTCAGGCGTGCTACGCAGCAAATTCGGCCGAAGTAGATTTGGTCAGGAATACATGCGTAACCTTAAACAATGGGGAATCCATCGATCGCTTGAGAAACTCCTTTGAAAATTTAAATTTTTTTGATAATTCTCAGAGTCGTCGACAAACTCTAGAATCTTAGTCGGGACCTAAATTTATCAGTAAACCTTTTCTACAACTTCAAACAATGTTCGGAACGCACATTTGTTTTCAGAATGTTCCAAAACCACACATCAGACGTGCTGGCCCGCTGTGCTTTTGGTCAGACCCAATCCACCCACGGAGACAACCACTATCACAAGATTTTCCGGAATGCCTTCGGGATTAAACCATCCGTCTCACTTTTTTCCTTGGAAACTATATCATGTGGGTTGCCCGATTCCTTTACACATCCGCGGTGCAAAACCCTTGATACTGCATTGTTTGCAGGGATTTTTCCATCATTGTCATCCGTTTTCATTGGAATCCGCAAACTTCAAGCACTGCATCAGAAATTCTCCAATACTGAGATTTCTCCTTTGGGACAATTCAACTATTTGCTTTCTACCTACCGTAGTGAACGTAAATCGGGAGAGGAGAAATACGACTTTCTGCAATTTTTCAAAAATTCTGAAGATTTGTCTTGGACTGATTTCAAGAAAGAAACTGGTTTTGGAATCGTTGATGTTAGCAAAGTGCGAGTTCTAAAGAGAATGACCCCAGGTGTAGGTGTATCAGAAGCTTAAGAATCAACAAAATTTTCAGGAGATTGAGGCTCAGTGTCGGTTTATTTCAATCGCTGGCTTCGACACCACTGCAAATACTCTTGCTCTGACATGTTATCTACTTGCAAAAAATCCCGAAACACTGGTAAACAAAGGAAAGGTTTTTATTTTACCCTATTTTTAGAATAAAGTGATGGAAGAGATTGAGTCAACACCTCATGACACGTATGACACAATACTTTCTCTACAGTACCTGCATAACTGCATATTGGAAACATTGAGGTTGTTTCCGCATGCATCTCCGTAAGTTGTTCTTTGAAAATAGCGTCAGAGAATTTGTGTTCAGTTTGCAACACAGGCGCTGCATGGCTGACATCACTATTGGTTCAATAACGATAAGAGAAGACGTACACGTCATCATGGATCCCTGGTCTGCACATTATAATAAGGATATTTGGGGATCACAAGTCAAAGAATTTCGACCTGACAGGTAAAGTTCAAAAGAAAAACAGCCGTGACTACCCAGGGGTATTTTTGGCAAACAATACGCGACGACCTCAAAAAATTAATTCAAAATTGTTCTGATTTCGTTGATTCACTACGTTTGTGCTGGATACATGCCTAAGTTCCGATATTTCGCTGTCGTACCCATCTCCTAAACTTCAATCGACAGAAAATCAAATTATAACAAAGGCACCTGCATCTTTTGAATTGTAACTGTAAATCTCTTCCATCCGTTACGACATCAAGAGTTTTAATTTGAAACGTAGGAGTTTTGAAATGAATCAAATGTTTCAGAACGTTTCGAACGTGTTTCATGAGTTTTTGATAGCACAATGAAGGCCCACTTTTCAATAACGCGGATTTTTCATCTCATGTTTGACGGTCCCTTGTTCATTAAAACTGCAGTGGTGTGACAATGACATGCTTGACAACTTGTTCAATGCTTTTTGCTCTTAACGTGATAACAGTTGGTCGATTTTTGGCTGAATTCCTGTGCGAATCTCACACAAACAAGGTGATTATGCCATCTAATCTTGTTTCAAAGAAGCGAACTACAGAGAATGAAAAAAATTTTGCCCTGTTCGTTGCAACTGTCACCGTGGTAGTGCGAACATTTCGTAATTTCCTCCAACACCATAAAACAAGGGAAGTACAAAAGTTCACACGATAAAACTATAAACCACTGACAAATAAAGACGGAATTAGTATTTTGACCATTAAATGCACTTGGAAAGAACAAAGAACTATGGATTGTTTCCTGGTTCTATGAATAACAAAATGTGGTCTCTAACATTTTGAAGTGTAACAAGGCATTTAATTCCCCATAGGGGGCGAAAGGTTTCGAACCTTAAAAGATTCGAGATTTATTGATACTACAATTGAGAAAACAGATTTGTCTTTTAAAAAGTTGAGATTATTCCATAATTACAAGAAAAATACCATTTAGAAATTTTACGTAGAAAACTTGTAATGTTGATTTAAAAACATATCTCCTAAACATAAGTTTGCAAATTTTGCTGTAGCTTAGTGATCCACCCTTCTGCAGTGCACCTTGGGTTCAAAAATTACCTTGTCTGGAGATAAGAAACTTTGCTAATTCTGTTCATTTTCAGGTTCAGCGACCTTTCCAATGATCAAAGAAGAGCGTTCATGCCCTTTGGAGTGGGTCCAAGGCAGTGCATCGGGATGCGCTTCGCCCTGTTGGAGATCAAAGCAACCCTTTGTCAGCTTCTACGCAGCTACACCCCGATCCTAGCTGAAAAAGACAAAAACGTGAGATTTGGCAGTTTGCTTACCTAGTTTCTTTCAAGGTGGAGATGACGTTGCGCGATACGGGAACACTTTGGCCAGACAAGATTATGCTTTCGTGGAAGAGCAGGCGATAAAAGAAATTTGTTTGAACTAGTTGTCCGATCAGTACCGGTATGTATTGAAATGCTTGTTTACGAGTATATGTCGATAAAGCTTCCGCTGAACTTTGTTATTGTCAGCACTTTTTGGTACCAACCACTTCTTCATTTCCGTTTCTCGCCTTTATCAACCCTTGGTCTCCGCCCCCAATTCAGAGCAATGCTGTTCGACGTCCAAGAGCTGTTGAAGAAGTTCAGGGTGACCAGGGAACTTGGTTTTCTCTGTGCTTGCCATGAAAGTACTCTTCCGGAAAAGTACAAACCCTGGATTGAAATCGCAGGTTTGTTCAATTTCATCCCATTTCAATTTTAAGTATCCCTTTTTTTCCTTTTAGTCTGATGTCTGATTTTCTGAGGTTTTCGGAGTTACGAAATATCTACCATTAATTTTCTTTTTTTCTGAGTTTCGGGCTTCTGACAGCTGCTGGACGAAATGGCGAAACTTTTCGATCCGTGACTATACTGTACTCCCCGAGAAATAGATGATTCTCACGTAGGCAAACAGATCTAAGAGATATGCTAGGGGGTTTGGGAAACGAAATATTTGCATTTATGCTGATAAGGTCACCGCAGACATCGCATAAGTTGACGCAATACCTGATAGTCACTTATCAAGCAAAAGTGAAAAACAACAATATCATTTCATGCGAGCTATATTTGGACAATTCGTGGGGCTTTTTTTAGGTTTACACGAGCTCTATTCCTAATTGGTCAACACGAAATTAATAAGCCAAACTCTCGAAATTTTTGAAACCCGAAAAACACTTGCTGATAAAATTTAGATATTTAGTGGTTCAAATTTAGTTACATTTCGTTAGTAAACTTGGTGAATGCGTGTGACTCCACTACAGTTTTCCAATTTCTCGCAAATCGTTTTTCAGTCCTAATCGTGTAGTATGCAATCTCTTACATTTCGATATGCTACTGACTTTCAAGTAACTAAAAATACGGCTAAAGATTCATTTACTGCCCTTATAATGTTGCAAAACAAAAAGATAATTTATTTACAAAAAGGGCACCCAAAGTAATTCTAAATCCATTGCCTATATTAGGTCAAATTTTAAACAAAATTTGGAAAATAGAAAATATTTCTCCGTGAATGCAGTGATAATTTCATACTTAGTGTTTTAGATGCAGTCAAGGACCACCTACGAAACGATACTATTAGGGACGTGATTCAATCAATGCCAGTAATTCCAAGCGATGACATTTCCACTTACGAAGAACTGAGGATGGCACATATCTACCTAACTACCCTTGTCACAGCCTACCTATGGTGCAAGGGACGCCCAGGGGTATGTAATTAAGTCAAGTTTTAAAATGTTCTTTTTAGGCCCTTAGTGTTATGCCGAGGTGTTTAGCCGAGCCTTACTTGGCCATCAGTGATCGTGTGGGAATTCCTCCTGTTGTCTGCCACCCGACTGTTTGTTGTGCGAACTGGCGCCCAATTGACCGTGATGCCCCTTTCTCGGCAGAAAACTTGGAACTGATAGCGTTCAACCCTCTGGGAACTCCGGGAAATGCTTGGTTTTTCACACTTACAGCAGAGGTAAAGATTAAACGTTCGATGTTGAAAAAAAGGAAATTTAGATAGAAAGGGACTTTGGAGACGCTATCTACCACATTGTCAATGTTACCGGAAGGGCGATGAAGGGATTCCCTATTGATGATCTATTGGAACCTTGCTTATCGGCTGTTCGAACCGCTCTTGAAAAGGGATTACTAAAACTAAAGGTTGGTGAGAAACATCTCAAAGAAAGAAATTGTTGTACGAAAAAGCGGAAAAATGTTAAAGCCTGTTTTTTAAAAAGATTTTGAAGAAATGAAACACAGAACTTTTGAATTTTTTTTATGGTGTGTACCCCAATACAAAATGCCTATTTTTCTATTTGAAGCAAAGTAACACTAAATATCTTTAAAGCTCTAGTTGGTACGTATGATGATAGCAACAGATTTGTTTCAGCGCCTGCCCGAGAGGCTGTCTCCGGCCGAATTCTATCATGAACTGAGACCTTTCCTCTGGGGCTACAACGTTGGAGCCGTTCAAGAAACCGGCGTTATCCCTGAAGGTATGGAAAACGAGTCAATTTTAACAAATTGAGTTCAGGTTGCGAAAATCAAGGACCTCTTCGTCATTCTGGTGCCAGTGCTGCACAAAGCTCGATTATTCCATTGGTAGACGCCTTCTTGGGAGTTGAACATTCAGGTATACTTCTTGAACAATCTACTTTGTCACAAAGCAATATTGTGCTGTTATTTCTAGAGTAATACATTCAACATAGGATACTCAGGCCATTTCCGCAGTCAAATCAGCGGTAGATTTGGCGAGAAGTATAAACTTCTAGCTCCCATTAGCTGACATCCTAATTGGGAACCGAACAAACACTACATCAAAATATGTTTCTGTATAAAACGTTTATCATTCTGTTTCAGGCGAGCACGGCAGTTTCCTTGAAGATCAGGTCAAGTATATGGCAAAGGAGCATGGGGATCTCATCATGTGGGTAAAGGAAAACACCCCGAACATGGATGAAGTTCCTGGTAGAAAGGAGGCCGTTGAATGCCTTAAAAACTTCAGAAGTGAACATCTGAAAACAGTAGGAGCAAGGAAGAATTCTTATGATAATTACGCATTTCCAGGTGTCGTTGTATATTCTCACCCAGACAAGCATTCCCGGCACTGGCACCGGCGGAACGCCCTTCATGAAGTTCTTGAAGACACTCCGTGATGAGTCTCAGTAATACAATAAACACTTTTGGGGGTTATATTCTCTTAAAATACATTACTTTACAACCCTTAGTGCAATGGGATATTTGAAGATTTGGTGAGATCGGATGTGTCCATCCGCCTGGTTACACGTCACAAAAACGGAGAATTGATTAGGTGTCCGCGATTCTTTTTGTATGAGAATGAAATCAATTTACACCGCCTACGTTTGGGCCAACCTTCCCTCAGAGCGTATGTGCAGTTTCACCGTAACCGCGAAAACAAGAGTGACTCGCACGTCCTCGCATTTAAAACGTCTCGCTGAAAACAAATGAAAGTTTTCGCTTTGTTTCCTCGTTCCAGGATAGACATGTGAATTTCAATAAAAAAGCCAAAATTTGCCAGCAAAAGAACAAAAAAAAAAGAAACCTTCAAATGAGGCCGTTGGCCGTTCACAACTTTTTTAGTGTAAAACAAGCATTGTAACTGCAAACGGTGATACTATTCCTTTTTTACAGTTATTCCTGCTGAGTTTCGAGATTCAAATGGTTAGCACATGTTTCAGTAACCGACACCTGATAGCTGTTGAAATAAAATTGATCCCTGCCCGATTATGAAATTGTGTTCCTCCTAGATTTCACATATTTTCTTTCCGCTTGCTGGTCTTGCGTAGCTATTTCAATCTACAAACTTCTGTTTCACTTTTTTATAAAATTTCAAACTACCTGTTTTCAAAGTACAAACTATTCGGGTTCATTTAGTAACTCTGGAAGTGAAAACGCAAATCAGGTGTTGAGAATATGGAATTGACGTTGGTCTAATTGTTCCAAAAGTTCACCCTAAATTTCACCTTGTTTTCTTGACAACATATTGAATCAAAGACAGAAAAGTGCAGAAAAACACATCTCGAATGTCATGTTTACATTCTGTTTACCTTTTCCTTGCCTGTCGATGGAAATGCAATGTTGGCAATTTATATTTGATGTTTAGAAATAAGAACGTCTCTCTATTTTCAATTGCCTTTCCGCAATACTTTGTTTGAATTCAGGATTTCAGAGAAAGCAACTGGCTATTTTTACCCTGTTTCTGGATTCTCTTTCTTGAAATACGTCGTCAAAGGAAACAGTTTAACATAATTAATCTCCCCGCGGGCGACGTTGTGAAAGATGAGGGAACTCGTGGTGTTTTGGATCGATCCCTGATCGTGAAATACTACTGACCCTGCGGCATCTCGATGTGTAACGTGGTCTCTCTTAGCAAATAGCGCAGTTGACCGCATTTCTTAAAATGCCTTTGGAAGGAATTTGTCCCCAACCCACAGTTTTGTTCTATTCTCTTGTTTATACAAAGTTAAAGTCAGTGCAAATCGTTTTGTAACATGAAAAACTTGAAAAACAGAACTCAAAATGATCCGACTTTTCCTGATTTGGGCCTTATTTCCGGTGCATGTTAATGTTATTTCTTGTGTGTTTCTTGCTTTTCACAATTTCCTGTTTCTTATAATCTAATGGTAATTTATTCATAATTTGTCATAACTTCCCTTGAAGAGGCAGACGTTCGATAAAATCTCATGTACTTATATTTGCTGAGATTTGAAATTCAACTTCCCCCCTTTCAGCCACTTTCTCATAGATCCTCCTCGCCACTACGGCCTCTCATATTTCTCTCCACTGGGGTCACGTGGTTACCCTTCGATACGCTGACCACCAATGCGCGGCCGTTGTTCCCTTTTTACTATTGTTCACTAGCATCCACACACATGCCAATTTAAACCCACGCCAGGAACAATCCCTTTTTTCGAGTATTCGCTAACTGTTTTGAATGAAACCGGAGCGCATTGAATTTACAATTGACGACTGCTCGGAAAGAAAACATGGACCTGATTCCAGGGACGAATTACGAAACACCTGGCAGAAAAGGACGCAGCCTTACTCTCTCATTTACACACATTTCCCAGACCTTGCTTTTTTAAACAACCACGGAACTTTGTACTTTCTGTAAAGACTTGTACTTATTAAAAGAAAAAGGCTTTCACAATGCACCAGAGTGTCCAAGGATGACTCGAGATCATTATCGAAAGTGTGTTCTGACTAGCTGCGAGCACTTTTGTTTACTTTCCAAAAAGATCTATTTTCTTGAAGAGCAATAGGCACGTTCTTTGAATTACCTAATGATAGATAAAACTCTATGTTCCCAAATTATAATTTGAAGATCGCTTTATAAGTAAGCTGGCAGAAGCAATTACCAATAGGACCATAAAACCTCAGTTATAATTTAAGTAATACAGTAGAAAAAAATAAAGGAAACGTGTCGGTTGAATACATGAGTAATCTTTTCCCCCTTAGCATATTAGGCAGAATTATCAACAGTTAAAATAGTCGGTTGCCAGTTGATCTTCCTCTTTTACTCAGATTATGCAGTCACTCCTGAGAAAGTGTCCCTATAGGCAGCGGCGATGTCTTGACAGCACGGCGGCGCTGTTTTGATGGCTGGTGTTGTCGCAACAGCACCACGCTTGTGCTATGCTCCGCTCTATGATCTTTTTCGGAAGCTGCACGATCATCCGGAAACATCTAAAAGACCATCAGCGGTCGGGTGGTTGGCAAACAGAGGCAACCTTCAATCACCGCAAGGCGTTTTCGGTTGGTGCCGTCTGCTTTCTTTGGCATATCGCGAGCGTAGAATATTCAGCGATTCAATTATTGACGTAGCATTACTTACGGATATTGGCTACGCGCAGATTTTCGAGTCTCGCAATTATATAGACAGCAGTTTGGCTGCTGAAAAGACAAATTTAGAGTCCAGTTGTAACTTACTTTGC
Organism: Oscheius myriophilus; assembly: GCA_964057215.1. Classification (NCBI taxonomy): domain Eukaryota; kingdom Metazoa; phylum Nematoda; class Chromadorea; order Rhabditida; family Rhabditidae; genus Oscheius; species Oscheius myriophilus. The sequence goes on from OZ059907.1 coordinate 16,652,633, forward strand.
ATCATCTCTCATGTGTTGTGTGTGTGTTTGTGTGTGTGTGTGTGTGTGTTTGTGTGTGTGTGTGTGTGTGTATGTGTGTGTGTGTGTATGTGTGAATGAATGACACCCTCTCTTGGTTAACCTGGATCTATGTTTCATACTCTCCGTCTATGTCCAGTATCATTCATAGAATGTTGGTTTCTCGCTCGATCTGCCACCATTCCTTCGGCTTCCCAATAATCTTGAAGTATCCATTTCAATTTCTAAATTACCCGATATTCCATAGAAGGAACTTAGTTAATTTGTGCTTGTAAATGTCTATTTCCATGAAAGGGTACTAATTCCAACTCAAAACATAGTTTAATTGATCTCTACTTTCGTTTGTTCGCGTGTGCTTCGAGAGAGTGTTTGCCGAGCTATGCATATATGTTTCGCGCCCTTTCGCTGGGACTATGTCCATCTGTTCCCTTTTAGATTTCCGTCTTCCCTGCGTCGATATCCAACAACAAAAACCATTAATGTTCCGATGCGTCCAGTAAACGCGAGAATCGATTTCACTCCGTTCTTAACGTTTGACAATCCGTCCGTGAGCACATATCTTTTAAAGGTAACCACTAGCCTCAGCCGGGCGATGGGATAATTTCGGGCAGTTTTGGAGACGAAATAGTTGTCGGGTGATCTATGGCAGCGGTCGGGAACCAGTCGTGGCCCGTTGTCCGCGCCTCGGTGCTTCTTTCGCTCGGAAAATCTCTTCCTCCGCTCTTGCCCCTCGCAACGTGAACAACACGCAAAATGTTCACGACTGATACATGTTTCTGCGCGCGTGTTTTTGGACGTTCGTATCGCGGTAAACAAAAGGGAGCACGAAAATAACCAAAAGCACTTTTGAGCCGTAAACAGCAGGACAACTCATTGGAATTTTTCGAAAATTATGCATCTACTGAGAGAACTAATCTATCGAAAAATTAAGCAGTAGAAAACATTGATTTTTTGGAGAATGTTTCGACGAATTGAAATTGCCTATTTTTGTTGGCCTTTGCTAAGCAGTTGAATAGGTCACTACTTAAAATATTCCATAAATAAAATAGGGAAAATAAACCTTCGTTCTTAAATAATCATGAAGCGCAATAGTGAAATCCTTCACTTTGAACGCAATAACCATCAACAACCGGTTGAGTGTATAATTTTCGTAAAACTATGATGTGAGATTTTCAATGTTTCGATATTTCACAAACAAATATATCTTTATGATGTCACACATCGATTCTTTTTAATAAAACCTACAAAACATAGTTTAATGTTCCTATAAAATTACACGGATAATTGGGGAAAACGTTTAAGAAAAATTTAAAGAAGGAACATATATAGGTATTCTGGAAAAAGTAAAACTGTGATTATGTATCTGTTACTGGAACTTTCAATTTTTAAAGTCTGACCTTACTGGCCGTAAGCAGAAGTTCTGCCACAAAATCGAGAAAAAAGTGGTATTTGATTTTAAATCGTGCTCACAGACTTGATTAATTTCCCATTTCATCACAAACTGTTATAAAAACCCAATAACTTTTTTATTTTAGGTTAATCTGTATTCTTTGCCCAAAACGTCTTCCATTTAGCCTAATGCCGCTAGGCAGCTGGGTAATTTCCATGAACAGGTGCAAGATGTACACCTAGAGGTAATTGTGACAGAATTAATCCCACGGTCGCACTGCGATTGGAAAACCAAACAATCTTTTCTTCTTTAGCTTTTCATACATTTCATATATTTAAAAGAAAAGACACATGTTTAACAGCAAGAGCGAAGGATTCAAAAAGGTTTAAATTTTAGTGAGTCCCTTACTATAAATGACCACACAGTCGTTCGATGAAAGTGTTTTCGTTGCGTGAAACCACAAATCTCTTCGTCTAAATGGATTTCTTTTCCGCAACGGGCGTCAATTTGTCTACGGTCTGCAGTGGCGGTATGTGAGAAAGGCGTCGATATCGAACAATGTGGGCACAGAGAGAGACACACATCGGGGACAAGCCATTTTACCCTGCAATGGCTGGCCTTGTCTGTTATGCACATTGAGTCTGTGAGGTTTTCCGAAGAATCAGTGACCGTCTACCCACCAGAAGAGACAAAGGGGTGCTTACCATCGTTTCGGGCATTTGTATATCTGCCGCAACGCATCGTATTTTCCGTCCCGGCGACAGGGCGGCGGCGCGTGACTCCCTGACCCGGCCTCATTATGTGTTCTACGTTACTGGCTTTTCTGCATTTCCGCCCAAATTAGGCCGACGAACTAGGGGTTCCGCCAAATATCATTTGCGTAAATTTAAGAAATTGAATTAAAAATGCGTTTTCTGCCAGCCTTGTAACCATAACCATGTAAAACACATAAAATCTATGTTGAAAACCAAAATTTTAAAGTTTCGAACTAGGTAATTCTATTTTCTAGCAGAAAAATTCGGACAAAAAGTATGAAAGGGAAATGTAAAACATAAAACGATTAAAAACTTTCTTAAAGGTTAAAAATCAAAGCACAGAATAGGTTGTTATCATTATGACAAAAACATGAAAGTTTTCCAACATGTACTTCTAAACCGAAAATCCGCTTTATCCGATTTCCTATCTTTCTTATATTGATATTTCTTTCCCCAAGTTTAAACATTTCTTTTGTTGCAGTGCATCCGAAAAACTGCGACATCTTTTTTTTACGACGGCCTCTTGAAGGACGGACATTGTTTCCGTATCTGCCAGGTCGACCATCGATCCATCTCCTGGTTCGATTGTCAGTTCCTCTTTCCCTTATCTCACCCTCCTTCATTTCTACTCCTCGTTACCGAACCCGTAAAAGAGCCATCGAACTGCGGTGTTGACTTGCTTTGGCCGAGCGCTCTCACACGTCATTTGTCTACCAGACGCCTAATTTCAACGGAAAAAGAGTGAAACTTTGCAGGAAGGGAGATCAATCTGTCGTCTGGCGGATGATCACGGCGTGGCATAAATGCTGCTTGTAAAGACCGGGCCAAAACGAGAAGAAAGCGCAGTTGAGACTTCGTCACAAGACAATCAGCTGTTTCCCACTCTAGAGGTATGGCATTGCACTCGTAGGCGCCCTCCGCCCAGCGCGCACTCTCTCGTCGACAAGGTCGGGGACTCTCTGTGCCCGGCGCGCTATCTCGCTTGGTTCCTCCGCGTCTGCCGCCTGCAGCGCCACAGACCCCACATACTGCGCTGTCAGTCTTCTGCCGCAGTACTTCTTATGCTGAATCGAGGATTATAGGGCCACGACACCAAAGTGTCCACCCTGAATCACCGAAGGCCGTCCCGCGACGGTAGTCCTGAAGCGAAGAGAGCGAGGTGGGTTCTTCATCAAAAGTTTGTCTGCCCTCCCAAGTCACCTGTTTCCCCATCGAACCACTAACCGAGTGCTGTGTGTGCATCACACGCAGAGCTCAATGTCAGCCGCAATGAAGCCAAGCACTTGTTTTTATCAGATGGCCCGTATGGTTGACGATCATTCCGTTCCCCGTTGTTGACTTGGAAAACATTGTCCTGTTGTGTTGTGTCTGAGAGTCATTTTGCAGGATGGGGAGCGTCAAGCAGCTCGGTTCCTGTTCCCAGTCCGTGGCTGAGCGTATCAAGGAATCCACGCTCAAGGTAATCCTTCTCTCTTTAATTGTGCTCGAGCGAGAATCAATTGGACAAGCGAGGAACCAGTCCTTGCCTCACATTTGACTTTTCCTTTACTCCGATTTTCAGTTGCAAGAGTTGAGCACCCAAAATGGGAACTCTGTTGCTGAAGTCAAGACTCCGTTTAGTGTGTTCACAGGGCGAAAAGACCTCAATGACACTCAACTAAACACAGTTCGAGTGATTGCCCAGCATTTGAAGGAGCTCGGACTCAGGTAATCAATTATAAATCCACGTTACTCTTGTCTTATCAGTTGTTTGTGCGCTTTAAAGTATATTTTCAGGGAGGCAGTGAACGCTTTGGTCGAAGAGACCGGCTGCAAGATAGAACACACTCACGCTGCGCATCTGCGAAAGGCGGTGAAAACAGGTTGTCAATGCCCTTCTAACCCCTCTGAATAGCTAATGAGCAGGTTCCTGGAACGAAGCGCTTGTCGTACTAGAACGGTCGCAACAGTTCATTTCCGAGGATCAATACGAACGGGCCCGCTGCGAACTGATCATCCAAAAAGTGTTAGATCTCTTGAGGGAAAATGAAGTGAATCGATTTGTTGATAAAAAGTCATTGCCTGTTTCTAGGTGGTGAAAGTTGTACAAATTCTTCGGGAAGAACTACCCCGGTATCCTGGGAATCAGGAGTTGCCTCAACTCTATCGACTCATTTACATGACTCCTGAGGAGTTGTCAATGACTGATGTTATGTACTACAGAAGGTATGTTCCAAGTGTTGTTGTTAGTGTTTCGGCTTTTGAAAACCATATTGATCGTTTTTCTGACGCTCGGTTGGTTGCGGTAGGTCCTTGAATTTCGTGTACTGTATTTTCGCTTGCAATGTGCCTACCGTAACCTAGGACCGAAATCCAAACCAATACAAACGTTTCAACAACTATGTTTGACCCTGTTTTAAATAAACCCATTCATGCCGGCTAGGAAAACTTGGTAACTTGGGGTTTTTGATGTCGTTTTTAAACTCTACTCTAAATTTGTTTGGCAAACTACATTACTCTTTTTCAGTTATACAAACTTTAAGTGTAGTGTTAAGAAGTATTTTCATACATCACTGTAAAATCTTGTAAAATCCGTTTTGAACGCATGAAAGAACAAATATGTGGGCATAGAGATACAAATCTTGAAATGTACTCGATGTTTTTCAGTGAGCCAGACTACAACCAAAAAGTCGCCAGAACAATTGAAACGATGATGCCAACTAGTTTCATGCTCCAGGAATCTCGATTAGATCAACTGCTGAACAAAGGTACGCAGTTTGACCTGAAAACCTTCAAGTTTTCTGTTACAGCCCTATTGCAACAAGTGCATGATTGTGCTTACCACCTGACCGATCGAAGTCAGCAAGAACTTCCCGCGGACAGCATCCTCATGGACCACACGTGTGCCTCAAGACCAGACGTCTATTTCCACAGCCCTCAGGTGAGCTAGAAATAATCTGCATTATACTCCTCTCCAAATCTACTTCGGCCAATTTGGCTGCGTACACGGCCTGAGTACCCTATATTGCACGCTTTACTCTAGAAACAACATCAAAACATTGGAACGTTGTGCCGAAGCAGTTTTGGCACGAACTATAAATGACATTTTAGACCATCTTGGACGAAGGAGAAGTGTTTTGCTCAGAATTTTCGCCGAATGGAAAATATTTGATCACAGCTTCCATGAGCAATAGGATACGCTTGCACAAGGTAAATCACACGCGATATTTAACCATTCGAATTTGTTTCTAGGTCAGCAAAAAGACGTGGCGATTGAATTTCGTCAGGGAAATGAGTCACAAAACGGCTCGAAAGGTTTCCATGGTAAACGCCGTGTCATGGAGTTTTGATAGCAAATATGTAGCAATTTGTGGTGGAATGAGAACGCCTTTCGAGGTAAACAAAAATATATTTCATGAGATTTATTTTATTTTTAGGTCTCTGTCTTTGAAATCGAAACGGGTAAAACTCATAGGATACTTAAAAAATCTGATCAATATGATTTTTCGTCTTGTGCTTTCCTTTGGAAAAGTTATGATCTTGCTGTTGCTGATGAAAACGGCCACTTTCAAATACACGTAAGTTTTGAAATTACATTTTAATGTTTCTACACCCTTTTTTTTAAATTAGTAGAACATTCCCTTTGTTCAAACATCAACATTTCATAAGCTGCAAGTGTCAGCTAAAGATTTAGTTATTCATCTGATGCTCCTTTTGTTATTGAATTATTTTACTTTAGTTGTTGAAAAAAGCTTTCCTAGTAAAGTTACGTCATTGATAAAAATGATTTCAGGACGTTAGCGAACAATACGACAATATTTCAAATCCGTTAGTCCAATGGGATGGCTACCGTATCAAAAAATTACGGCCTTTAAGATCTGGAGGAATTTTAGCACTAGATGGCCACAATCGGTAAGAGACTTTTTCCACCCTCAAACCAACAATGTTTTAAGGTTACGAAAATACACATACAGGCAGTTTAAATCAGATCGAACTGTGGCTAGAGACCAGCTTCCTTGTAACAATTTCAGTGTTCACAAATCAGAAAAGTGTGTTTTATTTTGGTGCCTAATTCTTGTTTTCTATTAGGTTTGCTCTACTATCAACTGACACAAATCTCCGTCTCTGGGACATAACTTGTAAAAGTTTGGTTAGAACTTATGCAAGTGGGTGCTCCAGAGGAAGGGTCATCGAATCAGCCTTTGGAGGGCCAAACGATGAGTATATAGCGGCTGGATCACCAAGTATGTTCACATCAGGTTCCCAATTTATTATTTGCTTTAGACGGGAACATTTTCATATTCAACATAAATGAAACGTTCCCAATCATGGAGATGAAATATCACAACAACAGTATCAACAGCCTCTCTTGGCATCCAAAAGCCAAAGGGTAAAACGAATAACGAAAAGAGAGATTTGTGAAATTTTCAGAATGTTTGTCTCAACATCAGCTGATAAAGTTATCGTTTGGCACGTGGGATGCGGTCTGCAAAATTGTAACTTTACGTCTTTCCGAGATGAAGAAGCACAGAAGGCTCAATATAGAGCCTTCAGAAAATCCCAACGAGCTCTGGAAAAAAAGGTTTTTATTGAATGTGAGAATTGTTTATTAGTTTTTTAAGGTTAAAAACGAACGAAAAGAAATTAAAAAGAAAAGGAAAGAAGTTCAAGCAGCAACGGAAGTAGTAGAAAGTCAGGTGAGCGGTTTTGTTATAAACTTATTTTGTATTCGATTGTTCGAATAATATCTTGAAAACAAACTTTTGGTCATTGCCGACTGAAAAACTTTATGAATATAATTGCATACCCTATTATTCTTTGTGTTCAATAATATTTTCAGACAACTGCGGTTGTAGAAATCAACGTTCCAAGTGCTTCGAATGGTGAGGCTACAGAAGTTGTTCAAGAACAACCACAAGAAAAACAAAACAAGAAGAAAAAGCACAGAAGAAGAGTAAAATCAGAACGAAATGTGAGTTTGCGAAACTTCCAAAAACTTACAACCTTGTTCAGGTCGATGGCATGCACTCTATATTTCAGCAATTTTTCGATGAAGCTGAAGAAGGCTCCAAAAAATCCCGTCGGAAATCGAAACGCCGTAACAACTTGGGTGTGCTCAGTTTGAGCATGGAAGTGGACGATTCAGCCAACGGTAAGGCTGCTGCTTCAGGAGAACCAAGCGAGAATAGTTCTGTTCGCTCTCAATTATAACGAATCTCACGATGGTTGTGATGTTTTTAAGCTTTCACTGACAGGTGTGTACATAGGAGACCGTTAAGCTCCGACTTCAAATGTCCCGCTTTTAGGTTTCACCCATTGTAAATACGAATTGCCGATTTGCTAGCCTTTAACAAATACCTGAGTCAATCCCCGTGCCTTGTCAAGGTTTCTCTAGTTCGCATGTTTTAGTCGGATCTAATCCATGTTGGGTGAATATTCTGGACCCCATGTGTGCCCCTCATCTTTTCAGTCTCAGGTGTACGTTATCCTCCTGTTTTTTTTCTCTCAATGAAGGTTCTCGTATTTCTCTGTCGGGTTTGCTAAGTTTAGATGTGTTTTGATTGCGATTTGTCCACGCGGATGACGGGCCAATCGATGTGGGCGCCCACTCCATCAGTGCAGGGAAAGGTTGCGAGAGGGACCAAACAAAGCGACAATGTTTCCATTGGGACACACAAAACATCCGAAATCGGAGGCATACAAAAAAACAACCCTTAGGCATCGTTTGGCTGCCTTGGAACTACATAACCTGTGTCACTACATAACAACTCACCTACGCCAGACTAGAATAAAAAACTTTAAATCAAACCACTCCTATAACAACAACCATCAAATTAGTTGACATTGGCATGCGTTGCACAATCCAAACAGACTTCTCTTAAATAGTTACTATATACCAAAAAATAATATTTATAATGTTTGAGGATAACTAAAAGAAAAGAAAGCATGATCAAAAAATGCAAAGTTTCACTAGTTCAAAAGTTCCGCTAGTTCAAAAGGTACCACCGAATGTGACTTCGAAAATTACTCTTTTAGAGACATTACGGCCAAATATGCAAATTCAAGCAAACTAAAAAAAATTACGAAAGAACTACATATTTTAATTTTCAACCGTTCTAACAAAAACATTCAAATCCTAAATAATTTATTCACAGAAACTCCATCTAGAGATCATCTTCCACGAAATAAAACCCTTACACGTATCAAAGCACAATATTATGTTAAAACCGGGCGATTACAATGCGAAAATGGGCATTCATGACAAATCACAGCGTAGACTTTTGTACATATTAGCATTAAAATGGAATGATAAAATGGAGTTTTAACAATTACCGATGAAAGGACTTTTTACTCTGCAATACTGACTTTCTTCACACCGTTGAGAAGAGAAGCTTCCTTCGACAACTCGATCAACTGCCTGAAAAATTCGATGTTAATAAAAAAACTAAAATATGTTTAAAAACTTCATTCCAACTAGTACGTTTGGCGAAAAAGAAAATGAACCCACTTTCTGAGGACTAACGCCTTTGTGGTGAGCTCCTTTTCCTTGGCTCTCCACAGCTGCGCAGCCTTCTTTACGGCATCCTCCTCGGCCCAGTCCTTTTGCCAGCGAAGGAACAGTCTCTCCCAGAGACGCTAAAGGAATTATCTACGGTTTTATGTAACGAGGTCAACTCACAATGCTTTGCGGAGCGACGGAAGGCCAGATCACAGCTTCACGAGGTTCGTAGATGACGTTTACAAATGAACGCAGAATTTCCGGATTGTTCAAGTACGACCACAACGACACAGTAAGATTTTTTGCATTCAACCTTTTCTTATCCTGAAAATGGAATAAATATAACTGAAAACTGAAGAACCAACCTTTTCACTATTGCCCAGGAAAGACCCGAATTCACTAGCGTAGGCGTGTTCAAAGAGGAAAATAAGCAATTCTTCCCCGAATTCAAAGGAGTGCGGGTACTGATTCATGACCTAAATCCGTTTGTGAGAGAAGTTAAAATAGCACAAACCTGGTACATGCAATCTAAGAAGCAGAGGAAAACTGGACCCTCGTGGGGACCTGTAATGGAACCTTCGGCATAGGCGCAGTGGGCATTTCTCAGGGCAAACGGGTGACCGCCCATAACCCATTCTCGTTCAATCAAAGATTGAAATCTAAAATGAAAATGCATAAATCGTTAACAGTAAAAACAATTTACCCTCGAATGGTGCGTGCATCCGGGTCCAGCAGGATTTGAGCAATGGACACGGCGATGAGCGTTGTATCAAGTCCTTCTCCACCATGGACAACAACAGGAACCTCTGAACAGAGAAATAGAAAAACAAATAAAAACCGAATTGGCATGATCGTAGTGTCATGCTTAATCTTCATTCGTTTCGAAACTTAGGCAGACCCTAGCTGTTGACCAAAGCAAATTAAAATGACTAATCTGAGCTATATGCCATGCCGGAGACAACACAATATGCATACCTCGAGTACCTTCACAATGCACGCATTGTGCCACGTTGGCAGCGCAGTTGAGACAGTCAGCCACCGCCTGGAGCCATCCAGCCGACGACATTCGGGAAATGTACTTGTCAGAAGAAATTCCACTGTCATTGGCCACTGAAAAGCATATTTTAATTTGCTTGGTTGAGAGTTTCTTCAGCCATCTGCTCAAAAATTATGCCTAGACCTAACTACGCAATGAGTTATATTAGTTTCGTAACGGTCTAACTCGCAGGCAGTACAACAACCTCACAAGCTTAGTTAAAGTCAACCTACTTTGCAGCGAAATTGAGTCTGAAGATTGAAGTCAGTAAAAAAGGTTTAAGAAAACGTACAGTCAACCATTTTCGTGAGCGAATCTCGCAGCTCTCGAAGTCGAGGAGTAGGGCAGTTGATGTATCGCCACTGAGAGTAGCACTGGGGAGTTTCGTGGCCACCACCTAAAAGAATAGGCTTCCAAAGAGAATGTTGAGATATTACCTTTACTCTTGGCAGACTGTGCGATCTGCTTAGTCCTTGTATCGATAATAATACCTTTGTTGATGGTCAGCAAGGAATTCAGGATTGTTTCATCTTCCTTGCAGCGCCTGCTCGTAGGACCCACCAACGGCTGTCCACAGCGCAGAATGCAGGACTTAAGAAATACAAAAATACACAAAAAAAGTTTACCAAACCTTCGTCTCCTTGTGAAAATAGCTAATCACAGGGAATCTGCCACCGTCACGGAAAGTGGAACTAATTCGAAGATAGTCATCTCCAATTCCCTTAGGAACAATCACCTTTTCAGGGTAGGTGGGACAAATCTGAAAAGAAAACATACGGTCAGTTTAATGAAAAATGTACAATAATCAGTGAATTATATGCAATCTCACCTGGAAATTAGCGTTTACACTACTTATTCTGTATGAGTCACCGGCGAGGAGAGTGAGCCTAGCGAATTCCTGGTCAACGTCGAAGGCATTCCACCCGTCGTCCAACACTTGAAACGGGCAACGGTAGTAGAACGGGTAATCGTGGGCACATTCCGCTAAACAAGAATGGTTAGAAAGCCCCGAAAATGTAACAAATTGCAACAAAAAAACTCACTAATGTTAGCCAACGTTTCAATGGTTTCGGCAGCTAGCTGGCATTCCTCCCACACGGGAACTTCAAACACAATAATCTGAAAAGACCCCTACAGTGAAATCATAAAAAAGAAAACTAACCATGAAATTTTTACATTTTAAGGTCAGAATACCGGAGCGAGGAGGATTTTCCCTGCCAACGGGCTCACACGTCACGCGATCAACTGCGCGGTGCAGCAACTAAAAATATTATTAAAAAAAAAAAGAATAAAAACGAACAAGTTAAAGAATTAAAATAATGACTCACCAAGAATTCATAATCATTGGATGGGTTCGCTGAGTCGATAGTGGGAGAGAAGAGAAGATGGTGACCTTAAACAATTGTTAAGTGTATAAATCCAAAGTAAAACAACAGTTTAAAACAATAAATAATAAAATACCCACCTACAAGAACAAGAGATCCAACACGAGCAGCTCTCGATGGAATGCGAGCGAGGACGTCATTCACTCGCTGGATTTTGATGGCCTCCGCTAATTCCATGGTAATATCCAAGTTTCCGGCCTGAAAATAAAAATTTCGAACAGAAAAAAGAGCGATAAGTAAATAAAAGAATGCCTAGAAAAAAGCCCACTCGAAAACATGTTAAATCGAAATTTTATGCTTGACTTTTCTATTTAAAAGATAAATTAATATTTTTAAAATCAGAAAACAACAAAAAGTAATAATAAAAAATATGCAAAACATAAAAAGTAAAATTCAGAATAAAGAACCTGGCTTATTGGAGAATCGGGAGAGGGGAGGGAATGGAGCCAAACTTTCGCTGCGGGACCCATGACCTCGGACACGGCTATAGACTACACGAAGGGGAAACTGTCTATTTTACTCAGATAAACGAATTATTCAATTATAGATTATAAAAAAAAACACCCAAATAAATTTTGATATCACAAAAAAAACCTTTAAATTTTTTAATTTCATAATTGTTCAGACAAAGGTGCATTTACATTTTCACTTCCCGGGATGAAAATAATCATAAACCAATTTGCAACAGGATTTTGAATTGCGAAAATGTATAAGTATGATCTGCTATTCCTTCAAACATTTCAAACTAGTATTCTAACACGTGCAATTGAAAAACTATTAGTACAATTAACCATTTTGTTAAAACGAAACTTTTTGAAAATTCAGCTATAGAAGTTTCAATCCCCACGCTTCTACACTTTTTTGTAATTCGCAAGTTCAACCGGACGTGTTTTTTGATCAACGGTTTCTTGTGGTTTGTTGTGCCCTATCTTGCATTTCGTCAAAATCTACGTTTCTCAACCAGCGCAACAAAAAACTAATGATGATATTTGTCTTCCGAAGACATCACGTACCCCGAGACAAAATAGGCTGTATGTTCGTTGATTGGAAGATCCCTTAGGCGTCAAAATAACAAACCGGATTGTATAGTGCCCGATTTGTGTGTTTTCCACAGAGGGAATTAATTTCTGCACAGATCGCGACATCACGTCAGGGTGCAATGTTTGCGGAAGCCGGATTTACGAGTATGCAAGACCCCATTAGATCTGAATATTTCGATCTGTGGTCTGAATTTTGAACCCACCCACGCCGATCCCTATATAAACCTCTGGAATGGATAGGCACCTAGTGTTGTCAATTTTGCGAGTTCTAACGGATACGTAGGCGATTCCTCGGCACTTCTCGGATTTTGCAAAAGCTTGCATATTCAATTAGAAGAGAACGGATAGAGAGTTTCGGAATGACGTGGTCGGGTTTGAAAACACAAAGGTTGTTCAAGGGCAAGGACTAGTGGAACTACATTTGTCCTAAGTAAAGCAAAATACAACCCGTAAAAACATGTCAAATTTCTGAGCACAAGAAACATCTAAAATTTGTAGATTTGAGGAAAACTACAAAAAATGTGTAGAAAAATGTCTTATCCGCTTGGTGCCCAGGTACTTTGCTTCAGTCGTCCAAAAAAGGTAGTGTTTCATTAAGGCACCTTTTTTCTGCTTTTTTTTGACGTTTTACTGTTAAAGGTGTCCCTTATTTTAAGCCTTTATTAAATCAAGTTTCAAACTGTGGAGGATTGTTCCTGACAAGTGATTTACCGAAACGGCAGTTTTTGCTGCGCACACAGGCGAATCATGTTATCGTTGTTTTAATTACCGAAAACTAGTCTGAATTTTTTTTTTTGAATTCGTGTTACCCAACCACTGATTTTCTTTATATAATGCAGTTCAGTTGGGTTTAATCTATCTATTTAGTTCGAAGTTATTATCTTTATTATTGTTTTCGAGTGCGTCACAACAGAATAATTCAGTTACGGTGGCCCAGATGGGGCTAGTCGAATTGGTGATTCAAAACAATTTAGCACCCCCTGGTCAAATTGTCGTATGTTTTTGAATTTGAAGTTCCGCATGTGAAAATGCAAAGTTCATTGTCTGGAACAGCTGAGACAAATTTGGAATTCCAATGACCAATTTATTTTAAGCGGACAATTGTCTGGCGTCGTAATTGCCGCTGAAAAACTTTCGAAAAGATTTTCCCTGAACAAGCTAATATGTGCTCAAAGTTCATTCACTTAACACAAACACTTTTTATTGGGGTGAATACAAAAATCGTTGATACAGTGGAGATGAAAGTGGAATGTTAGCTAAAAAACAGAAAAGTTAAAAACAATGAAAAAGTTTATTGATATTTGCTAAATTGAAACTGATGCAGTTATTGAAACGAGGGGTTGTTAATAATAGCTGGCACACAGTTTCCACCGGCAAGGAAGAGGAAGGTCGATTACTGAAAATGACATAAATTGGTATTTTAATTTTGTAGACATTTTTGATCATAATTCGAAATAAACACTCTAAAGGAAAATGTTTTCAAAGTTTCTATCACATCAAGTCACAAAATCCCTGTCAGAAAAACAACCCTGCTTTTGTACCCAATATTTACAAAATATTGCATCTAGTCCTACAAATTTCATGTTTCTTAAGACACACCTTGTCTGAGCTGTCGCTGCGGAACAAAGGATTCGTAGCTCTGTTCGCTGTTCTCAAGCAGTGATCGCAGTCTTGAGTAAGGTGAATCCTAAAGAAATGTCTTCAGAAGTCCGAAAACTTTCTTACCATGTATCGTGCCTCTACAAATACTCCGGCCAGGATGAAGAGAAGAGCGGCGACAAATAGCAGACGCATCATCATTGTGTGAATTACCTGTAACTAGAAATGAATATATTAAACTATTACTTTGAAACTTTTAAATAAAGAGACTTATAGAGAGAAAGAACAGAAACAGTAATAAAGAGAGAAATGACATTTCTGGACAACCGGGCCACCAGGCAGTTGAGGTAACGACCAGGAAGCCGTCTGCAATGAATTTCTTGTTGTCTGACAAGAAACAATCAAGATGCAGTCATTCTGCAAAGGTCTGGTCAAATAACAAAAACCGGCAAGATTATTATTTCACGCCTTCTGCTTGAAGATTTCGAGATAGTCTGGGATTACGCGAGTATGTCGAAGAACAGAAAACAGCTCAAGCTTCCCTGTAACACGAAAAAGCTACTAGTGGTTTGTTAAAGCAAAGGGTATATTTTCCTCTTGTGACACGGAAAAAGGTGATTTTTCAAGTAAACAATTAATCATGTCCTCCGAGACGGTAGCACTCTTTTGTTATAAAAAGGAATGATTCAGTAAAGTGTAAGCATCAGTTTCGCACGTTCATCTATGTTCATGTACAAGTATTCATAAAATTTCTAGACAGTCGTTGTTTCTTACGACTCTCTAGGAAACAAACACCGTTGGGAAAGGGAACGGATAAATTAGTAATCACAAATTGTATGGGAAACCTCAGATTGTAGATTGACCCGTTCCCACCTGCGCATGCGATTACGACTGCAAATACGATTTGCGGCCTGAAGGTTATGTTTGAAGCTCAGATATCATAAACACAGTGGCATTTGCTGTATAAGTTCAGATGCATAAATGATTAATTATAGGCATGATGGCATAGGCTTAAAAGCGTAGGTGTGTTGATGCAATTGTACAAAGATTCTATTACAAGGGCAGTTTAGAAAGATATTTCTAGCTGTTAATTGCGATTTGCAAAAGATGAAAACAAACAAATTGGTTTTTTTTGCAGCAAGTCTGTTCAAGTTAGACCATGCCAGTGAAAAGTGCGATTTTCATAGTTAGCAGAAAGACATCTGTTTCTTTAAATTTAACAAGAACACACTATACAGGAAATGAAAGAAAAGCCACAGTTAATTACGATAGCGCTTTTTTAAGCGAGAAAGCTTCTAATTAAGTTCAATTGGTGTAGAACACTGTTTTTTCTATTCAATTTTGTAGTTTGATTGAAGGTGTATAATAAACGTTTTAATGAAACACGTTCACGCTTCATAATGTTTGGTACCACATAAAGAAACACTTAAAAACTTATGCAAAAAATTGATTCAAACCGAAAATTTACGGATTTCGAAAGAAAAACAAAGGCCAGTTTTGGAGCATATCCTAGTAAAAACGTAATTAAGGTTAAAGTTTTTTTAAGAACATGTTGCGACTAAGGAAACCGAACTTATAACTAATGTTAATATTGAAACTTAAACTTGCTGAATAGGGCATCAAAAGCATGCATACATACTACAGACTTTGGGCCGCAATGTCCACATGTCCACGGCCGGCTTGCTTGTAACGCGAGAGAAATCTGAACGTGTAGCGCCTTATTGGTCTTTAGTGTGGATTAATACATGTGCACTGGGGCAATTGCCTCCTTCGCAACACGAGGAAGCCTCCTTCGTTAACGCAATTAGAGTGGGTGGTTTGGCGGTGTCGTCCTCACTGTTTGCGTTAACGAAATTAACCCCATTCTCCGAAAAGAATAGTTGAAGAGGGCGGAAAAATTAAATTACGTCACTTTGCGCGTTGCAGGAAGACGATCCCACAGCTGGATAAGAGCACTGCAAGATTTGCGGCGTGGGAGGCGACAAGTTGAGGCTATTGTGGTCCCAACTGACGTTGCGCAAAATGATTTGCATCCTACGGGTTGAGAGTTCCACTTTATACGAATCCTTGATGACAATGTAAAGATATTCTGTCTTCACCCACGCACTACTTCCTATCCTTTAGGTATGACCTTAAATAAATCATTTCTGTTTTGACCTTGTCCTACTACCCGCTCATTTGACTTGCAATTATTATGCATACTATACTTTACACAAGGGTAGTCGAGGTTCTTAAACAAGTTATAAGTGTTGCTGTTATTGAATTCCAAGGTCTTTTTCCTTCAACGTTTATATGAACTACCAAAATGGGGAAGTTAAGGGTTAAGTAGAAACTTTAAAGCCATAATTTCATTTTTTGAAACCTTTTTAATCTGGTCTCAATGACAGCGTAGTTTGGGAAGAATTTCAGGTTGTAGAAAAGAAACTGAAAATTAATGTTTTTCATAATTTACAAAACACGACAATTATCGAAGCTAGTGTATTGAAGGTACCAATGTTCTTCAAAATGTACCATACGGGGATATAAATTATCTGAAGTAAAAGTGACAACGAATAATGTTATCGATGGTACAACGGTCTTTTAGCGACGGAAAACGAATCAGATAAAGATACAGAGTAAGAATGAAAGAGGAAAAAAGAAAACGCGAGAGAGAGAGAGAGAGAGAGAGAGAGAGAGAAAGAGAGAGAGAGAGAAGGGATTGAGTTATCAAGATAAAGAGAGTGAGCTATAATCAGGTAAAATGAGAAAACAAGATACAAAAGATCAAAAACGTTTTTCCACTTGTGAGGCATATAAGAACAACAATTGCTATTTATACAATTTTTTATAATAAACTTTCTACGTATGAGTGTCACCTCCTATTTCAAGCAAGCTGTAATCCTAACTGTATTGCAAAGATTAATAGCCTTCTGGTTTAGATCATATAAACAGACAGTGGGTAACACATAAACAGGTAATGCGTAACTATTTAGGGAAGCCATTTGTTCTGCAACAGGTTCCTGTTCTAAAAATGTCAATGACGATGAAGCTTCCGGCAATAGGGAAATTAATTGTAGCGCATGCAACGGGTACCAGCGTGACATTTGAGATCATTTCCACTGAGGGTGGATCAGATAATGGAATTATTAATTTTCAGCGGGCTAAAAAAAAAAGAATTTCGGGAAAAATGTTGCGTCCAATTCTGAGAGATGATCTGTCTCTCTGTTTCCTTCTACCGGAGTTACGCAATGTACCTACGTGAATGTTTTTAAAGCTAAAATCATGACAGAAAAAACAGAAATGGAATTTCAGGAACCCCTCAGCATTGGTTTTTCAAAAGACACTGCTAGAATTGTTAAAGTATATAATCCTAAACGACACACAGGTGAAATTGCTTTGAAACTCAAACAAACACCAGAAAGCCTAAAAGTTTAAGCGACTAAGATTTAGTGATGCTAGACGGCTTTTAAAGGCAAAACACAAAAAAGTTGGCGATCCTTTTGATCAATGTTATTCTGACGTGACTTTGGGTGAACTGGTAAGTTATGTAACCATTCTGAAAACAATACGTGGCATTCTGTGTAATGTTTTATTCACCCTTGAATATTTGGAGAAGAAGTTGCCTAAACCAATAGTGTACTCAGTACAAACTAGATTACCACAATGGCTCATTCCCAGGACGACTAAGAATAGCTAAGGGTTCTTTGAGTAAATAACAAACTACAAGGAGAAGTTCCTGACCACTGGAGTGAGTATCAGAGACGGTTGCCTGCGGCGAATGACAGTGAAAAGGGGCGGTGCCTATTGCACAGGAGTCGCATCAGATGCGAATTACGCCTTCAGTTGGGTAGGCGTGAAAGGTCACAAATTGAGTTCGCGGATTGATTGAAAAAAACTTTATTAGGTTTCGGCTTTTAATGTGAAATTTCTCGCCAAGTGAACACAGACAAACATACAGTGATGTAAAATGTATTTCCGCTGTGAAAAATTAGTCTAGCTTTTTGCTTTCCAATGTGACTGAATGTGATTGTTTGTATAAAATCACAAAATGGACTAGGCAACATTGTCGAGTCGCACAAAACTCCACAATATAATCCATTTGTATTCCCTTACGTTATTAAAATTTTTTGATTTTTTGTTAGTAGGAAGGATAAAAATACAAAACACTGAGTTTGCTATTTTACAAGAGAGTGATGCCATGGGCTCTTAACTACTATTTCTAAGCCTTTTTCTGATTTTTTTTGTAAAGTTTTGTGGGACTAAATCATCGGGCTAAATGTCAATTCTATTTGCGTCATGCAATAACTGTAGCTGTCAGGTGGGTTGGAATTCACCTGCAAAAACAAGTGTTTTGTAAATTTGATTGAGCTAACATTGATTTTTGTGGCCAAAGAATCAAAAGCCCTCAGACTAAGGTGAAAGATATAAACTATCTTTTTTGACAATGTCGCACTTTTCAGTTGAATTGATTAATAAAATGAAGTTTTCATTAAAGTAAGTGATTGAAAATGTCTCGTTTGATTGATCCTTTGATCACGGAAACAACCCATATCGGAATTTCCCTGACATCATACTGAAAAAGAAGACATCTATGACTTATGGACGAGCGCGTAATCAGAGACATTGCGTAGTGCACTCGTCGTCACTGAATATGTCTAGATTTAGTCCAGTCAGGTTTGAAAAGTTCAAAACAAGTATTTAGACTTTTAATTTCAGGAAATCGTATAAAGACATATTTGTCTCGCGTCGAGTGCATTCTAATTTAAACTATGACAATAGAGAAAATTGACGTTTTAGAGGAATTCATCGTCTACAAAAGAAAATTTAAAGAAAAAGTGGGTGGAACAAAAGAACCGAATTACGTCTCCGAGTTACAAATGACACTTTTCTTGGGATTTCCCTTCCACGCTTCTTTGCGCATTAGATGTGCAGGGTTTGCAAGTGTGTTTTACAGAGATTTGCAAGTTGAAGTTTCTGTATTTTCCTCAAGTGGTAATTCTTCCAAAGGTAATTAGAAGACAATTCGGGAAATGACGCGGAATTTGTGAAAACAATCGCCTATGCATGAGACAACGATACAAATGGGTTAGTACACATGTAAATGACGCCCCCGTAATAAACAGAACTCGGGGGGGGGGGGGATTTTCAAAATCGGAATTAGATAATGATAAGTTCGATGCAATTTAAGTGTTAGGCTTTCTTGGCAGAAAAAAACCAAAAAAACGCGATTCACTATAACTTGAAACAAGAAGCTATAATTCGTTTTGTGAAACATGCACTGAAACTCAACCATGACTTTTCTATTGCATCGATGCTGTTCCTGAAGTTATACGTTTTTAAGCAAGCTAATAGCTACTTAATACGTTAAAAGTTTTGTCATGCATACACTACATTAGTTTAAGTGATCTTTGTTAATTGAAAGGCGCCGTTTAAGGAACTTTCAACTTTTGACTCTCAAAAAGAAGGGATAGGTTTACAAAAGCGCAGAAGATTGGACAATGTTCTGAAAAATCGTTCCATTTAATGAACTTCCAACTTTTAACTCTGAAAATTAAGGAATAGGTTTACAAATTCGCAGAAGAGCCATGCCACTCTTGAGACATTTGGGAATATTATAAACTTTGAAAATGCGGAAAAGCTTGAAAACATACTTCGCTTGAAATTCGGAAAGTAGGTTTGTTGATCAGTGAATTGAAATCTTTTTCAACTTCCCTGATACATGTGTTGTTAACAAGACAAGTAGGTTTACGCATCCAGTGCCAAACCCTTTCGCTGACTCGAAAAACTGATTAGGGGAAGGAAGTGTAGGAGGAACCGTGGGCGTGAAGGTTCTCCCACATTTCTATTGCATTCCGCGTCTATAACAAGTTGCGTTCAACGTTGTTGAGATCAGAAAGAGACGAAAAAGTTGTTTCTAAGTGATGGGGTTGCGACACAATTGGCCCAATCGGATGACGGGGCTAGGGACCCTACCCTATCCCTATGACGTCGTTCATTAGTGGGCGTTGGTCATTTCCGGAATGTCTGAAAATACTCACTGACAAAATGTGCACCCTTGTTTACGTCCGGATAGCATTTAAACTATAAGGAAGACGTCATTTCTTTGCAGCGGTTACTGGAAAAGCGCTAAAGAGATTACCAGGGATAGATGTGTTGTGGTAGCTCCTGACGTTACTGAGATAAGCATTGCGAAAAGACACTAATTGAACCAAAGAAGGAAAACGTATTTCGTGCAAAACAATCATCAAATGTTTTCTTTTGCAAGTGATCTTTCGCATACACAAACTAAAATACAATCGCGACTAGATGTGTCGCAAGTTCTGAACTGTTTCTCATTGTTAATCTGTTTGTTTGCCTTCTTCGAGTTATAAGGCTTTAAAGGGCTCGTTAGGCCTGTTCTAGGTAGCATGCTAATGAAGATGAAAAATAATGAGATTTAGATCTTTTAGGAGAATCCGGATCTTCGAGAAAGCCAAGACTTTGGCTGCACCACAAACCCAAAACCACATATGCGAAATTATCCAGTCTTCTTCGTTTTCTACTATTTCTGACCTAACTTTAGTTTTATCGCTTTTCTTGAATAGTCGATAAATCTTTAAAAAACTCGAGGACCTCAAAATTTTCCAGACCATTTTAAAACCCTACAACTATAACATGTGGTCCATATCAGCTAAATTACCCTTATTTCTCTCAATTGCATATGTAATTTTCCCTTTCTACGTGTTTCTTTTCTAGGAGTTTTGTTATACTGATCATCGCCTTAAGTTCTGCCCCACATGTTCACAATAAATATGAGTAAATTGTGACAATTTTATTTTCCCACAATTTGTGAAAGCACCGCCTGCGCAATTCATCCAATTTCATTAAATAACATAAATTCTCACAAGTCATTATAAAGTTCATTTATTTATAGCGTGGGGTAGTGAATACAACAAAGATCAACATAAATTGTCGAAAAAAGAATCTTCAGAGACATTAGTTAATTTTCGAGAAATTACGGGATTTTTCAAAAAAATATGGAAATGTTTACATATGCAGACAATAGCTTCTGAAAACGTCTAGACGGTCTCGACCAGATCATACTTCTTCACTCCAGTTACGCGTCCCTTTTCAAGACATTGTCTGCAAATATTTTTGCTAAGGAGGGTACTGTAACTCACATTCTTTTCTCAAAGCTTATGCACCAACGGAGGATCATCCAAACACTGATGACCAGGACTAGGAAGAGGGTGACGAAGGAGAAGTAGTTCAGGAAGGTAGAGAGGTTCATTTCTCTTGCGAAGAGCTGAAAACGTTTAAATTTTAAATTAAAACGTGGGTCAACATGGAAAATTCAAACGTTTAAGTTCAGCGGGTGAGCCGACCCAGTTTATTCATGAATTTTAAGCCATTGTACTTTCAGTAGCACGTCAGAGACAAAATAAGCAGGATCATTGAGCATGTTCAGTGTGAACAAAACAAAGTTCTCTAGGTGAAAATAATTACTTTTTGCAAAAAAAGAAAGAAGAATGTTTCCTTAGTTAATGTTTCCTTAGTCCTGAGTATCTAACTGAAACAAATTAAAATTGCAATTTGCAAAATTTCTAGAGAGGTGCGCAGATGTGTTTAAATATATAATTCATCAAACAGCCAGTGGAATTGTTTTGAACTAAAATCTTTTTTTTCTAATCTTTGAGCACTTCATATTGCAGCTAACATAACAAATACAAAAAAATTGTTTTCATTAAAACAAAAAGCAATAGTTAGTAGAAGCCGGAGGGAAACGACTTCCGGCAGAAGTGCTTTCCTCACATTAAGAAATATGGGACTGCCAACAACTAAAAAGTGTTTTCAGACGGAATAATTCCAGTTTTCAAGCACTATTGATGACGATTTTATTTCACTACCAATAACTCCTATTTTTGTTGAAATTGACTTTGCCCAAGAGACTTGTTTGAACGCTTTCGCAAACCAAACAGCTCAATCATGCTTTTGATTTCTTATTAGCGCATTTTTCTCGACGCAAATGTTATTGAATTATGTAGTCTTTTCAGCCATTGATACTAAGAAAAAGTCAGTACGTCACTAACTACCCTATTTAACCAAGTGCTGACAAACAACAGAAAGAGTTAAGGGAGAGAACAGGGAACAGTTTGAGTAAGAGAGACTACCGCTGACGCAACCGTTGTGCAAATGGAACACATAATCTACTTTGCAACGGTATCGCCAGCACACAATTTATCTTTGACCTCACGAAAGACGTAATTTGAAATCAACAAGGCAAAACAAACTTCTTGACTCACATGCCGCTGCTGACGTAGATTGAGAACCTGAAACGATAATTGCGTTGACAAGTTTTGTATTCGAAAAGAGACTGAGGTACAAAACTTAGGGAGGAGGCTTGAGAGAGGTCTCAAAGAAATATAGTGATAGTGATGGAAGGTAAGTGTTTGTTATGATAGGAGTGAGATAAAGGACCTCATAAGTGTAGCCGGCTGTCTAGTTTTCTGTTGACAATGGCAATGGAGCAAGGGCAGAGCACAAATGTGATGAAACTTTGGCAAGGAAAGTCGAAGCAAAGGATATAAAGGTGCCACGCCAACTACCCCACACATCCACACGCGAACAGTGGCACAAACGCCGTTTGATAATAGTCATTGGAAGGTTATGGGATTGGTCTGCAACGTTTGTTCTACGCAAAACAGGAGTAACGAAAGCTACAAATTTTGCAAAAACAAAATTTTTCTCTCAGTTATAAGCTTAAAGCTTAAAAAATCTTGGAACATTAAATGGAAAACCCAACAATTTGATTTAGGTTTTTCCTTCCATAGTTGGATTCCAAATAATGGGTTACAGTCTTTCTAAAAGCTGTGGCAAAAAATACTCATCTAAACAAAACCTGTACTAGCACAGAGTTGAAAACTTTTATCCCCTTTTAGAGTTTATGTAAAGTTATACTTGCAGCTAATAAAAAAAACATTTAATAGAAAAAAATTCGAGAATGGAACTGAATTTCTTTGAATCAAAAGGATAATCATGCCCCACGGCAAAATGAGAAAGGGTCCATTGAAAAAGGCACATTCGAAATTTTTTCAGTCGGTCTGTTTTGCATACTTCTATCCGAAAATTTGTAAATACTTTATAAAATGCTTTTAGTTTTGGTGCAATTTGTGTCGCCCATACTTTCGTAATTTCTCCTCAACTCGTCTCCCTTGGTTTCCATTTGTATCCCCGGTTTCCAATCTTCGCGGGGTAGGAGAGACGGCGGCTGTGGTCGCTCTGTGCCTATATGGACGAAAAACGCATGAGGTGGCATCATAGCGCGAGAAAGACTTTGATAAGTAAGCGTACGCTAATTCAAATGTGGATGATTCAAAGATGCGATCAGAGTGCACTGCACTTCACATGTGGATGTTTCTTTACTTAATGAAATCTTGGAATTAAAGAGTTTTAGTTAGAAGTTCCAATATTAGTGTGAAAGTATTCTAGAAACAAGAGAACTTCTTATATGGTTTTGAACAGGTGAAATTTGTCTTGTTTTCCAAAACACGTATGAAGATATGGTTTTGCACGATAGGGTGAATAATGCTTCATCATGAATATAAAAGAATTTAAAAAGCAAAAGTTTTCGTTATTTTGGCTGTCACTTGACGATGAAAGAAGCTATGGTTGTGCCCAGTTTGTGCTTTTCACTTTGTACTTTCATATATCTGTTGCTGTTGTTGTGACTGACCGAGTCCCCCGAGAGCTATGAAAAGGAAACCAGTCCTTAGGAGTTGAACAATCCGTCTGGAGAGTAGCTTGTTAAAAGCTCAATGCAGTTGAAACAATTTTAAACGAAAGTGTTTTTCATTTCTAGAAACAATTTCATCGGTCTACGGCAGTTTTGAGAAACAGACTGTTACTGTTTGATTAATAGCTTAGGAGTGCAAACAACGGGAATTCCAACTGAAGAGAATGAAACTAACTAAGAAATGTGGAAGTGTTGGGGCCGGAATCATATTCCAAAAAGTTGCAAAAACTGCAAATTTTAAAGAAATGAAACGAACAAGGAAACACTTCTGATTCTAGACAATTATGCCATCTTGAACCCGGAGGAGCATATGCTCAAATCATAAAAATAATTTTACGTGTTTTGTTGCAGGTTACTAATTGAAAAGAACAAAAAATCTAGCCAATCGGATTTTTACTGAGTTCTTCAATGTGTACCAAGTAACTGTCGTGGTAATGTGTTTTTCTTTTCTTAATTCTCCATCTTACAACTTATTTATATTAAAAACTGAAATACATATAAGTTTCGATTTTTTAAACAGTTATTCTCTGCGTGTGTGGCTCTGACATTTTACAAATGCTTGCTAAACAAAAATATGACTCCTTGGTGGATGTACACCAATTACAGTAATTTAGTAAATCAGGTTTTTACACAATAATTTTTCGCTACGTGAATTCCAAAAGACACGAATTCTGGAAAATCAACTATACACGTACACTTTTTCCTGATTGATCTTAATCACTTACCCAGAGGGTACCTGACAATTTATTATTGCCACAAAATTACTGCTTATCACAACAATTGGCGTTCACGGTTGACGAAAGGCTAGAATTTGCAACAGACAGTCTTCCCGCTTGCCCTTTTTTGTTATTGTTTCCCTTTGATTGTGACTTCGAAAAAACACGAATCATTTAAACTCCAATCTCAGAAACCTTATTTACGTTGTACTTTTGATTTTCAAGTGGTCTTCTCCGACCAACGAGCCGGCGCACTTTTTCAGAGGTGGAAAAGTTTTTCCGGCAATCTGACTCAAGCCTTGACGATAACGGAGCCGCTTTTTCAGCACCTCATTAGTTTCCAACAGCCTCTTCATTCACAAACAAGATACCTACCATCCAAGACCACCCTTTAGCTGCAGTCATGGAGATCGATCCCCAATATGTTCCATTCATAATTGGAGGGGGCATCGCCGGCCTCGTTTTGGGTATCATCGTTATTCTCTGCATCTTCTTCATCTACTGGTAAGTGTTGCGACAATTTGAAACATCATAACAAGTTGCAGTGGTGGGTTCAAGATTGGCTGCAAAAAGGAGCAAATCGTGAACGACGTTCCCAACACCAAGTTCACAAAGTACGCAGCTCCTAAACGCCCGTCGGTGAGTGACAGTTGTTTTAAAGAAACTTCTATATTTGCAGCTGGTAAAAATGGAAATGCCCGATCCATTGGAGCTGGTTGGTTTTTAGATGACTGGAGAATCCAAACGCAAACACTAGTGACTTTCTCCGAACAACACTCGTCAGCTTAAACGATTGTTTTAAGTTCGTATCTGTCTGCCGGTTCAAGTGTGAATAAAGTTGATTGCAAAATGTTCTCTTATTATACGATGTAGACAAAAGATGATTGAGAAAAGGAGATAGAAACATGATCACCGGTTAGAAAAAGATTTCAAGTGAAAAAATTGATCGATATACATACATGTCCCATAAATATTCATCCTATTCAAATTTGCCATCTATTCAGAGTCCGACCGGGCGACACTGCTTTCCCACGGTCCGCCAGGGAGACGCAATGCTCCTCTTCACCTACCCCTCACAGTGACCATTTATTTCCTATGGTGTCCAGTCGACGTTTTAATACAATACCTCAGATTTCACAGTTTTTGAGTGTTAGTTTTTTTTTAACTTTCTGACTTTGAAATATCAAAAGCATTTTCATCTTTTATTAGGAAACAACATTTTAGATGTTTCTGCCTAACTGTGAAAACGAAGAGGAATGCATTGAATTTCGCAGGATAAAGACCAAAGTTCTAGGAATAGGGTTGGCTTTGTTCATGTTCGTCTGTCTCGTCATCTGCGGAATGTACTAGTGAGCTAATTTAAATTCTATGAATCCACCCGAAATTTTTAGCGATCGATCGAATGGAGCAGAACAAGAAGAGGAGAAAATCAAGCGATACTCCATCAAAAGATCGAAATATACTTTAGTGAGTGTTTGCGATACAACTTGAAAAGTTTGGGTTTCATGCCCTATTGTACTCAATTGCCCATAAATTATAGTATATTTTCAGCTCGGAAAAGTGGACGACGAGCCCGTAATGGAAGAAACCGATAATTACTGATACCATTAGCGAAGAAAAAAGACGCAATTTTGTTAATTTTGTTGGTGATATTACATATGTCATTGTTATGTTTTTAATCTGCTGTTAATAAACTATTTTATTACAAAAGCTCTCGTTTTTGTGGTGTTTCAAAGAACAGAGACAAGCACGCCCATACACGCACGCACACATGCACACACGCACATACACGTACACATGCACACACATACACACATACACACACGCACAACACATACACACACGCACACACACGCCCACACATGCGCACACACGCACACAATAATCCTCACATCAAGAAAAACCACTAAATTGTGTTGGAATGTTTATAGGTGTTTGGTGAACTCGTAGTAGAGGGTGATGATGAGGGCGCCTCCAGTGGTCCTCAGAGAGTTTGCCACAGCTCCCTTGTAGAAACCAGCTGCTCCTTCGGACTTCAGGATTTTCGACCAGCAGTCTTTAGTTGACTTGTACTTTTTCTCTTGTTTTCCTGCTTCCATCATCAAGCGGCGCCGGACGGTGTCCAAGGGGTAACAGGTGAGGCTTGAGAGAACTAAGCATGTCTAAAATGGACATTATTTTTGTAGCTTTTTTGTTCCACCTGGGCTAGCAGAAACGTGACCGAGATATTGAGATCTTTAGGGTCTGTCCAGCTGGTCCGAACCGTGTCGAAGATTCCGAAGAAGACCGCTCGAGATGCCATGACAAACTGCATCGACGGCGAAAGTCCTCTGAAGTGGTTTTTATGTCTAACCACTTCCAATTGATGATACCTGTACCAGGCCGTTACTCCTTCAGCTTCTTGAATTTTCCATAAGCAGTCCATCATTCCTCGGTAGCGGCGGGATCCATCTCGTTTTGCGTCAACAGCAAGGCGGGTTCGGGCAAAGTCGAAGGGGTACAGTATGACAAGGGTTGTAGCTCCACCAAGTCCTCCAGAGATCACAGAGCCTAAACGAACAGATTTAAAGGCATTTAACTTTTCTTACCGGAAACAAATTGTTTAAACTGTGTATCCCTGCAGACGTTTCGGAGAAGAATCTTACGGTAGACATCACGGAAGGCAAAGTTCAGAGCATGGTTTGGGAAGCATCGGGCAACTCCGGCAGAATTTCCTCTCCACAGAGACAACCAACCCTAATTTATGGAGATGTACCGGAAGTGATAATTTCAAACCTGTTCCAGGGTGATTTTTTTGACGCAGTCGCGGATTCCGTTGTAACGAGAGACGGTGATTTCACCATTGTTTTGGAGCTGAACGGCTACCGTAACCAAGGTCAAAGGTTGAAAGCACCTGGAGAAGGAGCTTCACACGGTCGATTGGAGCGGTTGTGGTTTTGCTCACAGCGGCAGCCGATCCGCCAGCGAGGCACCTCATCATGGTATCGTAGCCAGACGTCGAGGGTTCGGACGCCATCTGAAAAGAAGCTATGCGTTATTCTTCTGGCAAAAATTCTAAAAACGGAAAGAAAACTATATGTCATTGTAAAGCAGTATTTTATCATATCATTATAAAGCAGTGTCTTCAAAAGGTGAACAATATATTGTTCGGGAGCTTAGATGAGTCAAAACTCTAATTTGGTCAAGCCATTTTTATGATTGAGAGAGATTATCTGAGGCATGGACCATCCCAAGCTGAGCAGTATTACTCACTTCGAATAAAAACCAAAATAACCGTTTAGCTCGGACAAAGTGTGCTTCGTCGCAGCTAGTTTTTCTGGCGCTTTAGAAGCTAGATATTTATTGAAAATGAAATTTCTGTCTCCGCATCAAAATTCTAAACAATGGATGCAATAGGAAAATGACCACTTCGGTTGGCGAATTGCAAATAAGATAATAAGAGACGTGCCAATAGAAACGTAACCAAAGGACCAGGTGTACTAGAACGCCATAGTCTAGCGGAGTAATTAGACAAACCACAGAACATCTGGTCAAACCCTGCGGTACAATAGGAACTGTATTGGCAGACCACCCGCAGCTTATCATTCGTAATGTTGTTTTGTAGGCATTTATACCAGTGGTTGCATCACTTTCCTCAAGGCTTAGCAAGGAACAGGAAGGAAGTGATCATCGCTTGTGGAAATGTTTGGTAGTGGAAATGAATTGCGAGGAAGGAGGGTTGCCCGAAATCTCGTGTGTTCCGATAAAAACCTTATCACAATGGGGTGATCTCAGACCTTGCGGTCGTCGATGAAGAAATTTTCCCGCGTGAAAGTCACGTAGCAACCAACTTTCTAAAATGTAAGGTTTTACCTGAACCCTGAAACTGTAGGTCTTGCAAAACTGCACGTAGGGATGTTTTTCCTGACCAATCGTCTAATGACGCAGGTGGACAGAACAGATTTTCGGGTTGTAAACATCAAATTCGGAAGAAAAACATTAACGGTTTTTGTAGACCCTCAGAAATCGGGAACAAACACGGAAATTTTACAAAAACATGGAATTGAAAACCGGATTTGGTTTTTATAGGATTTATGAAAAACAGTTTATTAGAATCATAGAAAATCTGTATTGATCAGATCAAAGTGCTATTAATATCCCAACGCAAACAATGGCGTTACTGCAATTAGCAGCGCTGCAGAGACAACTGTCCGCGCTAGCTGTGCACGTGAAATGGGCCTGAACCGCTTGTCCGAACCGGATCGTGACTCATACTTCACAAAAATCGTTTATAAACGTGATAAAAATGATCTAGGGGTATCGAAGGAGCAATGTCCTTTTCCGCTACGGTAGAATCATCGAAAGAACAAGTGCAAGAAGCCCAAAAAGGCGCTTGTGAACTGGTTCACGTGAAAGATGTCGTGGACAAGATGGGCCGATGCAGGGATGGCCGCTGCGTCAGCGACCCGCCGGTGGCGACAATTGCGAAATACATCAGCTGATCGCCGCTTAAAAGCTGCTTCACGGAGGAAATGTGTTTTGCCAAGTATTCATTGGAAAATAAATTGGGATCCGCTGCAAAAGGAAACAGGACTGTGAGTAAAGTTTGCGAAATAATGGTGATTTTGGGAAACAACATGAGAATGACACAGTTGGCCTCATGAAAGAACATGTTTACCAGGGTTTTATTGACAACAGCCAGGCGAACAGTCGGAAACCTTGTGCAACCTGAAGATCGGATAAACAGCTAAGGAATGTTACGAAGAAAGGTTACATCTGACTTATAGGTTAATCCATTTCATCTTTAGTTTCAAAATTCCGAGAAAACACAGTTTTCAGCCGGTTTGGAGAAGCAGACGTTTAAACAAGGAAGGCTGATGCAACTGCGAAACGAAAATCAAATGCGGAACAAGATGACGCAAGTTTCGGCAACGTGAAACGAGACCGCTGGGTCTCATATGCATAAATGCGTTGATTTATTTGTTTGTCTCTAGGTTTTGGGTTTGTTTTCCACCCGTGGATTTGATATGTTTAATGTTTTCCAGTGTTTGTTTCGTACATTACATAAAAATCAGAGCTAGTTTAAAAAGTCACTCAAAAATTTTCGACGTTGTATGGTTATTATGCACGGAAGGGGTGGGAAAGCAAGTTCAGATATAAATACCAAGTTTCTGATATAGTTTAGTGTTTTTTATAAGTCGAAATTACTCAATAACTTCAACGACCAGGTAGTGGAAATTCGAATCCCGAGCATTGGTAGCACAGGCAAAGAAGCTCATAGAGAATTATTAGTCTTTCAGTATAGGGCTCTGTTAAAGGCACACAACCACTTCCGCTATCTGAGTTTGTACCCTAAGAAATACCAAAATGTTTATAAGAAATAGGATAAATCCAAAAAATGGGAATCAGCTAAGTTTAGCTTACGAGAAAGTAATGAACATTTCGAGGAGAGCACGAGAAAAATTTCCAAACAAAAAAACCAAAGCTTCGATCCAAAAAATTTGATCGAAGGTTCCGATTACTTGGAGATACTGATTGGTGTTCGAATCAAAACTACAAAGTAGAAAACACGAGGGCATTCTACCAACTGCTTTCAGTTGTTGATAGTATTAAGTTTCAAAACCCACGTGTGCCCCAGCAATTGCAAACTTCCAATATAAAGCTTTATAAACAATAAATAAGTGAATCCACTTTCTACCGGTTCTTTTCCAGTGTTAGAATTTGTTTTAATATATTGCACAAATTATAATTATTAAGCAAATCCTGTTGCAAATGGCGTGAAGAGGGAAGATATCACTTGAAAATTACAGGTCCGTACTCTTGGGGACAATTTTACAGGAAGATCGAATTACGATGGCAGTGAGCACGATGAGGAAGAAGTGTGGTATGAGAAAGGAGTAGACGCCTTCAGTTGACATACACAGCCCCAGCTAGAGATCAGTGATTGAGGAGCGTGTAAAGAAGGGAATTTACCTGGTTGACGAGGAAATTGCGACCAAGCCAGTTTGTGGAAGACACGGCGTCAACGGGAATTATGAAGTCGTCTTGGTAGTCGTTCACTGAAAGACGTTGTTGTTGGATGAAACAGAGAGATCTCCCAGAAGATAAATAAGAATATGATTTTGATAATCTGAAAACTACTAAGGCAACCGTTTTTAGTTTCCAACTTTTTGAGAAAGTGTTTTTAACGCTAACGCATCACCGTTCCCCTTTACAAATCTGACTTCCCTTCACATTTGTCCTTTGGGTAATGAGTAGTTGTTTCGGCTAATTGAAGCAAAATGCGCAGTTCCGGTTAGTACTTGGGGAAAGTTCAAACTTCTTGGTACTCAATGCTCTCTATCACAGTCTCAACTAAATTACTTTTAACGTTTGCCACACAAAATGGGTAATAGTTAATTCACCAACGTCGGTCAAACGTTAACAACGCTCTCTTGCTGCTTAAATTGGCTGTTAAACATAAATTTTGCGAGTATCTCCAAATTTTCCGTGCAACCCAAGAACAACCTTGTAAGGGTGCATCCGAAAAAAGCCATGGCCGTACGACGACACCTCGTCCATCAAAGACAGATGGGTTCGTCGCCAGAAACACTACCATTTTCGTAGGGAAATGAGAAACCCTAAATCAAAGGCAGCAGGGCCCGCTCTCTTTGATCCTGCTATACATTTATACCAACCGTCTGCATCTATGCAAGCAAACCAATGGCAAGACAACCTTGTAGGAACCCGTCTTCCTTCCTCAGGGTTTCAGGCGCAGTTAACCACCATGTCACAATGCCATGCTTTGCACACTTTCTATTTGGAAGGGTCTGCAATACACACCTTCCAGAGCGATTTATTTGTTTGTTTTGTTTTTACGGGCTAGAATATTGAATCAGAGTGTACATAACTCATTCACTATAGTGCCAGTCTGTTCTTAAGCAATCCTCGTTACGAATGCACATTTTGAAAGCCCTTACCAGTTGTGCTATTGCCCTCTTCCTCCTCCACCAGAGCGTTGGAACGACGTCTTCTCGGTGGATCAGGGCAATTAGGAATCTGTAAATAACTTGTTTAGTAAATGTTGAGTTGTTTTCCAGTTTTCGGATAATGAGTAAACACGTCTTGCACCGGACACCAGCTTTAGTTAGAACGCTTAGTCTTTCCTTTCTCCAAACAGATGTTGCCCATACGCACCAGAGAAAGGTCACTTTGTGAAATAGTAAAAACTTCGTCAATGTGAAGGCTACGTTAATTTAAAACACGCATACTATGTGTGAATGCAATTTGCAAGTGCTGCAAAACGCTCAGGCCAAAAGCATATTTTAAATCCATCCTAACTAATAAAGATAAGTGTATCCTATTTCTGTCAGCCTACTTGCCAACGAAAGCATAAGCATGCATTGTTCTATAGTAATGTGCCAAAGAATTGTGAAGCAAGAGTTTTTGTTCAACATAAGCTGTTCGGGACTTTTCTGTTTTGTGGTTAACACTATCGTCTCCATTACCTCGCAGTATTCGCTGCCTGGTTCCTTCAGTTTAACAGTAATTTGACAGTCAAAGTACATGTTATCCCTGTCCGCATACTTGTAGACGTGAGCCTCCCTTCCTGCCATCAGATCAGTAGGATACTCCAGATTCGTCAATAGATACTTGTCCAAAGCGCACCTGAAAACAGGCCATCTCTCACAGAATAAACAGTTGATTAAGCGACCCGTTTCTCGCCGCTGGTCATTGTTTCCATTTCGACAGCCGGCTCGGCCACAAACAAACAACGAAAGCGCGAAAAGTGTACTCAGATCAAGGGGATTAGAAAACAAGGAAATGATGAGGATCTGTCTCGGCGACGAAAATAACCAACCCTTGTTCGTTGATGAGTTGTACACGGTCGCCGTTGCCATCATCCACGAAACACGAGTGAACTAGCATACAAAATGTGTTCTGTTGCTCAGCTTCACAAGTCCATTTGTGATATACCTAAAACAATATTTCAATTGTTTTAAATCAAACTAAATGGGTTGACCATATACGATCTCAATCAAACTCCATTATTTAGGGGTACGGATGCAGACTGGTCGATAAAATGTGACTTTTTTTGAATCTTCAAATCACGTTTTCAGTCCCTATTGAAATATTTTAGAATCCCCAGTAGCCTAGAGGTTTTGAAGTTCGTGCGATCCCTCCTATACCACACAACGATATTTTGATAAGCATTCATTATCACCACCACAAAAGCAAGACAGCAACATTTGGACCCTTAGACTAATATGGGAACATTGCAAAAGATTCCCAACATCCGCGCGAGGCCCCGAACTTTATGGAGCGTTTAAACTGTAATAGAGCCCATGTGAATGGGCAATAACCACGAGTAACTGATTTTTGCAAATGAGTAACATAAAGAAAAAAATCAGGCGCGTTTAATTGGATTTTATTTTTAATTTAGTTGATTCACTTACCATCTGACCAACTGTAGCGAAATGAACCGGAGGTCCGAATGGTGATCCATCCAGAACTTCATATCTACACACAGGCATGGGCAGCTGCTTTGTGTGAAGTGTAGGAGGTGGCATGCTGAAAAATGCCGTACCACATTTTATAACGTATACAACGTAGTAGTAAAATGTCTCCTACTACGTTTGATGCTGATGTGTTCCTCAGACTTTACTTAACACAGGTTTAACGAGATCAACTAGTGAGTACATACCCCAAATGCCTCAAAGAGTCTATGTAAACGTGTGCGTGCAAATGTGCGCTTGCCTTGTCCTCCTTACCTCACATCCACCTCTTTAATGAGTTTCCGATCCATTTCCATATAGAAACATTGCACTTTATAGATCTTGTCATATTTCGTGAGATAGTCCTGGCTGAAGGCGAGAATTAATTCGGTGGAGATGAAGAGGCCGCGGGGAGCAGTCTGAAAACAAGCGAAATCTTGGTCCCAAACAAAGCAGCAAATAGATCTTTTTCCGTGCGTTGTGTGGTCCGACCGGTCAATCGCCCCCGTATAAAAGAGCCATTTGATGACCGATTGCAAACAGCCGGTGCGCGAGCTCAATCAGTTCCTGGCTCCTTCATTCATTTAAATAGACGTTTCGAATCTCAATTTACATATTGTTTTAGAATGGCCATGCGGCTATTGTTGGTGTCTTCTCTGGCAATTTTAGGATCTTGTCAAGACTGGGGAGGCGGTATGGGAGGAGGAGGTTATGGTATGTTTCAAAACATTTTTCTTTATTTTCTTTTTTTTTTGTTGAACCCTTATGTTTTAGGCGGTGACGGTGGCTGGGGAGGAGGCGGAGGTGGCTTTGGAGGCGGAGGAGATATGGGAGGAGGTTACGGTGAGTCTAGTTAACAGTTGGACATATAAATGGTTTAGGAGGCTACGGTGGAGATGGCATGGGAGGAGGAGGCTATGGAGGAGACGGAGGATTTGGTCATTTTTTTCAGAGTACCTATAACCAATCTCATTTTAGGTGGCGGTTATGGAGGCGGTGGTTACGGAGGTGGTGGTAACATGGGAGGTAGGTCAAAGCTCATAACATAAACAAGTTTTTTCTAGGTTATGGAGGAGGTGGCTACGGTGGTGGTGGCTACGGAGGAGGAGGTGATATGGGCGGCGGCGGTTTCGGAGGCTACGGAGGAATGGGTGGTATGGGAGGAGTTGGTGGCTTTGGATCAAACCAAGGAGGTAAAATTAAAACCTCTCTCTTTTTAAATCGATAATTTCAGGAATGGGAGGAATGGGAGGCCAAGGAGGCATGGGAGGCTACGGAGGACAGCCCTACCCCGGCTACCCCATGCAATAATAGACCAAAATACATAATCATTGTACATATTCCCATGTTAATTAATAAATATTCACCGATGTTCTTCTTTCAACTCCGCAGTCTTTGAATCCCAAACGGAGAGAAGCACTTCGATCTCCTCGAATGGCCCCAGGAGGACTACGACAACGAGGGTCTTGAAGCCGATCCTTCACAAAGACTATCCCAGAAAATGGCGTTTTAGTCTCAAATCGAATCTAAAACAAAGTAATTTTTATACCATCCTGATACTACTTCGAAAAAATCTCCTGCACAATGAAGGATTGGATCTCCAACTACGCCATTGGCCGTTTGCGTTTTACCCAAATCCTGAACAAATTTTATTTGTATAGCTGGTTGTTAAACTTACTATATAGATAAGTAGTACTATAGCCAAATACAGTCGCATTGGGCTGAAATAAAATAAAAATGGGTATTGATTAATGTGGAATACAGCAATGAAGGATGCGAG
Organism: Oscheius myriophilus; assembly: GCA_964057215.1. Taxonomy (NCBI): domain Eukaryota; kingdom Metazoa; phylum Nematoda; class Chromadorea; order Rhabditida; family Rhabditidae; genus Oscheius; species Oscheius myriophilus. The sequence continues at coordinate 16,687,034 of OZ059907.1, forward strand.
CCATTGACCGCCAGACGTAGACAAGTGTGGCCCCTCTCGAACCAGAACTAGCCCCAACAGGCAATCACAGAATAACGAAGGCTATTTACAAAACGCGGCGGATTTCTGTTACGCAACCTACTGCCACTATATTTTTTGGCTTTACATCAGTATTATTGATTTACCGTTTGTAATGATGTTAACCTTTTCAAGAATTGTTTTTAAACAAATTTTGTCCGCTCTAGTTTATGACATTTATAAAGAACGTTGTTTAAAGAGATGATGGTTATAGAATACGTCTTCGAAGTTTCCCATTAATAAGTTGTTGCTTAACTTTTGCAGTCCTCCATTCCAAGTGCTTGAAAGATTCAATAGGTCATTTTTAAAATTTGGTATTCGATTCGTTACAACCAAATCAACAAAAACATGAGTTTGAGTTTCAACAATGCCTTTTTGTACTTTTTGGGGTCCTCGAAAATCTTGATGTTTCTTTGGAACTCATAAAAACTCTATAACGGTTGAAGCACCCTTAATTTTCGAAAAAAAAATATTAGTTTTCATGGAACTCTAATGTCGTAAAAGAGCTGAAATTGTGCCAATGAATGCAATTTGAAAAAAAAAAGAAGAAAAACTTTGAAGAAAAACGCATTCTGAGCTACATGTTCATATTTTCTCTCCGTTCCTCATGTGTATCTCAGGTTTTTTATTGGGTCACCTACACTATATGAAAGTCCATGGTAAGTTTGCCGAATCTTTAGAATGGAAAAATAAAAATCCTTGAGAAATTTCTCAAAATCTTTCACAAAAGTTTCAGTTAGGTCCTGCAGGCATTATCCTCTCTTTAAAATTTCCAGGGTTCACAGCAAATGAAAACTGATGCATAAAAACGGGGAACCAAAACAACTATTGCATGGTAATTCAATGTATTTTGGTATAAAACGTATAAAGTCCAATGTGAAGTTTGTCCAGTTAAGTGTTCGGATAAAGTATCTATATGCTCCCGCTCATCGCAATACAAAAGAGAAAATAGGTGCAACAGAATACAAACTTCGTTTTTTTACAGCATAAAATGGTATAATGTTTGATCAATAGTGAATATTGACCGAGGGGCAAACAACTGAAGGGTCAAGCGTTCGAATGGGCCCGGGAGATCTTTATGCGATATGAAACAAGATCGAATCGCCTTCCGATTATGACTAGGCGCGGGCGTGTAATGTCCCTAAAAACCAAACAGGGGCGCAGGAAAAGCATTCATTCAGAACAAAAATCTCAGTTGTCTTGAAAAGTACCCATGTCACCAACTGAACAATGATATCATGTTGATCACAGTCGACTTAAGTAGCATATGGCGTTTCAGTGAGTATCCCGCGGTCATCGGTAGGTTCTATGATAGTCGTCAGTGTACGAGTAATTAGAGTAGCCTCTGAATGAAAGCAGGAAGTTTTCTTTTTCAAGTTTACTTACGGCTTTTGCCTGGTATCGTAGGTGTCTGTAATGAACGAAGACATGTGATGATCCAATGGAGGCTCCACGACACTGAAATTTGGGTTTTAAACGGATCCCGCAAAAGAATAACTTTAGATAACAAAATTTGAGGTTTTTCTTTCATCATATAAATTGGTGTTACTCTGAGAGAAAGGCGTTCTTTTCTATTAAAATTGTTCTAATTCCAAAACCAAAGTCGGATGAACATCGCCGTTTTTAAAAAGATCGAAATTTTCCGTCAATTTTTTTCTCTGCTGCGTTTGTTGCAGACAGTTATTAGTTTTCATTCTTCATTGATTTTGATGGAATCTTTCGAAAGTTATTCGTTGCCGCCAGAGATCGCAAAACTGGTTTGATTTCGAGAAAGGGAGTTCCGTTTTGAAAGTCTACAAGGGTTTTGAAACTCACTACTTGGGATAGGAATGCATTCTGTTATAGAGATTGATGAGAGACGTTGATAAGAAGACAATGAATATCAAACAAAGGAGACTGACGAGCATGGCCATCCATGTTCCGTTCTGAAATACAATCTGTCGATTTTAAAAAATTTCAATTTACCAAAGGATCAACTGTGTAAGAGCAAAGAGCGGCTGTGGAATGCTCCGCCAGTTTTGAGATCGGTTTGCAGGACGAAATTTCCGTTTGCATCTGAACAATTAAAAAATCATATAAAAGATTTCGGTTGTTTACCTGTTCCTTCACATGCTGAACGTATTGGTCAACAAGAGATACGGTGCTGTTAAGCTCTTCTCTGGCAGCAACTTCAAAGTGAGTTTTTACATCCTCCATTAGAAGAGCTTGTGCATGACGGAGCTTCGAGAGCAAAGTAGAGACAGGGACTTGCATCTCGGAGAATCTGGAACAAATAAAAGGTTTTAAAGAGCTACTAAGTATCTTAATTAATTCAATTCAAGGGGGCCCATCAACGATTTTAGGATCCTTCTAAGTTTTTCGGGTTTTGTGTAAGATTTTGTACAAGATCCAGTGAGATTCCGTGGTTTATCACGGATTCTAAGGTTTGCATACTTTTGTGTGTTGAATCGTCTAGGGTAATTTAAAAAGAAGCCCGAAACAATTTGGATGTCATAGAATTCAAAGGTTCTTGTAACGTTTTCGAATTCGTCAAAAACGCTAGGATTAGAGGTTTGGGAGCTTAAAAAATGGATATGTTATTTAGTAGTTTTAACCCTCCAGGTGCATCAGTTTGCTGTAATCAACCGCAAACGGACAAAATTCCTGCGCTTCAAAATAAAATTGAGCTGCTACTCAAGGACGGTTAGCGACAAACTTCTATAAACATCAGTAGAAAACCAAACCCCTCAAGTTTTAGAGGAATCACAGAACCGACAAACCGAAGTTGAGCCACTTCAGTTGAAAAAAGTACCTACGTAACAACGAACTATGCTGAAAAGAACTTACTGCTTGTCCAAATCCGATACGTTTTGATAGAGCTCCATTATCTTCTTTCTCATTGGCATAGTGATTCTAAAGTCAATCTCCTCGATTTGTTCCAGAATCTGAAATTCCAAAAAAGTATTCAAAACCGCTACAAACATACCGAAGAAATGACTTTCGGCCGCCCTCCAGAATTTTCAATGCTTTCTTGGAAAGCCTTTGATTTAGCCGTGAGGTCCAACTCTTGAGCCAAAGATGCCAACTAAACAAGAGGTGAAACGAAAAAGGTGTTCAACCCACTTTGTTCAATGCGGAAGATCCAATTCGAGTGAGGTTTGCATCAGTTAGTTGTTCAAGAGCAGCTGCATCCTCTTCCGACAAAAGACCAGAGATGGGGTTGACTGGAGGGAGGTCGGAGAGCGACTTGGACAGAAACTCTTCCAACTGAGAATAGGCCTCCTTCTCGAAATCCTGAACAAAAACATTTTTCGTCTCTACCTGTTGTTATGTTACCTTCAGCTGATTAAGATGATACTTCTTGTCAAACTCGAAGATTTCGTAGAAAGTTTCATTACGACTACACGCCCTGGAAAAACAAACTTAAATGGAAGAAATGTGTTTGTTACCTTAGAACGTCGGCAGCAGTTCTTTTGTCTAGTAGAGTGTTAATTTCACTTTTCGAATCTTTCTTTGCCTTCCACATGTCAATGTACCTCTCCGCTAGCTAAAAATTTTGTTTTATACGACAAACATGGACCTTACAGATAGAACATCTGGGCGAGAAAGAGGATCTCTTAGAGGTTGGCACACAAGGTACGAAGTGTTTCCACCAAAGAAGAGTAGAACCGCGGCAAGTATGCTCAAAACGGTGAAAAGTGTAAGGGTGAGCCAGATTCCACTGAAATTGCAACATTTCATAAGCATGAAGAAAAACGTTTTGACTTACCATGAGTAGAACCGACTTCCGTTTGATCTTACACAACAATCATCATTGTAGTAGGTTGGTCTTCTTCCACAAATTCCAAAAATCAGGCCAAATAGGAAAATCGCAGCAAGCAAAACGAAAAATCCCGAGATTATAAGAGACACGATCCAGCTAAAATATGAATACAGACGAATTACTGACGCCGACTAACCTCAGTTTAGCATATCGCATGGCTGGGGTTTTCTTCTCGTCGGAGATGTTGGAAATGGTGTTGTAAAGCTCATCGAAGTTTATCTGAACCGTTCAAATGCAATTATGTTACGCATAATACAGGCTGTTTCTTTTTAAAAGATTTGCACTTATTTATTGAAATTATGTTGCATAGGGTGGTGGCTTTCAGTCTAAGAAGCGTTACCACCCAAAATATCTAATGTTCGGCCAATCCCGGTATGACCCAGCCTACTTTCTTTTTGTAATGTTTCGTTGAGAAGTAAAAATTTCCACAAAAACGCCTGATGAAACTTTGGCAAGCAAATAGAACGAACAATCAACACCCGTCACAATGCAAAGGCTGATATATTGTTCCCAAAAGCAAACGCCTTCAAACGGGAAAAATTTAATTTAGTGAATTAAAATTGTAAACTAGTGTCTAAAATATCTGTCTATTTTAGTTTGAACCTTCCCTTAGTGTGAAATGGCCTTTGAGAACCATACGGACCTGTCTTATCTGAGTTGAAATCGTCTCGGCGACCACGAAAAGATCGTCTCCAATTTGCCGCAACGTGTTGTGTGCCGCTAAAAACAAAGCTATCTCATCACGGCATCAGTCGGCTTACAGTGTATTTTAGAGTCAATTTCCCTCTGAAGAGAATCCTCAATGGAAGAAAATTGAGAAGTCGAAGCAGACAACGCCTTGGATATATTGGCATTGATGATCCTGTTCAGGGCCTCTTCATTGCTTGGTGGCAGTATTTTCTGAATCGAAGTAGAAAAACATTTTGAGTTATTCTACCGTATCCAACTTTAGATGTGAAGTCTGAACCGCAGAAAGAAGTTTTTCGGCCCTGTGACAAACTGCTTTTACTGCGTCGACATCGTTTTGCACACATTCCAAGAGTTCATCGGTTGCCGTTTTCTTCAAACGGGCGAATTCCACCTAAAACAGCTGATGAGTCATTTCTTTGTGAGTCAGGTAGTTTCGGTTTCGACGGGCACGGACACAGACAGTTTTGCGTTGGCGGAACGGGTGTTTCAAATGGGAAAGTTACCTCAAAACGAGCGGCGTCTTCATTGATTGACTGCACTTGGGAATGGAGATTCAACAAGACTTCTTGAACTTTTTCGGCATCTGAAAAATGTTTTTAGAATCATAAAAGACTGTGTGGTTGACAGGAGAATTTGAGGTTTCATTGAGACTCTCTCCGGCGGAAATCCTCTCCGGCGCTAATTCAAAGGGTGTATAGTTTTTGAGACACATTGTAGTTAAACCCCTCAAATTATTACTTTTCCTCTGTGAAACTATTGTTGAAGTTCAGCTTTTTTCAATTTGGAATACAGAACAAACACTGATGTAGTATAAATTGAGGCCCAAAACCTTATAGAGACTCCAGAAAGTAGTGACTACAATGAAAACCAAATAAGAATGTGTCCTTGTACACAGCCCGTGTACACCTCTATTATTGTTCTCACCCTTTTTGGGGGATTTCACTGATAAATGCATTTCTCAGTATATTTGTTTAAACATCGCCGACAAACTCGTGTTCATTTTACAGTCGCAAACAATGTTTTCGTTTTTGGGTCTAGCGGCGGATAATCCCGAACCGGTGTTTGTTCCCTAATTTTTGTTCTAATAAAAACATCCTCTCTGTGTCGCAACAGCGTTCATCTCAGAAACTCACTTGAACTGATGTTAAGAAGGGTGTCGATGGCTTGTGCACCTGTCAATTTCTTCACCCTGGTGACAACGTTTTGCCCAGCTTCTGCCAATTGGCTGTTCATCGACTTGTTCAAAGTTTGGTAGTCATCGATCAAGAGTTTTCGTATCCTCTGAAAAAAATTAGTTCAATTGTCGAAACGACCTTGAAGGTGCAAAAGGGGGTTCTTCGAACACACTTACCGTATCGGTGTCCCTCTTGTATAATTGTAGGTCATCCACACAATGGCTGAGACGATTCGGCAACTCGACGAGTCCGTACTGCGCGTACTGGGAACTTATTAAGACTGTCGCAGCAGCAAATCTGAAACACAATTTTCTATAAAAAGGGTTTTGTAATTGTAAAGCAATCTCTACACCAATGAACGCGGTATTTTTGCAACCTTCAGTACAAAACCCTCATTGTGCTACGCCTACAAAGATGTTTGACATTTTTCATTAAATGGTACGCAAATGAGACATTGTTGTGTCATAAATGTCGTTTTTACGTCCGCGGGCACCGTCTTTGTGCACTATGCAAAACATTTTATCTAGCGGTTGAAATGGGAATTTGAAGGCTATCTTTCAGGCAAAACAAAAATGGCTCTGGTTTTTGCGTACGCTCGAGAAATTCTGGGTTCATTAAAAATTGCGAATTTCACCAACTTCGCAACTAAGACTTTCCGTAACCAATAAGCTAGTACATTATTCCTTCTCGCATGTCCCCTCGCCTAGACCGGTCGCTGCTAAAATCGTCGGCGAGAATGTACAATAAGTGGACCGGTCCCTAAGTGAGAAAAATTAGGCATCGATAAGAAATGTGTTCAAGTGAAACGGTTATGCTTACACGTCGATTACGATGAATACGGCGATGAAGAGATTCAGACAGTTGCGTTTACAGCAATCCAGACGTTTATCAGTCGACGCCGTTTTGGAAGAAGTACAACAACAAAGACAACACCTGGGCAGAATTATATGAACTATTTGAAAAGTAAAGTTACCTGTACAAAATATACAAAATTGGGAATAATAGGCCGATGGCCAGTAGACTGCCGGCAAGAATTAGCCATCCCAACTGCCAGTTCAACCACTGAAAAAAAACGAGTATACTTATTTATGCAGCACTTCATTTCTCTACAAAAACGAATTTTCAAACGATTTTAACTTGTATCTCATTTTACTGCCACGGAAAAGGCGAAAAAGATGTTTTTAGAAAACTGTGCAAAAACGCATAGACAACGTACAATTTCTAGTCGTGTTACTTAGCATTTTTACGTCTAAAAGGGTATGACATTGTGTTAGGGATACTTTTTTTGTCTTTAGTTTATTGAAAAGCACTTGCTTCTCTTCCCTTCAAATTGTTGGAGCCTCTTCCCTCGTGATGAAACATTCTCCAGTCCCATTTGTTACAGCTTTTTCTAATTGCGCCCAGGTCATTAAATTTCTTGTTTGTTACAGCCTTTTCCTATCAATTTCCTCTTGGAATGAAGTACGACAACTCTCAAAAACAGCCTGTACGCAGAGTGTTTGCGTAGGTAAGCCCACAGGTTACGCAACATCTAAGACTGTGCTCAAAGGGCGCGTCGCGGTCCTCAAAGAGCGCCGCTCGGCCTGATCTCTCGCAATCAGTCACGCCCCATACGTTCCGATTCTCATGCTAATTTGACAAAGGAAATCGAATTGTGAAACGGTTCTTCTAAAAATGGAACAGGTCGTCGCCTTCCTGACACCATACACCGCGAAGAACAAAAAAGGGCGCGCGTATTGAATTTCCGGCTCGTGTGGTCCGATCGCAACAACAGGCCTATATCAGCCGCAATTGACTGTAATGCGAAGGGTGCGCTGGGGCGTTAAAACGTTATTGCGGTTACCCTAACCCTGGATGGGCGCGAGAGAAGTGGGGCAGAAAGATTATCCCCGCGGGGTTCCGGCAGCACTGATACACGCCGGCACCTTGCGCAATCTGGGTGAAATCGTGGGAACACGGCGGCAAAACAGGTGATCTTGGTATCGGTGTTACTAAATTCAACCTATGACGTTTCTTGAGAAGTTTTTTGAAACTCTACGAAAAATGAGTTCGAGTCACATATGTTATTCATGCCTTTGTCCTTTTCAACACGGAAAAGTGCAGCTTCTTTATCAGGTTTCCTTGGTTCAGATTTTTGGTGGTAAATCTGTATGTCTATAATTGTGAAATCGTGAATTTTAGGTAACATTTAAAAGATATACCGATTCTTTGTATTGTTACAGCAAAGTTAAACAAGCCCTAAAGAGTAACCTAAGTTTGGGTTTTTAAGGTGACATATGATAATCAAAATTTTGAAACATCTGGTTAAAAACAAAGATTGTTTTATTAAAACATTAGCTTTTGATTTGCCTAAATATCGTTCCAATCAAAATACATTTAGATAAAAATTAGATTCACGTAAAAAATAATTTCGAAGTAAGTAAGAAAGAATGGTTTTCAGTTTTACAAAAATGAAACGCAGACAGCTGGACTTTGATTTTCCATGTTCTCAAAACACCGAACTCAGGAAAATTCCATTTGTTTGTGGTCATTATTGTCGTATAGTTCCAGCAGGGGTAATTACCTCAGCCCCCGAGCACTAATCCTTATGTACAATAGTGGTAGTGATAAAGCGTGCGGTTGCACGGGTCACTTCCGATAATCTGTTGGCCGTCCGAGTTAGCCGAATGTACGTGAAATCGCACTCAAACAAAGCGACCGCTGATGACCACCAGGTCAGGGAAAAGACCACCCACCTCGTCATGCTTGGTTCGGAGGGAATTCTCCAACTCATTCCAATCCCCAGCCAACGCCTTGTTCGATAACAAATCTGAAAAATACACATGAATTCCCATTCTCCTGCTTCCTTGTTTTGTTTTCACACCCCAATCTACACAAGTTTTCTGACGCATAGGCGCGTAGTTGGGGAAAATCTAGTTTCGTGCGCCCTTTTTGGGGACAAGCATATGTCCGGAGACCTGCGGCGGTCAATCGGCGGCCACAGCGCGGCGTTGAGTGTTTGGCCAAAGCGATATCTGCGATTACCTCATTAGTACTACGCGCCTCGGATATATTTAATCAAGCTAACGACAACCAGACGATGGAGTCAGTCAACACCAGACAATGCCTGAGGGGAATGCGAATTTCAGACAATGGAAAGCGGAATTCATTTGAAAAATGACAAAACAATGAACGCTTTGAAACAAATCGATTTGCGGCGTCTAGAAAAATGCATTTAAGAACTTGTGCGAAAAGTTCTATGTGAAAATGAGCGAAAGGTAATATAATCTTAAAATTTTCCCGTTTACCCTTCCCAGTCAATAAAATGCAGTGAAACCGTATAAAAGAGTGGATCAATGCCGTTAGACGTTGGGAAATCGTGTCTGTCGGAAAAATAAAAACCGCACAAGGCTACGTGAAAGGCGCTGCCAGGTGACGCTTCCGCGTTGAAGGGCAGACGCCAGATGGAAAGATACGAAAGAAAATTTTAAAGAACTGGTACGTCTTTTAAAACAAAAAGTTGAAAACACTGACCTGTATGGGGAAATGGATTCGAAAGCCAGGTTATAACCTGATCAACTGCTTGATAATATAGATTTAGAGCTTTGTCTTCAACTTTTCCCTCCAGAAAAGCCCCGCATTTGTAGGGCTCTGAGGGGACGTAAGGGGCGAATTCCATGGCAAATGAGCCACTCAGAAGGAACAACGACCAGACCATTTACGAAGGTTTCATCTGAAATAGAGGAGTTTAAATGGGAAAAATCGAATGTTAAAGGCGGAAAACATAAGTACATCGTTAAAAACGTTAAAAGGTTATTGCACTTAAAGAAATGTGAAAAGGACAAAAGGATGAATCATTTAAGAAGGTAAAAGAAACATGAATAGTGAAGGTTAGTCATAAAGCTTTTAAATAGGAAACGTCATAATGAGTAATTTATTTAAACTTTCATGTGAAATTCTTGGGTAATTGAGAAGAAATAGTTGCGTAATTCCAGGCGCGGGCGGAAAGGCTTTCGTGTTCGTGTAACTGTGCACCGTCGACCTTCTTTGTCGCGGGGCGGGGCCTGGCCGCGCGCCAAACCAAAAGCGGAGCCGCCGCCGAGGCTCTTTCGCCGGTCGTGCTTGTTATCCTGTCGCGACAGCTGCAAAACAGCGAAAACGGCTTCCGACCACAGGAGAAAATGACATTTTTGAAGCGATCTTGACGCCGAAAAACGCTTCCGGTTGCTTCGGCGACGAAAACGATCATTTTCTGACGGCAGGGGTAAATTATTGCTACTTTTGGGCTCAAATCGTCACGAAAGTGGCTTAGTTGTCAAGAAAAAGCGATTAGCACGCGGGAAATTGTTTTGAACTGAAATTGTTTTGAAGCCCGAAGGGGGTGTGGAAATGGGAAAATTGTGTGATATTTGTGACCGTTTATAAGAGGTAATAAAATAACAAATTTTATCGAAAAGAACGTTCTCTGTGAATACATTGTACCTCGGCTGACGTGTTCGTAAAAATAAAGATTATGTTCGTCTCCGAGATCCATTTGGATCTCTCAATCTGCTAATGGATGCGCCGGCGAACATTTCGAGAGACGTTCAATTGGTTTCGAGAAACAGATGACAGATATCGCACGCGCTTGTCAGACCTGAATGTTATACATGGGAAAGAACTGCAGGCAAATTTACGTATTGCTCTGTATTGCGACAAAAAACATAATTTTTCTTAGAATGAATAACGCACAAAACTTTTTTCCCGCTTTTCCTCATAGATATGGCGATGTCATTTGAAACTACATTTTTTTTATGGTTGTGTTGAATTTTACAACATTCTAAAGCACACAATCAAAAGACTATTGTTTTGGAAAGCTAAATCAAATCGGAATTAAAATGGAAACTGAAACACTGCAACGAAACTATATTCATGTTACCGGGAAACGTGAACTTTTAATTACTTATTCGTGAAAACATTGTATGAAAATATTACATGTATGTCATTCAAAATATATAACTTTTTCAGCAACAGTCTATTATTTCTCTTGCTATTTAGTCGTCTGCTTTCGAAAACAATGGTTTGGTGAGTCACCCTGTAATCTGGCAGGAACGTTGGAAACAAATGAAAACTTCAATTTGTCAACGTTCAATCCAGCCAACAAAAATGAATTCCGAACGATATCAGTGAGAAATAATAAATGCGGCGCAAAATGTTCCACGTATTGGAAGAAATCGAAAATGTAAATGCGATTGGCGCTGGAAATTAGCAACACAATTTTAAAGGGGTATTTTTTCACGTTTGTACGGGTGCAATTGGTATATCGACTAAGTGTGGGTGGAAGAAGCCGTAGTGTTGTTGGTTAAGATCCACCCGTGGGAAACCGCACGCGCGTTCAGCGAAGGAGACAATCTGATGATGAAAGCTTGCTCAGTCGTGAAATTTGACTTTTTGCTAACTTTAATTTAATGAGATTTGCGCTGATGAAAAAAAAGTGATAAAAGGGTACATGTGTTTTCCTAGGCTTTTTCAAAGTTAGATTTCATTTCTTGAAATAACAATTAGAAAGTTCACGTTGCCCAAGTAACGGGGAAAAGTTCCAGTTGGTATATATCTTGAAAAACTGCACTGACTACCTCTATAGAACCGAGTGAAGTTTCTGAGGAATCGAACAACAATCTTAGTAAAATTTAGTGTCACCTGACAACAACATTTGTATTTTGTACGTCAAGCTGGAAATACGCATTCTGTGACGCATGCAAGCTACAATTCGTGGACGTGAGAGGCTGTTTGATCATGTGGTAATTGTTTAGAAATATAAACCGAAAGTGATGACTAAATTCTGAGAGTTTTGCGAATATCGAGATCTTCTGTGGTACTGAACCTTCGTTAAAAAAGTATTTTATTGAAAAACCAAGTATTTAATTTATCATGTTCAAGTCGGGTTTGTTTGTTAGGAAGAAAATAATGTGGTGGTCTATGTTTCAACAAAACCGTTAAAACATTGGACCATTTTATAAAACCACAAATTCTGTTGTACAATTAACTGCTAGCGTAACTAAGCTACTCTAACCCTGTTTTGACCAGAAAATAATTTAGCAGGGTTTTGCTATTAGTAAAACGAAAACGAAGATGGGTGATAAACAAAAAAAATGAAGAAAACACCGTTTTAGAGATATAGTTTTTAATGTACATAGAAGTTCTTGTTTATCACATACCGACTGCATTCCCTAACAACATTTACCCACTATTAATCTGTTCCTTCCGGGCTGAACACATGTATTGTGCTCCGCCGCACGGTGTTTACTCGAGACTTAGTCGTAGGTGGATGCTATCCGTTTTATTACACCCATTGCTCGCTTAATTGGTGTGCCTGTCGCGAAGCAAAAGGTCCCCACACCAATCTTTTCGATCACACGAGAATGTTTCTCAACTTTTGGTTCTTTTAGCTGGACTACATTCAAATTATCTTCGTTAATTTTTTGTTCAAAAGAAATCATATGTTCCGTCCCGATTTAGAAGTCATTGCAAAAATCTAATCGATTGCGTACATTTCCAGGTTATTCGCAAAACAAAAAGAATAGCAGATGTGTTGGACAAACTTCCCATCCAAAATAATGAGCCTTTCCGAATACTGGTATCAACCCCTGTAAACTGTTCAAAAACATTCGATAAATAGAACAAGAATCTCAAAGCACCGGAAATTATTAAGAGGGGTTTTTGACGAAACCATAAAAAAGTTCGCTTAACGAACAAGGCGGAATAGGTTGGCACTTCTGTTTTTCACCCGTTTTAGCGTTACCGATAAGGTTTGGGTAAACATATTTAATTTCCTGTTGTCGCTACAATGTTGTACCATACTGGCTTTGAAAAACAAGGCTTTAAACAATCCTGGAAAAGTCATGCTGTTTTGAGCTTTTTAAAAATGTTGTACATTACTTTAGAGCAAAACAAAATTTCAATTTTATCAATGGTGAATGGCGCGTTTCATCGCGTTTTAAAGAATTTTGGTTTCTTTTCAGTTTCCGCCGTATGCTAAAGATCACATTGGATGTTTACAATATTCGCGCAGCTGCCAATTTATCACAATAAGCATACCTTAGAACTCAGCTATTTCGAGCATTATGTTGCTTTTTCTACTCTCATATTTTTAACCAAAACGACGTAATGCGGTTTTCTCATGTACAAGAGTTGCGTTTTTCGTATATTAATTGGAACCGGCTTTTAAGCAACGTTAAAGCATCAATTAGTTATAGTTTGAATTTATAAACTTACATTCGAATAAAGCTACTTGGCGACCAGTGTCATTCCATTCCGGCTTGAAACCAGCTAATTTTGTGAGCCCCATCAAAAATTACCTTTTCTGACCCTTGTACTTTCCTCAAACAGAAGATCGGCTGTTCTTCTAGTACTCATAGTGCCTGCCCTCTAGGTGTAAAATTTAACCGAAATATCAATTTCAGGTCACGTTTTGTTATCCCAAGTTTGTTTTGCCGGCAGGTCTTTGAGCTACTCTCGATGTTTCCCTCACCCACGCCTTTTACACTCCCGTCCGATCAGCAACAACGGGGTCGCGATTAATCAAAGGGACCACAGATGCCAGGAGTGGCCGTGGGCGATACACTGGCAACACACTGCTTTTCACCCTGCCGACCCAGTCGCCGATGGTCTAAAAAAAAGATTCTCTCCGATTGACATTCGAACAGAAACATAACACATAGAGAGCTAATTGATAGCCAATTTCTTTCAACTCCTTTGAGTTTTTGAATTCAAAAGTTATATCCTCCAGACTTCTATTTCTAGACATTTTGTTCTTTCTACACTATGTGGGCACATATTTGTTATTTCAACTTTTACCTCATTCATTTTCAATATTCAATCAAAGTTGAGCCGCTGCTCAAATTATGCATTTTATTTTGTTTTAGTTCTTTTTATCTGATTTACAAAATGGTTTCCAATTTAATAAACCTTACTTTGCAGACAGGTAAAAATGGCCGACGTTGACAACCTTCGTTACGGAGGAGCCCAGTCCGATGAGACTGATGTGAGTTACATTTTGTTAAAGAGCTATTAACAAACAATATTTTCTTCTAAACTTTTATACCTTACAATGAAAATCTTTAGGATGCCGCTCGCAAGGCTCAGGAGCGTGAGGCCAAGAAGGCCGAGGTCCGCAGGCGCCTCGAGGAGGCCGGAAACAAGAAGAAGGCCAAGAAGGGTTTCCTCACCCCTGAGAGAAAGAAGAAGCTTAGGGTTACAAAATAATCAATAATTCAATACCCAAGAAAGTTTTCAGAAGCTTCTTATGCTTAAGGCTGCTGAGGACCTTAAAAGGCAGCAGCTGTTGAAGGAACAGGAGAGGGTTAAGATCCTTGCCCAGAGGACTATTGCCCTTCCTGATGTCGATTCCATCGATGACAAGGGTACTGTTGTTCTTTTTCCTGACTAAAATCATTTTTAGCCAAGCTGGAGGCTATCTACAACGACATGTTTGAGCGTGTGAAGAAGCTCGAGGAGGAGAAGTGGGAAATCAACCAGGTTGTCACTTCCCAGGACAGCACCATCAACACCCTCAACATTGAGGTTAACGACCTCCGCGGAAAATTGTAATCCAATGTTTCTTACTTGACAAAGGTATGTTTTCAGCGTCAAGCCCTCCCTGAAGAAGGTCTCCAAGTACGACAACAAGTTCAAGAAGATGGCTGAGGCCAAGCAGGTTTTTATTGAAAGTGAAATTGTACCTAATTTAAATCTTCAGGGCGAAGAGAAGAAGGCCAACTTCCGCGACAACCTCAAGGTCGTTAAGAAGGAGAACGTGATCACCCAGATTGCCAATGCCAACAAGGCAAGGGAGTCAATTAATGATAGAAAATAATGTGTTTCAGAAGAAGGCCGACAAGCCCGAGTGGTCCAAGAAGAAGGACGCCGCCAAGGAGGAGGAGCCCAAGGAGGAAGCCCCGGCCAAGGAGGAGGCCCCCGCTGAGCCCGGTTGGTTTTTTTTATTATTCTGGTTTTGTAGATGGAAATTCGTGTGTGCAATGAGATTCACACTTTTAATCAAACTAGATAATCCTATAAATCTTTTTTTGGAGAGATTGCTAAATCCAAAAAAATAAGTTTCAAAATGTTTGCCGTAGTAAATGCCAGAAATAGTCTTTTTTTTCTTCGGACCATTAGAAGCCATATTTTTTGAGTCATGATAATGTTAATCAAACGTCAGTGAAGTGAAAAGAGAAACAGCTAAATGAGTCAACGATGTTGTCAAATGTTGGTGAAACCTTCAAAATGACTTTTTTCAGCCGCGGATGAGGAGGTGGTCGAAGAGGAGGAGGGAGAGGAGGAAGAGGAAGAGGAGGAGGAGTAAACTCTCAGCCTATTTTCTAATTCAACTCAAAATAGCTTTATTCACGGTATCCTTCGGCTGAAGGAGAATATTCCTAATCCTGTAGAATTTCCTCATGCCGTAGTTTCA
This sequence comes from Oscheius myriophilus, assembly GCA_964057215.1. Classification (NCBI taxonomy): domain Eukaryota; kingdom Metazoa; phylum Nematoda; class Chromadorea; order Rhabditida; family Rhabditidae; genus Oscheius; species Oscheius myriophilus. The sequence continues at coordinate 16,702,188 of OZ059907.1, forward strand.
GCCTCGGCTGAACCGTCTTCCAACGCCTTTTCCAGCCTAAACGTCATGTATTTGTTTGTAATGATTGCCTTCCCGTTTGTGCCTTACGTCTCTCACAGCAAGTATTTCCTTGCTTGAGAACTTTCCCGGTTTTAACCAACTATACAGTCATTTTGCTGCGTGTTCCTTTTAACCCCTCCCCTAATGGATGTCATATTTGCTCAAGAAACTAAATAAAGGTTTTAAAAAACTTACGTCTTGCGGTAGACTCGGCTACGGTAGAAGAGGAAAATTCCGAGGAGAGTTGCGGTGAAACAGACCAAACCGAGCACGATGTAGCGGCGTTTGCGCAAGATTTCTTGGTTTCTATGATCGTACTGGAAAAATAGCCCATGTTTTGAAACAAACTTCTTACTAACCTTTGAAGGGATAAGACGAGTAGTATTTTCAACCCCTTCACCTTCGAGAACCTCTCCCATAGGACTAGGCATCGGTTCCTGAAATAATTGTTGACACATTAAAACAAACTGATTCTACCTCGCTGATCATCTCGACCAAGTCTCTCCACGTTCCTACAAAGTACTTCTTGCCGTTGATCAAGTCGAATTCCAGCTGAAAACAGCATATCAGTTCATACGTATGAAAATTTTAGAGCTTCGCATATTAGTGCCCAGGCGAAAAATTTAGAGAGGAAATCTTAAAAATTGAACTCGTGTATATGAAAAAGATAGGGTAGTCCTACGTGTCTATGACATGCTAACTGAATAAACCTCGAGACCATAAGAAAAATACTTTTTTGTCTTCACGTTGACAGTATCCATCTAAGACAGAAATAAATACACTACCCCTTATTTAAATTTCTAACCACATCTTTTGAAGGGCAAGGAAACGATTACCCTTACCCCAAAGTTAAGTTTACTCACATCAGTAGAAGCGCTCATTGTTTTAGGAAAAGCCAGGATGAGTCGCTCATTGAAATGCCACTTTCCAGTACAATCGTCATAGGCTTTTTTCCTGAAAACCAATAAAATCACTGAAATTATAGAAACATACGGGCGAATGACAAAGACGTAGACTTTGGGCGATCCGCGGACGATGTTGTTCACCATATCCTCCAGTTTAGAACACATATTCTGAGCGATGTAGTGGCGCTTCTTCATGACAACCGAAACAGATGGAATAAGAGCTCCAAATGTCTTCATTCCCTGTAAACTTGATCTAACTCTTAAAGGGGACGAAATTACCGAATGAGCCACTGCCGCAAAGGTATTCTCAGTTCGATCAGGGTAGATGATGGTGACGCTGAATGAAGACGCGCACACGTAAAATGGCAAAAGAAGGAAAATTGTAGAGAAACGCATCTGAATTGTCACATTAACAAAGTTAGCGAAACCGAATTTTGTAATCACAAAAAATATCGGACCCTTTTTTAGAACTTGAATTTTTTGTGTACCAAATTTGACAAGACTTGACAAGACGAAAAAGATCAGAGGATTTTGTGGAAGTTCACTTTGAATTGCTAAAAAAACGGGGGGAAAATCTTTTCTGTAGCGTTTCGTACGGCGTGCAAGAGAGGAATGCTACAGAAAACGGCCATTTTGTCATTAATCGCCTGCCGGATCCATTTGCTAAAACATTACAAACTGTGAATCAAGAAAAAAGTGGTAAATGGCTTTCAGAAAACGCGTGATCTTAAACATCAATCGACTAAATTTAGACCACGTACCAAATGTAAAATTCTTTTCACAATGGGAAGAAAAGAGAATAAATATAAGTTACTCCTCTGAAAAACGATTTTCGTCAAATAAACTGATGGTGTAATTCCAAGGTGTATGTTATTCAAACAGTCTCATTGATCACGAAATGATTCCAGAATTTCGCTTATTGGGAAATCGCCGCGAACTATTTTGCACGGTACTGAATAACCGATGATGAATCAGAAACTTCGTCTTAAATACGGAAGTGTCACGTTTGCACCCACACAAACGGCATAACTTTACTATTTATAACAAACGACAATAATTAAATCTCAAAATTCTCTCTGAAAAGTAACGCTATTCCTGTGGGTACATATGTAAACATTATAAAAAAAAGTTTACTCCGCGATTGCTGAATTTCATTGAAATGTTTGCAGTGTGAAAGTATGTATTCAATAATCATGGAGTGAACAATTCAACAAACAATTTTTCTTTACGAAAATCCTAATCTTGCAGTTCGAATATTCTTATAATTCCTGTTTGGAAAATTTTAGTTTTCATGGGTTCTCAAAGCAATTCAGGTAGAAGACTTCCAAGATTGCATGAATACTTGGCGTGTTAGCACATACATATCACCCGAATACCTCTACTTTTTTACACTCAAAAGAACAAGACTTCGCCATTCGAATGGCAACACGGCTAACCACGTTTGTTAAATTTAACAATTGTTTCTCGTCGTGATGGAAATTTTTTACACCTTTGACTCTCAAAATGTTTTTGATTTTTTTTGTCGTTGTACTTGTAAAGCTTTCCCGCACAATTTTCAACCGAAACATATTTATTGCACAGAACAGTAAAAATGAACCACAGCGTAGTAACTTATTTGTTCATTCCGTTGCTTCACCGTTTTCCACATTTGTGATAATCACAGTACCCACTTGCCTAAAATTTTATGTTTGGTTTTCTTTAACTTATGTTGACATACAGTTCTTCCGTATTAGGTAGACAACAACCCTTGACACAAAGCCAAAAGATACAAAAGATTAAACCTATTGGGAATCATACCCGACGTGTGTAAGTGACAGTTGATGTAGTATAAGTGATAACAGTCTGAAAATCTCAAAATGAAATTATCTTTCAAAACAAGACTTTAAATTTTGAAAATAAATTACATATTTTCATTTGCCTACCTGCGTTTCGTAATCGGAATCTGCATATCTTCCAGATGCATAGAATGCACCTTCAGGATAAATTCTGCGTGCGTACTCAAACTAAAGTAGAAGAATAAGTAGGTTAGGTAAATAAAATACTTTCACAATGGCTTCGGCTATCTCGAGCCAGGTAGCATTGCAACAGGGCTTTTCATTTGATAATGAAATTGAAAGCTGAAATCTAGAAGTTTTTGTCGATCACAACCTAAACCTTTCTCGTCCCATTTAAAGGTTTTACCAGAAGTGCACGGCAGTCTAAGCTCTTAATTTGCATCCGAAATCAAGGCAAGACAAAGACGTATCTCTTTAATATATCTTTTACTTTATACATATCATTCATTGGAGAATGTTGAAACGACACGGTAATTTTGGCATGTAAAAATATTTTTGCCATTGAACGAAGCTATTGCTCAAAGAATTTTTTTCTGATTGTCCAAGTCAAATGTATAAACGTATAGACGTTTCGATAAACATTCGGTTCAATAATAAAGGTGTGGGTGTCGTCGACGTTTTTGTTGTTAGTATGTGTCGAAGGACATTCTATTAGACTGTCGTTCACTCCTCTAAAGAAGAGTTTGTTAGAAGAAATTGGTAACAGGTATTGAACAACTTCTTCACCCTGAAACAAGGAGTAACTTTTTCTCTGGTATTTTCAAAACACATTTTCATTATCATATTTGGGCTGTTTGGAACTAGGATTTATTTATACTGGTAAAAGTTAGATAACCAGTGATTTTGAAAGAATTTGATGAACTCGTAGTACCTTTCTCGCTACAGCAGCCGCAAGCTCATCATTCAATGGATAAATAATGTTCACGTTGAATGGAGAAACGCACTTTACCAACATCCACAAAAACATGTAAAGCATCCTCTTTCTGAAATTGGTGAAAGGTGTAGAAAAATTGGAAGCGTACTGCCAGGTGAAACATGAAAAGCTAAATGTGTTCTTCAAAAAAAGAAAAACCAATTTGCTGTTGGTTTGAATAGCAGAGAGTCATCTTAAGATGCAATATTGCAGAGATTGGCGTCCTCAGAAGACCAAAGGGTAACAGAGCCATTTTTATCATAATTTTGACTGATTTGTTGTGCAGTAAGTTTTGCAAAGCCAACACACACGAGCTTTGTGATGTTAACCTGTAGAAGGTGGCAACTTTTTGTTTTTAGTACACATACATAGAAAGAAAAATGTAGAAAGTCATGGTGAAACATTCTCTTTTTCTTTTTCAAGTGAAATGTTATACGAAAAAATGATCTGGACTGATTTAGACCACCCAATTATATACTGAATTGAGACAAACAAGAAGATAGGAAACAGATGACAGACGCTTGACACAATAACTTTTGCAGGAAACATCTGCATTCACTAATATACAGGCTATTTTCGTTAGGCTGAAAGAGCAAAGAATGATCTTCAGGAAACTACACAAGTCAATAAGAAATGTGGCTGTCGCAAGTCGTCACGCCGACAGTGGAAATAATTGTAAGTGTATTACACATTTTCAACACAAATAATGATTTCATAATCAATATGCTACCAATAAAAATCACATAACCAAATCACTCGTCACCGATCGCTTGATAGAGGACTTCACACTTTCATCTCTGTTTCAGTCGTTGGTCCGGCAGTTTCCTCTCTGAAACACGGTATGGTTGTAATTGAAAAAGGAAAACTCACTCGTCTTTTCCGCGCTTGCAGCAGTAATAGATGCAGGCAATAATGGCACCGACAGGAATAACTGTAAAGTGACCGCGTGAGCCTCCTTCCTGAATTATTCCGATAAGTTTGTTATTTTTTTGTTTATGATTATGGGGAAAAATTGCTAGGATTTCTTTTTGGACAATCAAACAACACATTCAATTGTCGTAACAGAAATTTCGGCTTACCTGTACTGTTTCTACTTTAACGACGTATTCAGTATCACTGATGTTCCCTCTATAATGATCTTTTGGCTCAGGTGTTTCCTAAAAATAGAATTTTATTTTTAACGCAAAAGTAAACTTCGTAAATCCTTGAAACCATATCCATCCAGGTTCCATTAAACAGTTTTGTTCCGTTCAAATATGCGATTACGAACTGCAAAACAAAGGAAGTTAGAAAGTTAAAAGAACCCACATTTGTTGACTGTTCAATGGGTTGAGCCAAAAATAAACGATCGCTTGATTTCCAAGAGGAATAACAGATATTTACGTTTCCCTCGCTGAAAAAATGTTGTGAATTGTTAAATAAAAACGTACGGTTCAATGACAAAAATATATCCTTTTGGAGTTTCCGTTGTTATGTTTTTGATCAATTTTCCTACGTAGGAACAAAATGGTTTTTTGTATTTTCGACCGTTGGTGAAAAGTTGATTTCCTGAGGAAGGGAATAGCTCGTAGAAGGCCATTAAGCCCTGAAAAAACAATAGTGCTTTTTGAAAAAAGCAGATTTGAAAAAAAAATCTTACGTTTTTCGCCATGTCATCGTACTTTTCACCGCTTGTAATCGGGAAAATATAGTCCACATGAATTGTTGAAAAACTGGCAGCAAAACACAATAATAAAAACAGTATATACACCATTCGGAGCTGAAAAAGGGTTTTGAAACGAAAACGGCGGGAATTTTGAGATTGAAAATTTTTCGGAGAATCTTTTAAGAAATATAAGTTTCATCATGATAAGGGGGTTAAAGCAATGTATTGTGTTTTAATTCAGAACAAATTGTGGACAACAACTGAAGAAACGGCGTTTGCGTTTAATGACTGACTCCATCGGCGACTTCACAAAACGTGAAATACAAAAGCCTTGCGGAGGTCACAAGGTCGCCCAGAAAATGCCGATGTCTCTGCACTGCAAACCCAGTTTTGTGACTTGTTTCGAAATCTGAAGCAATTGTCTCAGGTCCGATTGCGGATGCTCATCATCCATTTAGTGAAATCATAATTTGATAACCTAAAAATTCAAAGAGTCGTTTCTTAGTAATGAAAAAAAAGAATCTAAGGAAAATTGTTTAAAATGTTGGGGATAGTGGTGTTGTCTATACATGTTCTACGTATATTGTTTTCTAAAAGCAAAAACTGTGACCGTGAGAATTAGGCAAAAAATATATGGCCAAATTTGACAATTTGATCACAGAAAAGTAACGAAGAAGCGATTGATGTCGCTAAATGTTTTATTAGGTTTTCACAAACTTGCATTTAGCAGAAACCATCATCCCATGTCCGGTGTTACACCGTGTTTGCGGAAATACAGTTTGTAATAGTTGACGCTTGTGGGCCAAAATTGACCAACTTCGCACAGTACTATTTTCATGCAAACGTCGGAAGACACATTTGGAATTGTGTAAAAAGTTGAAGTCATTGAGCGAAAAGACGAACAACTCGTGCTGTGGAACATGTTAGCTCAATCACGATAAAGACTGAGTACCAGGAATGCTTAAACAAAAATGAAATTCCACGTTTATTGTTTTCAACAAAAAAAAACATTTTCAAGTTTAATAAGTCTCAATATTCTAGCGGAGAACAAGTCTTCAGGCTTTCATCTCAGTTTGATTAGTTCCTTCAGCATTTTCCTCTCTGAAATACATTTTTAAAGCAATCCTTTTTTGATTTCTGATTTAAGTTGTTGGAAATGAAAACTTACTCGTTTGAGTGTAGACACCCGCACCTGCAGCAATAATAAATGGCAGCCAAAATTGCACCGATAGGTACAAAAACGAAGTGACCTTTAGTGTGCGTAACAATCTATAAACACGTCTTTTTTTCTATTTGTATGGATTGTTTAAAACATTATTATGAGTTGGCAGAATGCCCTGTTATCAGCAAAGTAGTAGCTTTGGGCCTACTGTGGCAACAATTTTCTTACCGTGTCTATAGATTTCTCCTCAGTGTACTCAAGGTCGCTAACATTTCCTCGAACATGGTCCTTGGGTTCAGGAGTATCCTCAATAAGTATTCTTTTATTTCACAAAAACTTTCCAAAAAAAACCTCGTAGATCTTTGCAACCAAATCCCCCCAATCGCCCCTGAGCCCCGTTATTCCATTGAAGTTGGCAAAGATGTACTGAAAAACCATAGACTGATTATATGTTCTAATACAAACCTTGGTATTGTTGTTAATCGGTTCAACAGTGAACAAGCGATCGTTCGATTTCCAGTCATTAGAACACATATCTACGCTTTCAACACTAAATTTTTGATTTTTTAAGTATTCAAAAACATACGATTCAGTGAGGATGAAAACGTAAGCAGTGGGAGTTTCGGTTGTAATATTTTGAACCAACTTTCCTACGTATTCGCAGAATGTTACATCAGGAATATCGTAGGCTCGACCCCTGGTCCGAAATTTGTCGACCGAAGACGGGAATAATTCATAGAATGCGTTCAAGCCCTGGAAATATGTCAGTTGGTGAAATAAATGTGTTTGATCGTGAATTGTTGCTATTGCTTTTTGTATTTGCTAGTGCTTTTTGTACCCTTTTATTGCTAATTGTATTTGGCAATGTTATCGAAATGGAAAACATGTTTGTTTTTGCAATTGCTTTAATCGCAAGCAGAAAAAACTCACTTGTCGTTGGATTCCTTCGAAAACTTTCTTTTCCAGGGGGTAGATGATATGGACATCAATAGTTGATCCAATCACCAAGAAACACAACAAAAGAACTACTCTATGCACCATACTGAAATTTCAAACACTCAGTTGTGCCGTTCTTAAAGTCCAAACAAACTAAAAAAAAACGAAATATGTTAAAAAAAAAAAAAAAACATTTATGATATGACATGGGCGTAAACTGATATTTTCTCGAAAGTGAAGCCAAACATTTGGAAGTCAATTCAAACGGGCGAATCTTTAAATGAATTTCTACGCGAAACCTTACCAAAAAACAGGAATACCAGAGACGCCTCCTGTCTACGAAGGTCACAAGGTCACTCAGAGAATAGCGCCGATGCTGCAAAAGGAAAGAAGTTTTGTGACATCTTTTTGACCAGACATTGCGCAACTTTACGATTTTTTGGAATTTAACAATGCTTGGGGTATACATTTTTTGACATCTTCTGAATTGCGCAGTCGCATGACAAGAATGTCATTTTTTTTTTGTAAAAACATTCAACCATTACAAAGTATTTACCTTTCTTCTGTTAGAAAAAACGCAACCTTGACAATGACCTAACTAACTTACATACACCTCATCCTAAGCCTGACAAATACTCATGACCTCCAGCATACTCGGATTTGTCGAAGGTCCTACCCTTCTAAGCCCAAGCCGGACAACTTTTCCTTAGGACCTGACCATGGACCTTCAGGACCATGAACCTTCAGGACCTGGCTATGGACCTTCAGAACCTAACTATGGACCTTCAGAACCTGATCATGGACCTTCACGACCGGACCATGGACCTTCTGGATCTGAATATGGACCTTCAGGACCCGATCATGGACCTTCAGGACCGGACAATGGGCATTTAGGACCTGACTATGGACCTTCATGACCCGAGCATGGACCTTCAGGACCGGACAATGGCCAATTAGGACCTGACTATGGACCTTCAGGACCATGGACCTTCATGACCTGACTATGGACCTTCAGGACCTAACTATGGACCTTCAGAACCTGATCATGGACCTTCACGACTGGACCATGGATCTTCTGGACCTTCAGGATCTGACTATGGACCTTCTGGACCTGAATATGGACCTTCAGAACCGGACCATGGACCTTCAGGACCGGACAATGGGCATTTATGACCTGACTATGGACATTCAGGACCATGGATCTTCAGGACCATGGACCTTTAAGACCCGATATGGACCTTCATGACCTGACAATGAACCTTCATAACCGGACCATGAACCTTCTTCATGACCTGACCATGGACCTTCAGGACCATGGTCCTGCAAGACCTGACTATGGTCCTTCAGGACCTGACTGTGGACCTGACTGTGACGATTCGGATGGCTTTGATGGATCTGATGGGGGATGATGGGGGAGACACATGACTACCCTTCACCTGGTTACAAACCAATCAACTCTGGACCTGACTGTTTTCCTCATGGACCCGACTACGAACCCGGACCTAAGCTCCCCCCCCCCCGCCTCCCCGGCCACCTGAACCTAAACTTCATCCTAAGCCTGATAACTACCCATTACCTTCAGCATATTCGGACTCATCGAAGCCAAGCTTTGACCTTCTCAGCCAAAGCCCGACCGCTTTTCTTCTTCTTTCAGTACCTTTTTTAAACGTTAGAAAAGTACATTTTCAAACGAGATATGAAATTTACCTTAACGGCTCCTTAAGGACCTAAAGGTTTCCACATTCGAAAAGAGGTATGTTTTGCGACTTATCAGGTCCTAACCAACTAATTTTCACCATTTCAGCCACATCTATTTTTACCAGGTCCGCCTCATTGTCGACCCTCACAGATTTTGCGTCTTTTACCCCCCATTAGATATAAGCTTGATATTACGGCAGATCGCCAAAAAATATGGATACTATTGCATCAAGGGGGGGGGTCCGCAAGGAATGTAAACTTTCAAGCTACTGCTACTTTGCAATACACATCATGCAACCGAAGTACTAGGATCACTCTCATAAAAACACATTATATTACACATTAAGCCGTTCAGCATAAAACAGAACATAAAGAGACCGATTTGATATAGAAATTCAAAGCCAACAAAGATAATGTAAGAGTTCATTACCAAACTTATGTGTTCTTCTTAAAACGCGGTAAAAAAAAATAATACAGTTTTATTTGACACTTTATTATTAAAGCAAATGATGTATGTAGGCACAATAACGCTTTTGAAATAGATCTACGATTTTCATTCGAGGTTGAGCTGGAAGATTGTCATTTTCTCCCCTGAAACAGACTTTAAACAAGAAATGTTTAAAATTTTATAAAACTTTTAAAAAACAACATACTCCTTTCAGTGAAGGTTCCTGAACCAATACCAAAGGACGACCAAAATAGCACCAATAGGGGCAATAACATAGTGAGTGCGGGATGAACCAGAATACCCAGTAACCTGAAAATAAAAAGTGTTTATATTGAATTTTTGATATAGAAAAAAATACTTATATTTTTCGTTAAAACATGAAATTTCAAAAATAAACCTAGAATGTAATTGCAAAAACAAAAGAAAAGCAGGTTTTGTGATGTGCATGGAATGTACATTTTTGCTTAGCATGAATGGCTCACGCTGATCTAAGCAAGTATATATCTTCACAGTCACAAAATTGGTCTGGTGACTTGCTTACGGTGTTTTTCTCCATGATGTAAACCATGCTGCTAATATTTCCTCTCACATGACCCTTAGGCTCAGGTGTCTCCTAAACGAATGTATAATATTTCAAATGCAAAAACCTCATAAATCTTGTTAACAAAATCCTTCCAATTTCCTTTAAATACTGTGTTGCCATTGAAAGGAGCAAAGATAATCTTAAAAACGTTGTCCTGTATAGTTGTTTAAATAGAAAACCTCCTGTTATTAATCGGTTGAACAGTGAACAAACGATCATTCGTTTTCCAGTCGTAAGAACATATTTCAAGCTTTTAAAAGCTGAAAAACACGTCCGCACGTATGTCGAAAACAACATACGTGTGTGTATTTATGGAAATTTAAGGTTTTGGAGTAGTGGCCGTAAAACTTTCAACTAAATTTCCCACATATTCACAAAACTCCGATTTATTCGTAGTAGCGACCATAAGAACTCATATTGGCATAAGAAGAAGTGAAGTACTCGATGAATGCAAACAGGCCCTGAAAACAAGTAATTCTGGGAAAACGTCTCTGACCATTACTGCAATTCTTCTATATTTCTAAAAGCTTTGGTGCATAAGACTTAAATAAAAATATATTTCTTATTGTTTGGTTCGCAAAATCCAAATTTTACTACAGCTTTCAAAAACAAATTTTCCTGGAAAACTCACGTCTTTTGCGATGCCGGTGGAAATTGGCTCCTGTACACGGTGAATGAAAATAATATGAATGGCCGAACCATTCACAAAGAAAAACAATAGAATAAGAATTTTATACAACATTCTGCAACTTATGCAGTGCAGCTGCAAAGCTTTTATCATTAGAGGGCAAAATACCGTAGAAGACCCGGTTTTCAAACTGGATTCAATTATAAACATACCAAATATAAAGTAATGAAGATATTTTGGCAAAAGAGAGTTTATATTTGCCAGAAAAAATGCCGGGCGTTTAGGAGAGCTCTAAATAAAAACATTCCCCGCTGAAGTTTTAGACGGCTATACAAAATTTTGCAGAAAAAAGGTATTGAGGAAAACGCCTCGTTTTTACGAAGGTCAAAAGGCAGCGCAAACAACAACTAAAAATGCAAAAAAGAAGCGCTGTAAAAGAAATTAAAAAAATTTTCAAATCATGCGAATCCTTTTTTTCGCAAAATACGCAAAATCACCTTTTTGCATTTTGTAATACTTGCAACTTTCCTTTGTTTTTTTTCTTCTTTAAAAGATTTTTAAAAAAAATTAATGCTTTCCTAAACATGAGCCTAGTGTAATTTAATACAACAAACTCATCTAAAGTTAAAAGTTTAAAAAAAAAACTGTACTTAACCGTAGATTTCAACTCTCAACCCATTCCATTGTAATCATTGAACCAAAGTCATGGAGTAAAACTTAAAGATACATTTTTATTATGTAGTGTGATCATTTTTCCATAGTAGTCGATTAAGTCAAACCCATGCAAAAAGATACTTGAAAAATATGTTTTATACAAGTCAGAAAAAATTATGATCCCGTAAATCAAGTTCTTTAAATTCGGAAGTATGCACTTTTTGACATTAGTCTACCCTTTTCCTCGTCGCGACGAATTTCCCATTAGTCAAAAAATAGCACCAATCAGCACTATTCAGCGACAAATTTGCAGTGATTGGCCTTGAAAGTCGGGACACAACACTTTCAACAAACAGCGTCACCCGACATGCTTGAGCGACCCTTCTGGGAATTTACGAGTCTTCAGCATAAATAGAATAGCCTGCTTTCAAACTGAATTCGCCTAGTTGAATCAAGGAATGTGTGAAGGTATCACATTACGCGAGTCGTTTAAAACGCAGAGGGTTTGAATTTGCTTCACTCGCCGTTTTCCAAAGCAGAGTTTTGCGAAGCGAAGTGATATTTTCAATGTCATGCCTGTCCTTAAGATTTATGCAATTAGAAAAATTTATTTGAATGAAAGGAACAGTTGTTTTGCTCGTTTTTGGGCAAAGCTTCAAAAATAAATTGCTCAAAATTGAAAATACTTATCGAAACACAACGTGAAAACGGTTTTTATTGAGTATTACTTCTTTTCAAAAGCCAAAATTCGAATTTCCCACAAGAAAGATTGAATGGTGTGTTTTTGAGAAATTTATTTCATTGATGCCGGCTCTGTTAAGATTTCTGACAGTTTTTCAAGATGTGAGTAATTATGGTGCATAATTGCAGTTTTGTGTCTTAACTGGGGTTTTTTGAAATTTCAAAGGTTTCGTTGCGACGGTGGTGGCTCCATTTCTCTCGAGCAAATAAATGTTTGATAGGACGTGTTAAAAGATATTTTGTTTAATACATTTATTTTGTGGCTTGATTCCAAGAAGTCCAAGACTATATGATGTAGAAATTTAACCGTAGAATTTCTTTAAAAAAACGTTGGTTTGTTTCATGGAACCCTGAGCTGTAGCAGACAGAGTACATATCTTTTTGGCTTTATAATATCGTTTGCCTGTAAAGTGTAACTGTCGTACCAAAATACAAGGGATCAAGCTTCCCGTAAGGAAGACCAATCTCCCAAGCAACTGTGTTTTTGGGCAATTCAATTTCCACGTTTTTGCACACCTTGTGTTTTGATCGCTCTCAATTGAATGAGTGACAATTTTTTCGATGGTGATGCGCCGTGCGGGAACAATCCGCTAATTGCGTGCCTGCCAACCCATGATTGTATGTTCTTCCAGCCACTCAGCCATCTGGAAGCCGCCTTTTGACCTTGTCCTTTATTCTTCGTCCCGATATTGCTCTCCATTAACAACTTGTGCGTATGTGCGCCGGCCGAGAACAACGCTCCTTCCCGGATTGCCATCAAGCAGCGGACCGCCTCAAAAACTTCCGCAAAAACTTTTCGGGATCGATTTCCTGGTTAGTTCCCATCGCGGCGGAGCCTCGTCACGTGGGCAAAATATGCCAATCGGCCAGGCAATGAGGCCGGCCGCCTGAAAACCAAAAACCTCTGCGGGTGCCCTCCCTCGTTAAGCACCTGCCGAGAAGACCTTCGATGATCTCCGGCCTTGGCTCACCGGGATTCTGAGGCAGTATGGGAGATATAGGCGATGTAGGGCTTCTCGCGTTGCACCACCTCCATATCACATTTCCCCGCTGGAAACCACCAATTTGTTCTTGGACCGCAAATTTTGCAGTTTTGGTTTCAAATTACCTCCTACGCGTTTAAAATAGAGCACTGGACTTTTTTGCCACTATTACTACTTAACAGAGGCTTCATGATTTGGAAAACCATTTTTTAGTTTCTATCGTTCAGTTGCTCTTTATATACCTCTAAAGCTAAAGATTTTGGTATTTCTTTACATCTTAGGTTCAGTCAAATGTTGTCTTTTGCTTGCGCCATTTTCCAAACTAGGATAAACAAGCCTCTCTTTGTTTTGCATTGAACAACTTCACAGCAGACTCATAATGGCCGCTGTGTTTGCCTCTATATTGCATTGAAAACAAGTAAACCCAATAAGAGTTATCTTTCGTGGATTTGTTGGCATCGGTCCCCAGAACTTTCACATAAATTTCCCCTGCTTTGGAATCCGAGTTGACTGAGATTGTTTATCTCTACGACATCTCTCTCCCACCAGTCGCCCATCCACCTAACTGAATTTTGCGAATCCTGACGCCGCCACTGACGATTTCTAGTAGCTTCGAAAACAGCGTTCGTCCCGAAGCTTCGTTCCGAAAATATCTCTTTGCTTTGCGGTTTTACTAAGTATTTTCGGATTTGCGGTCCCCGAGTGTTTGAGGAGGGCATTGATATGACACGGTGGCGACGGCATTGTATACGAAACGGTTGAGAGGGGCAAACAGAGATGAGACCTAATACATTACCGGAGCGCCACTTCTCCTCGAGCCGCCTGGGCCCACAGAAACATTTACAGAAACCACTTGTTGAAACTGAACTCTTAAGAAAGTTGCCCGTGGCAAAAAAAGTTTTCACAATTTTCTCCAATTCCTCGTTGCCAAAGACGGTATACTCATAACGAACCATTTTGAAGATACAGTTAGAAAAAGAATGTGTAAACTTTTAGAAACGCATTTGTTGAATATAAATTGAACAAGCCTTCTAAATTTATCATCCTTGGTTTGTTTTTTATCTATTTTTTTCTGAATAGCCAAAACCACAGAAATGTTTCTAGACAGAAATGTAAGCTTGTAATATAGGTTTCAAATCAAGGATGTTTCATAAAAACAGAATCTTTTGCTGCTCATGCAAGTCACAGAAACATTTCTTTAAAATATGGTCACACTACCTCATTTTGTCTGTTTTCGGAAAAAAAATGTAGACGATATGATTTCCGTATAAACTTGTTAAAGTGAAGAATTTGAAAAACTGAGTTGCAAGTTGGTTAGGAACTTTGAAATATAGGAAGTTAATTGTATTGAATGCATTTGTTTCTAGCGTGATCTCTCGAACAAGGTAGTTTTTTCTCTCTCTGAAAATGATCGCCCCTTCCCCGAATTTAATTCCTTAATACCCCGTTAGAAAATTGAGGCCGTTTCTTTTCTTTGTCCAGAAGCAATTGCGGGGGCACGGCAAAGGCTTAATCACAGTATGCACCCGTCCATTACCAAAAAAGGTCGGCGACCGGCGCGCGAAATACGATCCCTTCGGATTAGGCTGCATGCTCGACGACCCTTAACAAAACACGCGAGATTAAGCCCGTTTTAGACAGAACCTGGTTAACAGCTGGCCCTTTTAGGAGTCTGTTTGGGTGGTCTGGTGGCACCCATGTGAGGATTAGGGACTGGGCACAGCAGGTGCCTCACTCGGACGCACGTGTTCTTGTTTTCCTACACAGCTTGTACACTTGTCTAGCTGCCACTCATTTGCAAAAGATGATTAGTTCTTAGTCATTTCAGCTGGCGCATGGCTCCTTACGGTAAAAGCTCTTGTGCGGCAATTTTCAACGCTAAAATTTTTAACAGCTGCTCACGGTTAAAGCTCCTAATATCGCCTTAGTGCTAACATTATAAACGCTTAAAGTACAATCCCTTAACTACTACTTACGGCAAATGCCTAGGGTAAAAAGGTTTACGACTGCTCACGCTGGAAATTTAAGGCCAGCTCTTAACCGCTCTTTAAGGAATCACTTAAGGTAAACCGCAAAGCCGGCTAATCCGCTCCTACGTTTTGGCTTTTTTTTTTGCTTGGGCCCCTAATTTGTAAAACCCATAGACAAGAAGTTACGAGAAAAATGTAAAATTTTTGACTTTGATCCCCTAGGGGCCATTTGTTGCATTCTGGGAATTTCATTTATTGTTCGACTGTTTACCTCCGCCGCCTGGCAGCCATTTCTGCCGATGAGTAGCCCAAATTGGGGTGATCCGGCTGTCGAATGCGCGACCCCGCCCCTTCCCCTCTTTCCTGTGCTCCCTAATCAGCAAGCGCGTCGCCTCTCGCACTTACTGGCCTTCTCCAGCGCATTTCAATTCCTAACCAGCCAAGAGCTTATAACTTCGTTTCCTGAATCAGCATCAGAGCGACGTTCCCCCCACTCCTCCCTCTCTCTCTTTATGGCGCCGCCTGCCCTCGCCGCCCCAGTGTTTACATGTCTGTTATGTAGTAGGCGTCGGAGGTTCAGAGGGGGATATCGTCTTCTGCTGGTTTGTTTATTGTCCGCCAGGCTTCTGCTTCAAGGCGCCTGCAGCAACGTGGCATCACCACCGACCGATTCCCTCCCGCAAGGCTATTTTTCATCAACATTTTTGATGCGCCGCCGCGGCATGCAACAGCAAAAAAGGGCACCAGCCGCTTTACAAACCCGACCTCTGGGGAATTATCACATCCTTTACATGTGTTGATAGGGGCCAACCAGGTCACGTCAAAAAGCGAACTTTTTCTGAATTCTAGCTTTATACTGGGCTGAAAAAGCACCATTTTTTTGTTTTCCCCACAAATCAAGCACTTTTTTCGCTGAACTTTCGAGCATTTTTTATAAAAGTTTGTCATTCTTTCTTAGGATTTCTACGTTTCGAAGTATCCCATGTGATTTTCCTGCTATTTTTATAAGAAATATTTCTTGGCTGAGCCTACTTTTCTGGAAATCGTAGTTTTTGTGAACCCTCGGTTTCCTAGAATATTCCACAGCATCTATTTAGTGTGTTGTCCCTCCAGTGCTCATAATTCATCAGATCCGTTGGCCCTTCACAATTTACCTGCCTGCGGGGGGCGTGCTCCAATAATCGCAGACAGCTTCAAATCACGCATAAGTACGTTGGCGGAGCGCGATTCAGCCCTTCGGGCGTTTCTATTCACTTTTCAACTCCTCTCCTCCGCCTGACCACGAAAAGATTCTCCAAATTCCAAGTTATTCCTTGGTTTCATTCCTTGCTAGCAGAATCATTAAGTGCTACTTATATAAATTCACTCTGATTTAGGATTATGAATATAAGTAAATAACCTTGATAATTGTAGAGAAACGTGAATTATTCCTACTATATCCTTATTGCTCTGGACTCCTATGAAGATGCATTTATATACCTGTCAGAGACACTTGTTTTTATTTGCCTCGGGCGATTAATTAGAGCTTCTGGTGTGATTGCTGCTCGAGTGGGCTTTGTTTTCCGCCGCAAAGCGGACATTGATAGCGATTTCGTTTTGTTTTTGTGCGCTGAGCCCCGCAGCTGCACGGCGGCCGCCGTTTTCGTACGTCCTCTCCTCTGGCAGTGATTCGACTCCCGCAGTCAACATCCTGTTGTATTAGAATCCATTATTTTCTCCAGGCAGGTGAATCGATTTTTATCCTCCCTGGGCGGCGTGTGCGCACACTCCTTCCTTCTTCTTTCCCTCTCCAAGCCAACTTGTGGGTGGTCTTTCTAAAGAGCCGCAGGCCATGAATCAAGGTAGACGGGCGAGTTGTCACTGAATGTCAGAATGAATAATTAGGTAGCTGCGCGGGCTTATATCGAGATGAATGGCTTGTTGAATGCATCTAACCGCCCCGATCACCTTCCGCACCCTTTCATTTTTGCCCCAGGCTCATTTGTCACTTCGCAACCAGGATGTCAAGAATTGCATTATTGCTATTTGGGTTATTTCTCGTTTGTCTGAAACGCTATGTTGTATCACAAACAATAGAAGTTAGACAATTTTTAGTTGCATTATTCGTAATTGGTTCGTTTTTTTTTCTTTTGACAAAAACCACATGTATTTAACTTTTATCCCTTAATGTCTTCACAAGCCCAGCTTTATTTAGTCTCAAAGTATAATTCTTGTCAAAATTGACACATTCTCTCTCAAATGACTATTTCGAATTTCAAACATTTCAATTACAGTTACACCTCTTCCTTATGACCCACACCTCGTTCAAGTTTTTTTTTATCTAATGCGTATCATGTTTGTATACCTTTATATTTGAAAAATTTTCAGATTTTTTCCTACAATGCGATTGACACTGCTTGTTTTATCCCTTGTTCCGTTGATCTCCGCTCAAGACACAAGTGTGAGTTTTCCCAAGCCTGAAATTCAAATCGTCCGTTGTTTTTTGATTGCGTATTTGTCACCTGCCAACCGGTCTAAATTGAT
This sequence comes from Oscheius myriophilus, assembly GCA_964057215.1. NCBI lineage: Eukaryota > Metazoa > Nematoda > Chromadorea > Rhabditida > Rhabditidae > Oscheius > Oscheius myriophilus. The sequence goes on from OZ059907.1 coordinate 16,719,851, forward strand.
ACTGTCAGCTGGTATCAGACACGACACAGTGCACACGAGCGCACGGTAATTGGTCGTCTTGCCGTGACACGAGACAGCACCTGCCGTGCACGCTAAGCCATATAGAGAGCACTCAATCACATCGAGTGACGCATCGTTGAGCGGGCGTTTCTCCCGGATTGGCCGGAGGTCACGCAAACCTGAGGAAGCTTTACCTAAGTCCTCCCTCTTCCCAGTGTAGACACGTTTTCCAAGCACGGGGGTACGTGGGCATCGGAATGTTCACGCGGGTCGCGTGTGTTATTCATAGCCCTGCAGCTCTCCTGAAACGAGAGCCCAATAACCTGGTCGCAGGGGAGAAATCAAACAAAAGCGATACGCTAAAAGGCATTCCATTACTGGCTTGACGTAAATGTGCTATTGGATGTCGTCTTCCGAAGCGATTGAAGCAGATTACGGCGCGAAAAAAACACAAACGCACTAAGATGAATAGCCACGACATATCCTAAATTTGAGGGATTTTGAGAGATGAGAGGGGTTCTGAGACTTAGTGCTCGAGATTTAGCCACTGAGAAAATTAGTATTTGTTAATTGTACCTTACCTAAGATAACAGTTTTCTTGAAGTCTTTAGAGATTTTAAAAGCTCGTATGCCTTGCGAACCCTGCTTGAAGAACCCCGAAGTTTTCGAGATACCTCAGAAGCATTCATTCAACACTAAAACTGTCACAAGCCCAAATTTGGTTTAGCGATACATTATTTAACATTTCTTTTCAGTGTAACTACGTTGGATTGGTAAAATGTTTCATCAACATCCTTGACGAATGGGCTTGGACATTGTACGAATTGAAGGACAACGTAGTCACCATCACAGAAGACCAATGTCAACACCTTAAGGAGCTCGACAAGTGCATAAAGGTCAGTATCCCAATCTTGTCAACTTCGAAATTTCGTACTGCGCCGTGTGAGCAAGCTTATTAGTGTCTTTAGCTGGCAGTAGTCGTTTGCCCTCTGGCAAGATCAGAGCACCCGCGCACCCAGATTGGCTACAATCACTAATCCGGGCCGGGGCGGAAATTAGAAGGCATAATCTAGACCGTCGCCGGCTGTTTCAAAGCCGTCAATTTGCATCCTAATGCGGGGAGCAATCATCGCCAGCAGACCGTAACACGGCGTGTATACAGTAGCGGCGAGAAGTGCTCCAGTATTAGCAGCATTGGTGGTTAGGGGCGTAAACAAGCTCAATTTGGCGCCCGTTGAGTACTGCTGCCGCTCACTCAATTTTTTGGCCTCACGACTAGATGGAGAGAAAAACATGGTACAACCCTAAAATTAACTGGAAGCTAAAGTGAAGTTGGTTGTTGTTGAAGGCCGGAAACTGAGACATTGGGCAATACTGACAAATGTAAAACTGAGCCGGTACCCAGTCTTTTAAGTGAGATTTATAGAACTTAAAAACTTAGGGATTTTCAGATACAATAGAGTTTCATAGGGATTCTAGAGTTCCTCCAGGCAGTATCCCAATTCTATCGTCTCACCAAGTACACTGAATTTAAAAGGGGCTTTATATGCCGACTCCAAGAGAGAACATTGTCTGTTATGGGTTAGGAAAGGTTTTTTAAGCAATAGGAGACATTTTGAAAACTTGAGCTATTGGATAATTAATTTAGAACATCTGATTCTCGAAAGAGCCCGAATATCTCCAAGGAAACCCGTAAGTTTTCGTGGTTTTTTGACTTTCAAACTGTAAGAGAACCAAGTTTTCTCTCTAGCTGAAGAGTGTTTTGTGGGTTCTCTACATATGAAATGGCTGAACCATGTTAGTGCTTATCCATCACTTACAGATTTCTTATAGCCTGATTTCCCCGGAAGGATTCTCTGAGCCCAGTGATTGGTAGTGTTATTATCCTACTAAGATCACCGGAAGCTGAGACTTCTGTGCCGTCATTTTTCATAGCAGACCAACTTTTTTGTTCTATGTTTAGATTTAATGGATTCTCTTCACGCGACTCTCCAATTGAGTCTCGGAAAGGGCAAGATGCTATATAGCGATCCCAGACTTCTTGGATCTATTCTGAAGTCCGTGAATATTTCACTTGCTCCCATTAATCGAGCACTGTTCTGAAATGCGGGGTCTCGAGTGTTTGGCGTGTCGTCTATGATGCCAAATGTCGGAAATGGAGTGCTCCTTGAAGAGGTACCACCCGGCTGTCAAGTGTCGCCTGGCAGCCGGGTGTCGCGTCTGCTCGCCTATTGTTCACACTTTCTCGCAGAGTCTCCTCGTGATAATTGGGCCGCTGACCCGTGGCCAGGGACAGCGACGAATTAACACCCAAATGAAATGGAGACAGCCATCACAACATGGTTAGCAGGGCCTAATCAGCGTTCCCGCCGATTACTTTGAGGGTGCCCGTTCCTCGGACGGGGACAGCACAGCTGCCGCCTATTCTTCCGGAAGAGAGAGTCTATTCGCATGCAAATTTTGGCCTCTGAACGGTAAATAAACAAACGATACTCGGCGGATTTAGATTTCAAATGAGGGGACGGAAAGCTTTGATTTTTGGCCTTACTTCCTCCCTGAAAGCAAAACTTTTGAAGGAGTTGGCAACAGAGAGTAGGGGTCGACATTTTATGGGTATGTACCTTAACGTACAAACCTCTGAATTGCTGGAGGGCCTAAAACTATAGGGGTAAGTCCTAGTTTCTTTGATGAGCGCTGAAATCTTTTAGCACCCTAGACCTTTTCTTTTGTGAAAGCCTTCAAATTTTGTAGAGCCAATTCATTTGGGTCTGGTTGTGAGATTGAGCCTTGTTTCGTATCTGACCACTACATTTTCTCGTTGTAATCCGAAACCTATTAACCCCAAGGAAAATTGTACCCTATTGCCATTTCGGAGACCGCGTGTTTCAAAATGTATCTACCCACTCCTACTTCAAATGCTTCCGGATCGGGGGTACGGCGGAAGACGATGGAGCTTGTAAAGTTTTGTTTTCCTTCGCGAAACGGCGCTCCCATTGAAAACACATCACTTCAGTTTGTGATCGATTCGTAAGCCGCCATTTATTTATGCGAAGGCGACTTATGCAGCGAAGAACTCTTGCTATGCTAAGTGCGTAAAACGCTTTGCCGTCGTCGCAATTAGGCGTACCAGTACGGCGCCGACGGCGCTGCACATCCGTCCGTCACTGACCCTTCAAAAGCGCGTCATTGCTGTCGTTGCACGTTTTTGAGTGATGTACGAGCGCTGGGTTGCGAACGGCAGCGCGTGAATTCCTTGGGGAGTCGGCAAGCCATCGCTGGCAGAATTATCCTCATTTACGCGTAGACGCTGACAATCATCTGAGGAAATGCGATCCAGATACACAACATAGTGTACCAAACTATTAAAAAGTGTGGAAAATAAGCGCAAAAAGCTGACACAAAAAAACGGAAGCTTCGTTTTATGTCAGACACAATATCTGCATTGACTGACCAGGAGACAATCTTAGAAAAATGAATTCAGACAAAACTTTCTAATTCAGTTTTATAGGACCAACAAGTAGCAAAACGAAAAAATTTCAATGTTTGCAACACTGGGTACAATGATGATTTGCACGGGAAATTGGTTTTCAATCTTCGCCAGTTTTCCTACATTTTCCCAAGTGTCCTAGGCCAGTTGCCGTACAACGGACTGTGAAATTCGCAACAGCCGGATGTCGGCTCATTTGATGGAGCGTAATCGCCACTCGCACTATTAAGCGTCATTAACGTGATACCCCACGCGGAAGAATTAGACCGAATCGCGACTGCGGGATTTCTGAATTCTGGCAGTAATTTGCATAAATTACGTCAAGACGGTGTTCGAAAGGTTCTCAAGAAAATATTGGTAACAGGGGATGTAAACCATACTATTTCAGGATGATCTACCCGTTCAACACAAGTGCAGTCATCAGGAGATGGTGGAGGTTTCAAATACTGTTTCGGACCTTCTTACCCACAGGAAAGATTCCGGTTCATTCCTCAGAGTGATCACTGTGGTCTTTACTTGTTTAAAAAAAGCTTTAGAGTTACTACCTTCTTACATACGCTTGCTCCGCTGAAGGACAAGAGATTCTGAACAACCACAGAGAGTGTTTGAAATCGGTGAGTACCAGCTATTTGGATATTTCGAACGTTCTGTGAAACTTTATAACCAAGTTCATATTTTCCATTTTAAAAGGCCAATATTATTTCGACTCTCGTAGTAGCTATGAATTAGGTGTCATAAAACCATTTACCCAGTCGTTTTACGACGTGTTTCCTCGCGGCTTGTCTTTCGCTGTGTATTAGGACTCGAATAGCCGTCGTTAACGCATCAGAACAATCGGCGGCGACCTGCGCGACATGTGTATAAGTGTAATGAGAGAGCACACCTGTTCTGTCCGAATTGGCCCGGTCAAAAATGAGCGACATCTGCAGGGAACAAACAACAACCTTTCTTACAGGAGAAGATCGGGGAGATGACCCTGTCGGCGGGAACTTATCTAAGTGAGAAGTTCCTTACACACAACGACGATGACGTTTGCGAGAAGGTAGAGAGTCGCACGAATCAGTCAACAAAGGTTATTTAGGTAAATGAGAAACTCCAGGAGTACATCAGAGCTATGAGCGGACTATGCAGCAAACACGAGGCCGCACAACTAATGTGCCAGTCATTGAAGAACATGTTCAAGGTGGGGAAATACTTAAGTATTTGACCAATTCTTGAATTTTTAGGGACTTCACGCTGATAAATTGGACTCCTGCGAATTGGACTGCAAAGTACCTGGGCCAGAAGTAGAGGAGACCAAGGTAGGTTTTATCAAGAAGACAAAGTGTAGCTGAAAAAACGTCTTTTAAAATAGTGATGCAACAATAGTTCAAACTGGTTTCTAAAAACTTTCAACTAATATCATTTTCATTTTATTTCTGGATCCAATCGAACATTGCGTGAATTCAATGCGAATGTGACAAATTCCAGCCCCTGAAATTTTGAAAAGCATATCAAATTAGAATTAGATTTATACAAACAATAATGCATAAGGCACGCAAGGCATAAAAGCGGATGTTCCTAGATTGAGATACGCTTTCGGTGGTTAAAGAAAATTTATCGGCATAGCAAAGGAAGACATATCAAACCTGTGAATCACATAGGTTAAAACCACGTAGTGGTTCTATCTTCAATCAACCAATGTTTGAAAGAAAACCTTCATGTCGTGGGATCATTTCAAGGAGTTAGGAAAAGGCTGTGAAAAATTAAGTTACCATTTGAAACCTAACTACAAGTGTGCCAAACAGTCACATGATAGCGTGAGATTTTTAAGATTTGAAAAGTGTAGCAGTCGTAGAAAAACCTCTTCTCCAAATGAATCTTATACATTGACACTTTTATTTTACTTAGCTTAACGTCTGTTTCCAGGCCGAGAATGTGGAGGAGATAAGCCCCGTGCAATCAGAGCCCGATGCCTTGGGCCCTGCCGACAGTTCCAGCATCCTCTCATTGTTTACTGCCATAGCCATTGCCGTCCTGGTGCGATAGAATACCAAGTTTTTAGATATAGAACCCCTAGTCCCTAGCCTTTATGGTAGCACTAGACGTAACAGTTTATGCTATTTAATACCCGGCCAATCCCGAATCTTTCCGTTTTATAGCTCATTTTCACACTTTCAATGGTTTTGAGCCCGCCGATGTGTCGTCTAGTCAGAATAGACATTTGCTGCCCAGTTTCACCTCGATTTTGTATATTTCTAGTGAAGACCTTGTGTCTTGTTTGTATGTTTACTGTGTAATCCCGTCCCGATCATTGAGAATGCGAGTTTTTGCATTTTGTTAGAAGTTCAAGCTGAGAAAAATACTATGCTTGTCCCTGGTTGTGCTATGTCCATATTCAAAATATTTTATGATTTCAACTGCATAAACATTATCACATTTATGTTACTATAATTTGCAAAAAAATGTAAGAAAGGTTTTCATACAAACTAACTCTCTCCTAATCAGCTAATATACTGAACCTAGCCCAACCAGTTTGTAGTAGTTTCGACGTTCTTGTTCTCTTTTGCGTTTCCGCGTTCTCACATTACTTAGTAACGCATAACTTCACACATTTATAGTACGCAAATTTTTCGTATGAGATTGGGAAGAATACAATTCACATTCAAATGGGATTCTGACATCAGTTTTGCACGATATAACCAGTCAAAAAGTATCAACAAAAGGTTCTTTTTCAATTTATCTGATAGCACGCCAACTAAGAAAATAATCATGTATGAAACCGAATCTCTTAATTGCAGCCTTTGCAGAGAAACCGAAGAACACACTTTGCAAACAAAACAAGAATGCAATTAAATAAAAATGCTTCCAATTATATTTAAGAGAAAAATCTCTAGCTTCCACAGAAATTCCCTGTGGAAGACTCTGTAAAAAGAATTTGATTGAAAGAGGTGTAGCTTGAAAACGGTGAAGACCTAGACAAAAATACGTTTCGGAATGGCGACAACCATAATGACATTCTCAGTGCCCAAATTTTTTCAAAGAAAGAATTAATATGGGTTGCACTGCAAAGTCGTTGTTTTATTAGTCGTCATGTTTTCAACGAAAGCTTTTATTGCAATGCTATCACAGGGACAGCGAAACACAGGCAAATAGGGAAGAATATGGTGAAAAGTATTTGTGGAATGAAGTTGATTGGAAGACGGATGAAGACTTCCCCATTAAACGGATTTCTTTGACTTTACAGTTTCCGCTTCTTTCTGAGCCCCTTCGTTCTGTCCCAGATCGCTCATGCTGGCCACATGGCACACGGTCGTCAGTGTTTCGTCAATGGCACTCCTGAAAAATTAAAAAAAGTAAAATCGTATTGATTTCTCTCGAAGAGATTAGAATACTTAGTCTTGCACGTTCTCTCCGCTAACGGAAAAAAGGTTTGTTGTTTAGTTCCATTAAACAAAAAGACAGCTAAAGAGCGGTTTTTGTTTCAACCTCAAAAAAACCTCTAACATACCAGAAAAATAAAACGAAAGAGTTACAAATCTTGAAATCTGGAGGTGCGATCAAATCGTGTTATGAATTTGTTGGCTCTTTTTCTCTACAACGCGTCATTCACTTCTTCTGAATTCCAAATGGCACTACTAAATATTAATCGCCTTGTATTTCTCTCGGGAAATTGTAGACATTAGAATATTCGGCTATATAACTCTACCACGCAGCCATTTTAAAAATGTGTGTTATGAACCTTCAAATAAGAATCATTTTGAATGCAACTATGGAGCTTTTTTGAAACGTAACTATCTCAAAGACCTTTACCACGCTTAGAAAAGGTACCGAAAAAATCTCTAAATCTACAGGTGCGGTCAAACCGTGTAATGAATTTATCGGCTATGTTTCTCTACAACACGTCACTGAGCCATACCATAACCGGATAGCTCAAATACAGAGTTTGCGAAACCCCAAGTTTAGGGCCGATTGGGGGAAATAACTTCACGCAGTGTTGGTTGAAAAAACTTAACTTCTATAGTTTTTCGAAAACCTTTTTTTAATGTTTCAAAATGTCTCTTTAAACTTTTAATCAGTCTTCGGGAATGACGATTTTAATTTAAAAAGAAGAATGGACAATTTAATTGCAGGCATTGTAATAGGTCGCTCGCATAACATTTGTAACCCATTAGAACATTTGGGCTTTTTTCCAAAAAAAAAAAAAACTGCCGAATTTGGATTATGAAGAACAACGTGATTTCCATTTCCAATTTGAACTCACTTGAACTCGGTCTTGACGTCGATCTGGTCATCGGATGGAGACTTCTTGGCACACTCGCCGGAGCCGTTGTTCATTTTGGGGATTTCGGAGACCAGGGACGTCATCTGGATAAAAAGTCTGTGGCTGTGCAGTTGTGCGTCAGAGGGAAAAATATCCTTAGGCTGCATTCGATCACAAGGAAAAATCGGGAATCGGGTTATCTCTCGGGTAGTGTCGCGCAAACAGTCGCTCGAATAATACGCATCCGGATTCTTTTAATTAAGCTCACTTGCGAAAACAATCTTGTTTTGCGTAGGCTGAGTGTTGGTTTGAAACGGAAATTGCAGCTGTAAAACAAATAGTTCACCAGAGACTGAAGATGAGGTTTCGGATAACAAAAGACGGCTTTAAAATAGGGAAACTAGATCCAGGAACTGGTGTCTGGTGGCTTTCTGAAGAGCGTTTTCAGTTCTGGCTTGGGGGTCTTCCCTCATTAGCCAAGCTGAACACAAAAGGCATTTGATTGGAGACCCAGGCTGCGGCCGTGGCAGGCGTTTCCGATGCCGTCATCTCGCATGCGAATTCGTAAGCGGTGTCGATTGGGAAGGTCAAGAGAGCAGAACGGCTATCGTTGATTCATTCAGTTAGGATTTGGCAAAAAGACCAACCTTACGTTCTTTCTGGGTTTCAATTGGAATGCCCTAAATTGACTGGCTTATATATGTCTATTCGTTGGAACGCAATGAAACCAATAGGATCAAATTTCAAGCTTGCAAGGGATATATGGAGTCTGCGCAAAATTGAAACAAAGCACCTTGAATTCTGTAAGACAATCTATGAATTTGAACACAACCTTTGAATGTAAACAGCTTTAACATAGCCGATTGAAAAGGTGAAAATGGAACTTAAAACTGAAAGAAAATAGGCTTTGAAAAAACAAGAATAACATTTTCCATGAAAAGCAAAGCAAAAGCTATATTTATTTCGAAGGAATCTTTGTCAGAGGCTTAAAAATATAGGTTAGAAATCAGACACATCATCTACCGGTCTAGACATCACGTGCGTTCCATCGCGATACGTAATCCAATTGACATTTTGAGTGGGTACAACAGAGGTTTTGAAACTCCCACGAGTGGATGCAACTAAATATAGAAAAGTTTTTATTATCTTTGAACATCAGGTTACAAACACTTGAAAACAATGGAAGCATGTCACATGGCGGAAGCGAAAAAAACGAAATTTGTGACGGGTTGAGTTGGACGATGCCCGAGGGACTTTGCTGAAGTGTTGCTAGTTTCGCAAAGCGACAAAAGAGATAACACAATTAAGTCGACGATTCAGCAGCAATGGAAATAGCTTCGGCGTCATTGTTTACATGTTGACTATTCTAGAAGTCGCCGCAATAGTGAACATTCGAGACTCTTGAAGATGGACAGTTGCTGAAAAGTGGAAAGATGACCACAAAAAACGGTAAATGACTGTTTTACAGTAGTTACATAAGATTACATTCGTTTTTCAAAGTCGCGAAATTAATGGTGACTAAAGCGTTTGTTTTACATAGGTTTCATGCTATGTTGACTTGTTTGCTATCCTTTTACCTTCATGTGTTTCATATCCAATTTTTGTCAAAACCCTTTTGATTATCTTGAAAATATCGCCTCGAATCCCAAGCCGAAAAGCTCGTGTTGCAATGATCATAGAGAAGGTGCTCAGTGTAGCGTGGGTTGAGAAAATACAAAGGATCACATTACACAGACCTGAACAATCCACACTCTCTTTTATGAATAAGTCACCTTGTATGTTATGCGGGGCAAACAACATGACAAAGATTGTAAACAATGTTGGAATTACATAAACAAGCAAGGGAAGTAAAATCTAAAGATTGTAGTAGAATTGTTAACATGAATAATTACTTGAATAATAAGAGTTTTCACTGTAGATTTATGCATTGCATATTGTAATCTTGAAAATTTGTTTTTCCGCTGGGAGAGAATTTTAAAAATATGCAAGCAAAAGACTAAAGAACTTATGGTTCCCACAAAACATAAAAAGCACATTATTGCAAAATATGCAGTTGTCCAATTATTCCAGTTGTAAATTTGAACACTCGGAAGTGCAAAAATAACAAGTAGTTCTTCTCCTCCTTGCTAAAATTGAACTAATAAGAAGTTATTTGGCCTCATACTTCTGATACGATCTTCATTTGTTGTTGTTTTGATATCTCTGACATGAAAAACAAAAACGGACAGAGAAACGAGAACAAAAACTGATACAAAATGAAAAGGAATACAAAAAGCCACCGAGGAAAGTTTGTATTCTAAAATAGAGAAATTTAAAATTCCGCTATCAACCAACCGTGTGCTCAGCAATACTCTGGTGTTTATAAAAGAAACTTTGAACCATTGCGCACACTTGAGTTGTCATACAGAATATTAAAAGAACCTTAAGAAAAATTGAAAAGTGCTTTTTTAAGTGTCTTTTTTATTTTCAAAAAGGTACTTTTATTCTAGCAACATTTTGTTTCATCATGTAGTATACTACAACATGCATACCATACCATTTGATAATGAGTTGCGATCTTAAAAACAGTCCACAAGTAACCACAAGTATACCCTCCAATTAATGGAAACAGTGGTACCGGTTGTATCGCAAAAAGTATCAAACTATCAACAATGGTTTCCCAAACCTGATAGAACCTGTGAAACTTATTCAAAAACTAAGTCTACCTGAATGTTTAAAAGGTAATACTTGAAGGTTTTCATGTGTTTTGTTGAATATCTGATGATGCAAACAATACCAAGAATGTTTATGACCATTGCGAATGTGCCGAAATATGAGTAGAAGTATAAAAGATTGTATGGAGGAGTGAGATCAAACTCCAGCTTGGCGATGGCCATAGAAACAAGCTCTGTTTTGAGGGAAATGTTGGACGAATTTGTTTTTATACTCATCGAAGCGTAATCCTGCAAGATCTATGTAGGTTTCGATGAGTAAACTTCAAATCGCTTTACGCTTCAGGAAGCAGACCATAAATTCCAACTAATAACACAAACTCTGTTCTACGGTGACGCTTGGATATTGTTTTTGTCAAACTTCCGTATTTATAAACACGGAAATGCAACAAAGACCACAAAGGAAATAAAACTGCAGCTCGGTTTTAAAGAATGACGTAAGATCGTCGATAGAAAATGTTGTGGAACAGCCCACGCGTATTTATGACTAATTTTTCAATAACGATCATAACTAAAAGAGTCATATTTTGTTAGGGCATATGTTTTGTCTATTATCGCCTTCCCTAGGTTTTCTTGCAGCTTCAATAAATGTTTTTCTTGTAAAGCAACCAAAATTCACTACATTGATTTTTCGATTTTGTTAAATTCAGCTAGCTGTCGCCTTGGCAGTAAAAAAAGTCGAGTTGAAATGGAACGTTGGGTTTGCAAGAAGTAAAATAGTTCATTCTGTTCAATGGAAAATACAATATAACTCCATTTAAAAACGTAAGTTTGGAAACTATTTAGTGGAAAAGATGAGCTGATTCACTAAGAAGAACACAATCAAACCAATAGCCAGAATTCTAAGCTTCCAGGAACTTTGATGCACATTCAGCTGAGTTTCTGAAATCAAAAAAAGGATAAAAAACTTTGATGGTAGTCGTTCGTTTACCTTCTTTGGAAATTTGAACGACTCCCTAAGAAGAACACAATCAAACCAATAGCCAGAATACAAGATAGAACTAAGAAAAAAGATGAAATTGTGAACATATTTGGGCCCTTATCACTCCTTAGTTCGTTCTTTTCGGTTTCACCTTCACTGAAAAAAGGAATTTGTGATAAATTCGTTTTCAAAACCGCTCGTCTTCTTCTCCCAATCCACAGAATGGACGTTCATCAACGTTGGCACAGTCTGCTTCAAAAATCCCTTCCAACTCATAATCCTCGTTTCTCTAAACTGCGGAAAAATAGAATATATACACAAGCGAAAAGGTGTAATTAGCAAACAAAAACTAATATTGTGGTTTTAAACTTTTAATTGTGCTCACCTCCTCGCAATCTATGGATGTATTGTGCTTCAACGTAATATCCATGGCATTTCCAAATCTGTTTTTTCCTTCAAAACTCCAAATCCAAACAAGAATGCTTAACCGGACAGGTCCATGAAAATATAAACGTTGCATCACTTTAGGAAAAATTACTAACCGTGGGCCATCGACTGAAGCTCACGGCTGTGATATTGTTTTTTTCCAGGATTTTAAAATCTTGTTTGTGGCTCAAATAGCGGCAATCTGGTTCCTCAAAAAGGCTAGACAACTTTAACCCTTCAACATCTTGCTCTGCTCCGATACACAAATGTAGTGCGCTTCTAACTGCAGAAAAACAGGTTTTTGGGTTTTTAAAAACATTCTTACAATAGTCTGCATCATCGTCCACAGGTTTAAACCAAAAGTTTCTCACCGTAGCTCGGAACATATAAGGATGCGTCTCATTGAGTGCCTAAACTCCGATTACACCCAATACAAAAAAAGACAAACCTCACTGGCCGTTATTAACGTTGCTAAAATTATATAGGTTATTATCATGATGTCTCAACTGAAAAGTTAACTATAAGAACATCAGGAAGAGCAAGAGCAAAGCAAGTCAACAACAGTGGATTATATGCGATTATTGCGTCACAAATGTGAACAGAGAAATAATAGCTCTGTTAAAGCTCTTCACCGAAATCTAAAAATACGCTCAAACAGGATGGGCAAAAATCGTAGGCTCGCTCTCTGAATGATTGTTGCACTCTCGACTCAAAAATGTAAAGAGGAACAAATGGCGCTAAAGCAACTGGCCAAAAAGCCAGTTGGTCAAAAAAAAAACACAGCACTGCATTTTATAAATGTTAACACTTTGCGTGGATATTAATCAGCAAATCCCACGCACTGAACAACAGATCTCATCCTTGGGCTTTTCTTGTAGCAGACTCGTAACATTTCTGTTAATTTGGTAGCAAGCTTTTTGTGGCTGATTTTCACAAGGCAAGTATTTTGAATGAAGATAACTGAAGAAGAATATTTATTCTTGTAACCGAGTGAAATCTACACAGTAAACTGATTTTGAAGCTTTCAGCAATTGTACCGTAGAGAAGATCAATTAATTTTTTAAACGTGCCGCATCTTCAATCCAACATCAGCTGAGTTTCTAAAAAAATTACTTTTTGATAATAAGGGTTTGTATGCCTTCTGAAGAAACGCGAACGAGTGCCCATAACGAAGAGCACAAATAAAAGAACAGCCAGAATGCAAGATAAAACCAGGAAGAGCGATGAAAACGTGAACATATTTGGGTCTTTATCACTTCTCACTTCGCTCATTTCGGCTATAAAGTCACTGAAAAACCGAATTGGTGGTAAATTTGCTTATAAAAACCGTTCGTCTCCTTCTCCAAATCCACAGAATGGGCGTTCAACAATATTGTCACAATCTGCTTCAAAAATACCTTCTAGCTCATAATATTTATTTCTCTAAAATGCAGAAATTCTTACAATACTAGTGAAAAGCTTTTTATACATTTTGTGTTTTGTGGGAAACCTAATGTTGTAACATTCAAAAATTTAATTGTGCTCACCTCTTCGCAATCGATGGATGTATTGTGTTTCAGGGTAATTTCCGACATACCCACTACAAATCTGTTAGTACGGAAGATGGGTTTAGATCCTTTAATATAAAAGGTCAGCCGGACGGGCACCTGGAAATATAAAGTTTGCAGAAAATTGAGCGCATGATGCAAACGTAAACGTATTTTACTTAAAAGCGAAAGAACAAACCTCAGGCCACCGACTGAAGCTAACAGCCGTGATGTTAGTTCTTTCCAAGAATGTAATTTCTTGTGTGTGGCTCAAAAACTGGCAATCCGGTTCATCGTGCAGGAGGCTAGTGGGAAAACGTTGCCCTTCAGGATCCTTTTCAGGTCCGATACAAAGATGCAATGTGCTATCGTCTGTAGAAAAATTTAAGAGTTTATTGATTTTTTTTTAAACATTCTTACAATAGTCTGGATCATAATCGGCAGGCTTAAACCAAAAATTGCTCAGCTTAGCGCGGAACATGTAAGGATATGTTTCGTTGAAAGCCTAAATTCAAGTGTAAATTTCATAGTTTGGAAAACAAACCTGGCATGCCGTTATTATTGTTGTTAAAGTTATATAGGCTATTATCATTATGCTTCAACTAAAATGCTAAGATATTAAAAAGAATAGCTCCGGACGAAAAGATTTTACAAAAACTCGTCATTAGCAATAGATTATCTCAAAACTGATTACTAGATAACTATTTTTAAAAATTAGGAATTGTTTTCTAAAGTTTCATAATTTTGCTGTGAGCCCCTTCGAATGGTTTCCAACAATTTAATAGAAGGTATTAATCCAAATTCTCTTGTTTCTGTTGGCGAAGACTAAGTTTTTTACGCAGTTTTTCTTATGCAGTTTTATAAACAAAAAATATTCAAAGTCTGTACGCTGAAAGCAGAAAAGACATGCATCCGAAACCGGCTTTCTGAATGATTTTTGCACTATAGGCTCAAAAACGTGACGAGGAACATGTGGCGCCAAAGCAACTGACCGACCAGTTGGTCCAAAATGAAGCATTGCATTCTATAAACGTTAAAACTTGGTTTAAATAATAAAATTTTATCAGCAAAGGCATACAACCAGTTTAGTACAAATAATATCACAAGTTGTGTCTCTTGGCTGCTTGGTCCTCGGCAGTTCTAAGCAAACAGCCAGTTACATGTCGTATAGTCAAGGAAACTTGTGTTTAAATGACAAAAAAAACTGAAGAATTATACAATTTTTATTCCTGTTAGCGAGTGAAATCTACATTTTAATTTGATCTTGAAGCTTGTTTCAATTGTACCGTAGAACAGATCAGTTAATTTTCTAAACGTTCCGTATCTTCAATCCAACATCAGCTGAGTTTCTAAAAAAATTACTTTTTGATAATAAGGGTTTGTATGCCTTCTGAAGAAACGCGAACGAGTGCCCATAACGAAGAGCACAAATAAAATAACAGCCAGAATGCAAGACAAAACGAGGAAAAATGAAGAAAACGTGAACATCTTTGGGTCTTTATCACTTCTCAGTTCGTTCATTTCGGTTATAAAGTCACTGAAAAAACCTAATTGGTGGTAAATTTGCGTATAAAAACCGATCGTCTCCCTCTCCAAATCCACAGAATGGACGTTCATCAATATTGTCACAATCTGCTTCAAGTATACCCTCCATCTCATATTCCTTATTTCTCTAAATTTCAAAAAGTAACTAACTTAATTTGTTTTCGTTTTTTTTTTGAAAGAAATTATTGTTACTTTAACAACTTTTGTAAAAATCACCTCTTCGCAATCGATGGATGTATTGTGATTCAAAGTAATTTCAACGAAAACAGTCGTAAATCCGTTGTTTGTGTAGTCTATATATCCTTTAACGAAAAATATCAACCGAACGGGCACATGAAAAAAATGGTAGAAAATTAAAAGTGCTACTGATTTCATACGTATATAAAAAAAGAAAAATTAACCAACCGTAGGCCATCGACTAAAGCTTACGGCTGAGATGTTGGTTTTTTCCATGAATTTAATATTCTGTTTGTGACTCAAATATTCGCAATCCCGTTCCTCGGAAGGGAGGCGAGGAGATAGTCCCTCTGGATCACGTTCGGCTCCAATACATAGATGCAAAGTGCTATGATCTGGAGAACAAAATCGAATTATTTTGAAAACAAAAATCTTACCATAATCGAGATAATAATGATCCGCAGGTTTGAACCAAAAATTTCTTATTGTGGCGCGGAACATATATGGATGTGTTTCGTTGAATGCCTAAAATTAAACTGTATTCTATCATTATGTAAACAAACCTTGCAAGCAGTTATTAGTGTCGCTAAAATTATGTAGGTTATTATCATGTTGTTCCAACTGAATAATTGGCATAAAAACGAAAAAAGGCGGTTGAGTATATTTAAAGGCTTTTGGAAGAAAATGGTCAACCATTGTCTCAGAATTGGTTCAAATATTTGGTCAATGATGTTCCAAAGCCTGAGTAAGCCATTTTGATTTTTTTTAGATCAAAATCGAATTTCTGGCCTGGGTTACGGTAAGGTACAGTAATTTCGTAAAATTGGTCGAAATGGTTGGATTTCTTCTGTTCAAAACCTCTCAACCAGCTGCACAATTGTGTACATCCGCAAAAGATCCAGAAAACCACGAAAATGTGTCCATGATTACGCACATTTTACAATTTTATAAAAGAAAATGATAATAAAAACTCTATACTGAAAAGCAGAATAGACAAGCATCCGAAGTCCGTTTTCTGAATGATTGCTGCACTCGTGGCTAAAAAAGTGACGAGGAACATGTGACGCCAAAGCAACTGGCTGACCGGCCAGTTGGTCCAAAATGAAGAATTGTATTTTATAAACGTTAACAGTTGGCTTAAATAATTATTTTTTTATCAGCAAATACATACAACCAGTTTAGTACAAATCAAATCACAAGTTTTGTCTCTTTGCTGCTTGATCCTCGGCAGTTCTAAACAAACAAAGTCATCAATACAGAAATGCCTTACCGTCCGCAGAGTTTTGGATGAATGACGTTAAAGTACAAGGAAATGAGGATAATAAAGATGAGCATGCCAATAAACATGTATCCAAAAACAGGATGAGGAATGGGTTTCAGCTTCGGGACCCTGAATATAATATTTGAAGAATAAAAACTTTGAGCTTACGGATATCCTTCCACCGAGCAACTATTGCGGAGGTTTTCGTCGAGGCAGTCTGCTGTCATTGACCCTTCCATTTCAAATGCGCCGTTTTGCTTTACAAAACAATAATGATATATTAACATAATTATCCATACCTCATCAAGCTGAATAGTACCGCCGTGCGCTAAAAGTGTCTTAATTCTAGCGGCAAACGTGGTAAATTCATTGTTTCCTTTGTTGGCTTTCACGGAGAAAGTGATTTCAACTTCTTCCTGAAAAAAATCTTCAATTGTTCAACCCAAAAGCATCCATGGGAACCAATGACGTCACATTCCAAGAAAAAAGAGATTTTTGTCACAGTTATAACCTTTAACTCTAAAGTTTTCTGGTGTTTGGCAAAAGGTATTCCGAGCTTAAAACTGGTGAAGGAAGTTTTAAGGAACATTAAAATCAATCTTTTTACATATATTTTCTCTTGTTTTATTCACACAATTCAAGTTTGGCCAGCTTGTGTTCACTTTTGTACTTCTTTAGCGCATGGACATTACGAGGTGCGGCCGTCGAGAATGGCAGCCTTAGGACGCACAGATTTGCTATCTTCGGCTGCTCATTCATGGGCCTACGGCCGCTAACTTAGACGGCCTGCGACCAGAGGTAGTCTATGGGAGTTACCGCATGTTACTCTAATATTCGCCAGTTTCACTTTTAACCCTCCGTCGAGGGCCAAGTGAGCGGAGAAATGAACAGACCAACCGATAGCCAATGGGCTAAAGAAAAAGAAAGCACTCAAATTGAGGAGAGGTAACAAACCTAAATAATCTCACAAATCATTGCTCAATTGTATTAAGGAACATATGTTTAGTGTTAGCTGACACAAAATATCACCGGTAGACAGACTGAAGAACAAAAGAGTAGTTGAATGTTTTTAACATAATGTTTCAGTTCCCGATTCTCGCGAAACATATGCTAGTCATTGTGATACAAAATGGTTGGGTTGGGGGAATTCTTCAACACTTTTAAAATCTTACCCTAGGCCAGAGGACGGTACTCTCAGTTCGGAAGTTCACAACACTGCTGAAGTTAAACTCTGCGTTGTGGTTCAAATAGCGACAGTCGCTGTTATCCAGAGAAGGAGAATCAATTGGTTTTCCAATGCATAAGACCAAAGAACACAATCCTCCTAAACCTCATTTGCAATGAGCAAGATAAATTGGTTACCGTATTTCGAACTATCCTCGGATATTGGCTTCCAAATGAAGTTCTTCACTTGTACAAAAAATGTAGACTCCGTTTCGTTCTGAGCCTTCTGAGCCAAAAGTTTTAAATTTCAAAAAAGCATACCGAATAAACTGAAAGTGTTGTTGCTAAGAGTAGAGTAAATAGTCTCATGGCGAGAGGGATGGAAAATAGACCTAGTTATCAATCGTTGATAAGGACTTCGGCAGTGGTTGGTGGGGGCGGTCCTTGTACTTCCTAATGGCGTTGAAATTTTGCAATCAATCAAGTGAAAACAAAATAGATAACGTAAAAATTAAAGGAGTAAGAAAATTTCTTTGGAACCAGAACGATAAAGAAATAGACTGACATGGAAAGGTTTATGGTAGGGGTGATTTTAGTAGATCGAAGGCAGAATGAATGGGTGCGACGAAAGAAGGGAACGTTGTGGCGGAGTGTACTAAGAGAAAGTCCCGCTAGTGTGAGTGTGAATATAGCGGACTGGAGATGGGCAAGAGCGATGACAAAGACAGGCGTCCTACAAAAAGATGTGGCCCTCACGAACATATATAACCGTTGAATAAACCGTTAAACAAAAAACAGAAACAAAATGACAAGGTGCTACTATACACATTACGGCCATTCTATGTCTTTGTATTTTCAGATTTGGGCGTAAAATCGGTACAAACTGTTGGGAGATTTTGCTATCATGTGTTTGTTGCTGTGTGTGAGCAGACGACAACTGTTTACTCGCAGAGTTTGTCTGATAGACGCTTCAAATCAACTTTACTATAGCTTTCGCCAAAAAAACATTAGCAAAAAAGCTCCAAAGAGCGACAGCTATTTGAAAACATCTTTATGGTCCAAAAATAGAACTTTCTGAAGTTTGCGTAGTTTTTAGATGAAAATTCCAGCTGCAAATTTGCACCCGTTGTTATCGCGTGCTCTCTTTGACAGCATAATAGAAAAAATAGTGATAAAATAATAAACCGCAACAATCTCTAATAGGATTATCGGAAAAGTCCAGTTGAATCATTTTTATCCAGCACACATCGTAAATTGGAAGAAATCATTATTTATTTGACCTTCAAAACCATTTTCAAGTGAACCTCAACAATTAATTTTAGATAGTGGTCTCATTGTCGTCGATGGTTTCCACTGTTTCGGGTTCAGGTTCAGTTTCGAAAAGGAAGGGTAATTCGCAACGGAGCAGTTTTCCAGTCTCCGAACGAGGAACAAAGTCGACAACCACAGTCCTTTGAATGGTGATGAGGATGTCTTTTTCTGAAAATTATTTGGTTTTTGTTCTGTTTTTGAAGCACCTTTCAGCGTGTTGTTGATTTCTTCGAGAGATGGAGGTACTTTTCCTTCCTTCAGAACGATTCCGACAACGAATTCGTCTTTCACCTTTGCAATTGCAGCGTCATCAACGGAGTCGATTTGAATAAGAGTGCTCTCGGCGATGGTCAAAGGGATCTAAACCAAGAAACATTTTCAACTAATAAAACAACTAAGGGGTCTTCAGAAAGACTTCAAGGTTCCTAGAAAGTGCTGATGTTATTCTAAAACACCAAAAGTTTCCTAGAAAAAATTCGTTTGCTCAGAGACGCTAGATTTTACATATTTTTAGAGTTTGGGAATTTAGAAACCATGACCAGAAATGTCGTCAGGGGTCTTGAAAACCAGCCAAATCAGTGAAAGCCACCATGAAAAAAGCGCGCCTTTCAAAAAAAAATCTTCACTTTTAAATAAAAACAAAAACATTGCAAAACACTCAGAAACCCAAGAAATCGATTGAAAATTTTTTTTTAAAGCTCAAGCACTAACCACTTCATCTCCCTCGATGACAACTCCATCTTCCGGTCCCGCCACGAAAAGCCTCGACTGCTCATCGACCGTTGCAATATCCCCTGCAAGCTTTACGTCATTACAGTGCACTCTCTGTTTCACCCGTGAAGAACCATCCTCCCGAACAGCCCTCAGTAAACTTTGCTTCGCACAAGTACTCGGCAAAGAGTGTCGGACCCTGGACGCACAGGCGACCCCACTTGCCAGGAGCAACCTCATTCGATCCGGTCATTTCAAGGATCTAAAAACAATATGGGATTTCATTTGAAAACTGTTGCACCTTGATCTCATTACCAAGGAATGGTTCACCACATGATGAAATTAAAGCCTCATTGTTGGTCACATCATCCAGAGAAAATGGACCAGTTTCAGTAGACACGTAGGCTGCAAAGAAGATTTAGAGCGGTATCATGGAAAAAGTACCCTGCGTCACTGAAATTCCAAGTTCTCTGAAGCCGACGATAATAGCTGGAGGCAAGGAAGAGCCGGAATGACAGACAAGCTGAAACAGGTCACGAGATTAGATAATAAACGATTTTCAACGAATGACACCGGTTACGTAACAGCGCCAGTTTTGGAACACTGCAAGAACGTTACACGAAAAACTATTATATGTTGTTTTCCGACGTCTAGAATGACATTTAAACAGGGCTTTGAAGGGTTCTGATCCCGCCAGAGAAGGCAGGGCCTACCTTGAGAGAAGACACATTGTAGATCTTTGAAATTTCATACTTGTTGAAGCATTTGAGAAACTGCGAATGAACCATCAACATTTGGATCTGAAAATTTCTTAGTACAAAAAACACAGAAAAAGCCCTACCTGGTATCGTTCAATAAGTCCGGCCACCCTGTCAAGGAAGGAAACTTTCCAAATGTCAGCGTTAGTCTCAGTCACAATAAGAGTAGATCCGTGAATCAAAGAAAACAAGGAGTAGGAGAAACCATCAATGGTGTGAAGGCCGGAGGAGACGAGATTCACACTTGAAGTGGCTTCCGGGTTCTTTTCACGCAACAAGGAAGACAACTCCGCGTAGTAGAGAGTGGAGATCTTTTTACAGCTTTCCGCTCCATGGGCCACTATTTTGCCCTTGGAAGATGATGTTCCACTAAAATATACATAATCAACAACAACTTCTTTGGTTCCAAGTTTTAAGTTTACGTCTTAACATCAATGTTCTGACTAGAACCTACCTAGTTGCAAAAGCAATCACATTCTTAGGAGATGTTCCCAGTTGAAGGCTAAGGTCGCATGGAAAATCGAGGAAGCCCAATCCATCCAGAACCCAAACACTGCGTGGAACATATACGCTGGCCAGCTCATCGGCAAGAACAAAGACTTTCTGAAAGTTTCGCTTAAACCGAAACTGTTATCCCAACCTCGAGATCTTCAAAGAATTCAAAAGATCGTAGAATATGGCCGTAGTGTTCGGCATCAACTATCATCATTCTAACGTGAAGCTTCGTCACTCTATCGGATGCTACAAGAAGATTTGTAAGCCAGAAGAATAACGGGCCTACCTATATGACTGGGATGGAAGAGTACCGGAACAGCCCCCAGGAAGAAAGTAGCCAGTTCATAAAGAATGAACTCGAAGCAGCTTTCCAGACAAAATCCGACTATTGTTCCCTCGGTCACGCCGTGGTGTTTTAGATAACTGGCAGTCTTCATGACTCCATCCATGAGTTCGCAGTAGCTTATACACCTGGTTTCACCTACTTCTTCAATCTGCAAAAATTTGTTTTTTAATCAAAAGAGCAAAATTTTTTATCAACCAAAATTGGGATAGTAACTAGCAATTGAGATTCACAGACCGGTTTTGGACATACTGCCATAAACCAGTTAACACCTGATCAACTCGGGGAAACCTTTTTTTTACATTCATCTTGTTTTTACATATGAATAAACGACGGCTTGAACTAGGATTTGAGTTTTTTTTTCCACAAATAAGCAAAAACTAATTTTCCTAACAATTGCATCTTTTCTATTTGAAAAGTAACTACGACTTTCACTAAAGGTTATACATAACAGCAACCCAACCGACCTAAATCCAAACGAAAAAAAAAGACCAAAAAAGGCAGAACTATCAATCCGAGTCAAATAAATCTAAATCCAACTAAATCGACCTTCACTAACAGCTTGAACCATATCTAGTTCCAAGAAATTGACGTTTTAGATGTGAAATGTAACTCACAATTGCAATTTTGTCGGCGTTTGCATCAAGGACGTTTTTGAGCTGCGAGAAAAGCCATCTGTTCCAAGGCTCGTCGTCAGTTTTTCCAGTAAGAACCGGTGCTTTGCTATCAAATTTGAATACTAGCTTGTCGTCTTCTTCATGAACATAGCATTCTTCAATCGTCGGAGGGTCATCGAGTGTGTGTTCGTCATCCAGAACGGATTGATCGTCGAGAAGGGGTTGATCTTCGACCAGTGGCTGATCATCGTCGAGGGAAATAACTTCCTCCAAATCGGGGTAGAGTTGAGAGGCGCTGTCGTTCTCCATGGAGACCTCGATCGTGTACTGGGAAATGTCAAAGGACATGGCCAGTTCACGGCGTTCAAGATCTTTTTTTCGTTAGTTTCGCGTGGAGTGACTGAAGATACACTGATATGCGCATTATTTGCACATCACTCGAGCATTCACTTTCAGGCGCGCTCGACGGGAGCAACCAGTAACACGCGCGTGCTACGCAACAAATTTTTCGCAGAAAAAAGTAACTAATAACAGATGTTTGTGATAGATGTTTGGAGTTTTGAACGCACTCTCGAAAAGATGCAAACGTGGAGAATTTTAAAATTGATTCCAAGCTGAACCGATGACAAGTTTTCTAAAAGATGACAAGTTTTCTAAAAAACCAGACTTCTAAACTGTCTTTCTTTCTAGTGGTTCTAGGAAAAACTTTTTCTCTGGATTGTTTTTCAAACCGTGGAAGAAAAGATCCTGTGAACATTAACGAGCTGTTTCTACAACGACACAATCAAGGATCCTATAAAACTTTTGAGGGTTGTCATTCTGTCCGTTAGCAGCGAAATGTAATTTGCACCCACCTTCATTTCCCAACAAAACCCAGCCATGGGAAACATTTAAACGAAAATTGCACAAAATGCGGCCGTAGGCCGCTTCCCTGAGCGGCCCCAGGCCGCGATTACATTTTAAAGCGGCCGCAGGCAGCCGGACCTAAAATACAAAAACTCGCGCAATGGGGTTTGACTTCTGGTAGGTTATATTTACGGTTTCATATGAGAAGGATATATTTAACTTTGTTCTGCAATTAATTTGTAAAACAATTTTTGTTCACTGTTGTGATTTGCTCACTCTGACCCTTTCTGCATGAAGGTCAGCAGGTTTCCACTCCCTTTTTTAAGACTATCGCCGGGTTGTCGTCACGGAGTCGAAGGTCACCAGTCTGCTCCATTTCTAAAAGGCCAGGAAGTAGCTATTGTATCAAATCACCGTCACCGAACAACGTTCATTTGAAGCTTCACTCAATAGAACAATTGGTCCGATAGATACATAAGAGGTACTGTGGGTAAATGGCTGATATAAAACTATTGTTGGATATAGGTAAAGGGAAAGATGAATAACCGTTGGTTGTTAACTATAGAGATCACCAAGGCAGGAACATCCGTTGTACACGATCACGCCGGTTCAAATACCCTAGCTACAGTATGTGTTGAAGAGAGCTAACAAGGTATAATATAACTCTATCTTCTATTCTATGGCATCTCTACATCGGGTTCACGTTCTCGGGTTCAGTCACCTCGGTGAGCAGGTGATCCAGGAATGCATACGCCCTGAAATGACAATTTGAGTAAAGAACGTTTGATGCAATCTATCTGTCTATGTTTGTCTGCTCTTGTAGGTCAAGTATACCAAAGAATGGTTTTTTGCAGGAGGGTACACTGAGTTCCGCAAGTAAAACATTCGAAACATGCACTCTAACGTGCCGATCTGTGATCAAATGTTTGACTGATACATGTTGTGGAATTTTGCGTTAATCCTTACAAGAATGACACTTTGTTGACAAATCTGCGACCAAACTGTCAGCTTATGAGCCAAAGATTTTTAAAATAAAAAGTATCCAATGTAAACAAAACCCACTGATTCATCTTGATCTCCACCCAGCAAGGGCAGTCGGTGATGCTGGACCTGTTCTCGTAGTCGGGTCCCCATCCCCTCATGAAGGAGATCCTGGCAAGGCAGTAGCGCAACAGTTCGTTCAGCGGGTCGGTGGCATCCTGAATAAGTTTTGTTAAAAACGAAAGTGGGTTTATCTTACATTTCTGGCAAGCAGTCTCACAGGTTCATCGGCAGTACCCTCTCCGTTAACGTCAATGAAGGCGTCGTCGTCTTCAATCCTGCTACTGGCCATGCGGCACTTGGCCATCAAGTTGGAGAGCCACTGCTCCTTTAACGTCTTGCAGCACTTCTCCAGATCAAACAGCTAAACATAATTATAACAATTATAAAAATAAAATAAACCTTGATCCTAGCCCCAGGATAGAGCTTGTGGACGACGTCGCCAGCACTGCGTCCAGATTCACGGTCCAGGTAGTGGGACTGAACATAGACACAGATGTGGGAGTACACCTACAAAAACAAAATTTGCAATAATAAAAAAGTGTATTTGTATACCTGAATCCACACATCTCCATTTTCTTTGTAGGACAGACGGACTCCCTTACCAATGTGGCTCCTAAATCGAAATTCTTCAAGAAAGAAAGTATTTTTGTTACCTGCACAGGTTGGTATCTTCATCCCTGGTCTGATTGTCCTCGTTTCCAAGACACCAACGATTTCCACCAGTCGCATATCCACCGTCGATGTACATGGTGTTCATCTTAGCCTAAAATAAATCAATAAATAAAAATGAACAGAAATCCTACCTGGAACTGGCTGATGGTCTTGGTTCTCTCATGGTACACCATAGAAGCCCAAGTGGACATAGCTGCAAAATACAGTTAAAAAAAAAAAAAAAAAAAAGAGAATGAAATGAAATGAAGGAAAAACTCACTCGAAGCATCAGGAGGTTCCGTATGGGTGACGCAGACCTGGTTCTTCTGCTGGAAGCGGATGTTACCTGCAACGGGAACCGACATTAGACGACTGCTCAATGGCGCTTCAGTGTTTATGTTGGCCAGCCCTCCCGAAAAATGGAATGTTCGACAGACTGTGCGCGTGACTAATTCGGCTATAAACTATGTCTCATCCCAGATCATTCATCATGTGATTTCTATCGCTTAACTCGAGCTGACAGCGCTTGTCTACGATTGCCCGTCTGAAGGTTATTTCAAATGTTTCTCGCTGTCTGTGTGGTACAAGGTCAAGTCTAGCAAAACAGTCTGATCGGTTGTTTTCTTTGGAGTTTGTCATTTTAAAATGAATTCGGAGACTTTCTGCGGCATGCCCCGTGTAATAATATGATCCTATAGTATGTTCAAATAGAAGGCGTCAAAGTAATTGAAGCTTGAATGTTTAAGTTTGTCATTTTAAAATGAACTCGGAGACTTTCTGCGGCATGCCCCGTGTAATAATATGATCATATAGTATGTTCAAATAGAAGGCGTCAAAGTAATTGAAGCTTGAATGTTTAAAAATGCAAATTAACTGCCTCACTACTCATAGTCGGCGTCGCAAAAGCGCGGCAAAGGCAGAGTGAGTGAGTCTCAGCCGATTGTGGGTGGATTTTGCCCTTTTGCGCGTCCCTTTTTTTTCAAACACCTGCGTTTGGGGCTCCGATTCGGGGCTTCTTTCGCGTCTATTCAAACTGGTGACTAGTCATTGCCAGCTGCTCGGCCCTCGAACACTCGAATTCAACTGTACCTTTTTTGGTATCGCAGTAAGACTTCCACATTGCGGAGAACGGGGCTCGGAACTGTGACTAAAAGGGACAAACAACCCAGGTCACAAGAATCCTGTCAATAAACTTTAGAGAATGAATTTCCTCAGGATTCCGGTAAACAAACTTTATCAAAAGGTGGTGCTGGTGTATCCCTGACAACAACGGGAATTCAAAGTTCGATATGTAAACAAGGGGTTTTCTAGGAAAGGTGTTCAGTTACGAAAGCTGATTTCAAAACTGCCTCCTTCATGAATCCCACGGTCACGATGGAAAAAGAAAAAAAAATCTATGCGTTCGATTTTGCATTTTTTGTACACATTTCTGAAAAAATAGTTTCGTATTGTGCTTTTGAAAATAAAGATATTAAAAAAGTGGGGCTCATTAAACAAACTTTCCCAGTGCAGCTACAGTGGGTTCTTCAAGCTTTAGTTTACAAGGTAAAATCTGCAAACGTGTGGAAAAGCTTCATTTTAAGCAAAATACTTGTTAATAATTTGCTAAAAACTGATATTTTTCGGGTTGCGTGTTTCGGTTCTTTGATTCTTTTCTATACTATGTCGAATGACGTCGCAAAATGGCCTAATAATAATGGCGTAGATACATCTATTTTTGGGTAGTGCTTGGCGTTTTGTTGTTTATCAAAATCGAACACATTCGATCGTTTTCATGGAGACAAGCGGGTCCTCGGCTCGTTTTTTTCTAATTCTGATAGTAAAAGAATCGAGAAATAAGAGTGATACGGATTGCTATTAGCTGATGATTGTTTTTGTAAGATTTCGGCATTTGAGGAAAACAAATGCCTGATTTCCTAGAATCATGCTTTCCCGGCAAGTAAACAATGCTCAAATGGTCAACAGAAATAAAAATATTGTTTACGAGGTGCTAAATTTCCAGGGGAAGCGATCAGGCCACTTACGTTTATCACTGATCGTCATCATGGTGCTTCCCATCGTAGCTTTTTAGGTATTCTCGGCAAATAGGTCGTCGCTGGGTGGTCACACTGTGTAAGAACCAATTCACAGAACTAAAGTCGTCTGTGTGTCCAACGCGGGGCAGATGACAATTCATCTGCTTGCGCAGGCCTTTCAGGCCCAGGTCTGGCTCATTATGTATGCCATATCATTGCTTTGCAAATCATGCCGCTATGGTCTGATTGTTGTAATTAGCACATTCTTGGGAAAACGGTGTTTGAATTTCTATGACGTCACTCATTCCCCCAATTCAGAGTACGTATCCTTGGGAGAGTCCGCCCCAAAAAAGGAGATAAATCTGCGCCGCCTGCCTCATCAACTATAGAAAATCCATTTCATTTATCAAAATGAGGAAAGTAACGACTTAACATTATTAGTAGGCAAAACATTTAGCTTGCCGGAAAAGAAGAATAGCGTATGGCATACCCTAAAATCCGGTAAGGTGCGCTCCGAAAATGCTGCAGATAGGCAGTACTAGAAGAGTTGTTGTTATCATTAACCCATTGTTTTAATCAAACTACGGATCCGTCCAGATGTTGAGTTGGAATATCGGTGGCGTGCTTTTCGAACCTTCGGGGCAGACCCCCCCCCATTCTACCCCCCACCCCAAGTACACCAGGGCACAATTTATTTATCTCTAATTGGTGCAAATAATGAATCTATGGTCTATTTTGTAATTTTTGTTGTAATTAGCATATTCTTGAGAAAACAGCACTAAAATTTCTATGGCGTTATTCCTACATATACGAATTTTGGAATGGTACCATAAAAAAGTGGGTCGAAAGTTTGGTGAATTGACTTGATTTGAATAGACTTTGTTGACCGAGTCCATTTTTGCAATGTTGTTCTTTCAAAATTTCCTGTGTTATGTACCAGTTTTATAATCGCGTTATGGCGTTTAATCGTTGAACTTTAAGATATTTTTGGATTGTTGCCTTGTTTTTGCAAAACGAATCGCACTATGACGCAGTAAAAAGAGCAAAACAAAAACTTACTCATGTCCCGGTAACTGGCCGGATATCGCCCCTGAGGTTCAATGACAAGATCCAGAATTGTAGACACAGGCATGGACGTTGGCTTCGCTTTGGGCGGCTGGAAGGGCGGAGCGGGAGGCAGCTGAGTGGTTGTGGGAGCCATGCTCATTGTGGACGAAGAAGGCATATTTTGCGCCTGCTGCATCATGTGCGGAGGTTGAGGTGCAATCGTTGTCATAGGGAGTTGTGGAGGAGGCATCTGATTCATCGAATGCTGAGGTAGTTGGTTCATTTGCATCATCGGATGTTGATGTACCATCTGGTTGTTGAACTGAAACATCATATTTATTTTGGCAAACAAAAACCAAACTATCACCAATTGTTTTGAATGGTTTTATAACAAAACGATATGTTTAACTGTCTTTAAAGCGAAATTGTATTAAATTACTTAAGGAACAACCGAAACAATAAGACTTCATATTTATTCGTGCATCTACAACTCTATCACACTTAACTGTGTTAAATGTAATTAATACCAGAAAACATTTGGTTAATCTATTGAACTATACCAATCAGAAGTTAAAATTACCCAAAAAGAGGCCAAGAAACTTTTTAGATTGTAAGTTCAAAAACTGTCCTTGTTGTAACAAATAGAATTTAGGCCTTGTGCAGTGTATTCTGAACTGGGCAAATCCCAATGGTACCTTTAAGAAGTAAAAGGAAAATTTTAGTACTTTAATTTCAGAAAAAGAGCAAAACGATTTTCAAACGATATAGTTTGCGACTGATCTCATCAACTTCTGAACATTTTTAGTTATTAACAGACACATAATGAAAAAGCGGAAAAGTGTCAATCCGCAAACAAAATGTTTCAAACAATCACAACAGTTGTCACATGTGCACACCTTTAAAAATTTCGAATCGAAGGTGCTTTTGTTTACTGAACTTCAAAAATTGGTATCTTGTGTTATGAACACTTTTCAATTTCTAGAAAAGGGAAAATAAAGAGTGTCATTTATTCTAAAAGGAGGCGCATGGAATTTTTTTGATATGTCAAGGTATTTAGTGTACTCGGTGTGCAAATAAAATACACACCCACAGGGGAACACACATCCGTGACCAAAGCCAAAGACAACATTGCATAAAAGATGTCTTAAGCTGTTTTCCTCTCATCCCCAAATCTATAGTCTAGTGATAGATATAACAATTTTTGTTCAGAAAATTGGGGATATATCAGTAAAATTCTATCATCTGTCTAACTTGATAACATAAAAATCAACATGTTGCAGAATTGCTAAAGGAAGTGTTGCAAAATTGAGCCTTGGGGGGTCCGTAATTTTGAGAAACTTGATAACGGGTGCAGAGATATGATTGCGTCTGGTCAACAGTCTGTTCCCGACAACCAGATAAAGCATCCACAACAAAAAAACACGCAAAGGAATTGTTTTCTATGGCATTTTTGTAATAAACTTACGTAAGGAAGGTAACACTGGTAGGAATTCATCTGTAGTTTTTTTTTAGCGATTCGGTTCGGGATGTAATGCAAAACCAAATGGCGGAAAACAGGAGGCGCCCAGACAAACAGAAAGGACGGCGGCTACTTTGACAAAAACAGTCACCCCGATGAGACAGATCACAAAAAATGTGAATACGAAACGAACAACAACATCTCCGTCTGTGAAAATCAAGGGCAATGGCGGTTTCCAGAGTACACGCTGCGAAAACGGATAGTCCTTTGTGCAGAAACTCACGCACCAGGGTAACGAACGAAAATCGAGTTTTTCATAAACATCAACATGTTTTGTTGTTTGTAATATGACATCACATTGAGAGCACTTCTATGGAGCGAAAACCGCAACAAGACATATAAATACTCCAAAAACAATGTTTGTATAAACAATTGTCCATGTTGATGGCTTATTACGATTGCTGCCGCGGGGTGCTTAAAACAGGAGCGCTGACTAGCGACAGACGAATAAAGGAACGCTTGCTTACGTGTTGATGGAATACTCAGAACCAGGAAGGGGAGAACAGCGAAGCGGCGGGGAAATTGTTTTTATCCTCCGAAATGTCTAGACAAACAACGTAACAAACATCGTGTCCTTTAGTGTGGATTTCCCACCACAGACAGTTCGATAGGCGAACTCACTTGCACTTTTATTTTTAGAATGCTTACATAAGCTTATAATCGATGACTTAGTGGGAAAAGGATTTTCTTGAAGCGTTCGAATGGAAAATAGTTAGTGTGCAATTCTAGGGATTTTTACGCTACATGTTCTCAAAGTGCGTAAGGGCATTAGCACTCTTGCATTCAAAATATTTTTTCGCTATGCATTAGCTGAATTGTGCTTTTGTGGTAACTGAACATCAGAAACTGATACATCCAGCGAAGTCTGTGTATTACTAAGGGAATAATTCTCAGAGAATTCTCATGAACAGTTTCCACCAAACATGAACAAACACGCAAAAAATTGTTTCTATCTATGGTCAGTTTGTTTTTAAATTGTCTACTATTTTTCTCTCTTTTTCTGTGTTGGTGCAAAATAGATTTTTTCAATAGATTACACGAAAAAATCCGGAAGCATGACGTTGTTCACATTTTTTTCTTATCTGATGTTCCATCTATCATGAGCAGTCTAGACACTAAGTTGAGTGTTCAAGGACGTTTGGTTGCCCCGATTGGAGTCAGGAGCATTAATGAAATAGCAGTTTTTATCAACTTTTGTTCGGAATACTTTAAACCATTTGAAATTTGAGCATAAATATATATTTTGTGTATTTTTAACCTCTTTGTCTTTGTGGTCTAGCTATTTGTCGGCGAAAGCTGAAAAATCACCAACATAGATGCACTAGGAAAGGATGAAATTATAGTCAGCTATTTAAAAACAAAATGATATAACTGTCATGAAAACACCATAAACGTCATATATAAAAGTAATTCGGCTCTGGGAACTACTTTATCCCTGAGTTGCCGTAATGTGGTTGTTTTAAAAACTATAAACTTAGCGCGTTTCCAACTAAACGGAACAAAAACTCACATTGAGAAATCGGTTCCCAGTGAAGTGGCCAGAATCTAAAGCATAAATTATAGTGACGTTAGAGAAAACAACAAACTTGGTGAAATCATTGGTTTCTGCTGCATAGGCGGAACTCTTGGAGGAGGCATTGGATTGTGAGACATTCCCTGCATTTGCGAAGTAGAAGTCATGGGCCTTTGATTCATATTCATATAAGGGCGACTAAGAAAAATGTCTTTTTTGTAAGCTTTTTGCTATACCTGTCTTCTACAATAATGTCGTCATCATCTCCTTTGAGGTCCATGGGTCCCATTCCGGCATTGAGGACTCGCTCGTAGTGATAGGGGTTCACACAGACCTTTAATGTAACAGTAAACTTTTAAAATTCTGACAACACTTACATTGTCTGCTTTCAAGTCGAAGGCGTTTTCGCACAGCGGAAGGTGCTTCAACTCATTTTTGTGGAGATCCGGCCAGCGGAAAATTTTTGCGTAAACCACGTGAGGAAATCCTTTCCTTCCTGCGACCTGTAACAAATATATGTGTAAAGAAAGTAGAAACAAAATTCAAAATATGAAGGAAACCTACCTGGAGCCTTCCATCAAGTGTTCTTGCAATGGTAATGCATTTCTTGGAGTCGTCTCCTCTACTGTACACGGAAACAATCAAGGCGTCTAGCTCATCCCGTTTGTCTTTCATCTTTTTGACCAAGGATTCACAGGCTTTTCTTGAAAATTCTTCGTCCGAACTCTAAAATATTTGAAATTGAAACAAAAGATTTTTGTAGATTCAACGAATACACATTTACTTACAGGACCGTCATTTCGAATTAGAAATGGACGGCATGCAAATCAAGTCATTTAAATTGAAATCATTTTCTCAAATACCGCTGTAGCCCACGATTACGCGCAAAATGCTTACCAACTCCTGATTAGCGTTTTGGAAAAGTCCCATGACTTTAATAGTTTTTCACTAAATCTTAATACAGCCTTCACATGGCCTAATTTTCAAGTTTTGTAGAGATTGATGCTACTTTTTGGCCCAATCACGAAAGCTTTTATACTTTTTTTTAAAAAAGCTGTTGAATGCTACCTATCAACTTCAAACTTCGTAGAATTGAGAATATTTCTAGTGATTAATTTGGAATTACCATTGTTTCAATGTTGAAACCCCCCAATTACAGAAGCTACAGGACATTTAATATCCTCGGGTCTAAGTTTCACAGGGCCATGATTTCAGATTAAAAGACAAATGTTTAAAAAATCTTTTCATAGCGTTTCGGGCCATATTTGAGGCCATTTTTTTTTCATAGCGCTGCGGGCTATTTTAGAGCAATGAATATAACCTCTACCTTTTTTTTTGCACAAGTTGTTTAGTAGTGGTTAGTGGTTTACACGGTTTTATTGCAAAAGTATTGGAAGCTTCGGCTCCACGAACCAGAAACACTTTTTATCATAAAACAAAAACTGCAAAAAACGTAACAAGCTATCACTTACTTTTACATAACCCAAGTTTACAAATCAATTCAACGTGACCTAGCTTGTTCGATTTGAAGTATTTCATTGATGTGCTCACCGGACACAATTTTTCGGCAGTTCAAGACACTAAACTCCAAGTTCCTTATCAGCCAGACTAAGGGCGGTTCTTTCCAAACGTTATGTTAAATCTTTCTTGGATGTTCTGTTCCTAGCCCATGTTCTTCCTTCCCTTCAGAAGCTCTTCCCCGTTTTTGAAACTTTAAAAAAGAAAAAAAAAACGAAAAAAGAAAAAATTAAATAACTGACCAAGTTGAAGTGCATAAGGCCTTGCACAATCGTTGCACAGGCATCACTGGAACCCGGTCTGGACATCATTGAGGGAAAGTCGGCGCTTCTAGGAGCGGCTCCTCCTTCACGACGACAAGTAGGAGAGACTTCGGAATCCGACGAGTGAGGCTGGTCTCCCCGGCCTAAATATTAGGTTATGGATATAAAAGTAGAAAATAATTGTTTTTTAACCATATTTATAGTTTTGATTTCAGGTTTGTTTGCGATAAGAGGGGATGTTTGTGCAAAATCCCGGCGCCTTCATGGGTAATCAGTACTCACCGTCGAATCCGCTCGTCGAAACGAGTAGCTCCGACATCCCGCGGCCTTCCCGTTGCTATGCCTGCAAAGACGCGGTCAGCTGATGACACACAGCTGGTAAACAAGGTAACGAAAAGTGACATTTGCAAAGGAGACGTCGTTTTTATCACTTTGCTGTGATGGAAACCAACAAAAAGTAATAAGAGACAACGGAATCGCTTATCACGACAGTTCGCATTGTTTTTAATATCACGTGAAGACCAACAAAGCCAACTAGGGTAAAAAACAGCTAAGTCGCATTAATAATTCGCGGCTGTTGCATCGATCTGACCAACAGGCCTCGACGCTCTGCGTCTCTGTCCCTGGCGAAGTGTCTCGCCGCGAGGGTTCAGTCGATGGCTGACAAAGCGGTACAATGCTATGCACTCCCTGGGATCAGCCAAGACACGCGACTTGAGTCATTAAGGACGGACTAGGGTGAGGAAGGTAGTTGCGCATAGGCCACACAATCGATAACTGCATTGGCACAAAGACGGCAGCGAAAAAAGATAGCGAACAAGCGCTTTTTGGCACACATGGGTTAGAACACACCCAGGGTTACTATTTTTTTCAGAACCTTTTAAAACATTTTAATATTTTATATGTAGTGGTTGCTTTGCTGTTTTGTTCATAATTTGCCCTTTTCTTTTTACTTTGTTTACCCTTTTTTAATATGCTTTCATTTAAAAAATGTTTATAAAATAACGTCTTTATGTACTTATTGATTTTAAGTTCACACTATAATTGCATACAGAAAATGAATGGTAACAAAGCTTTGGTAAAAACAAGCTCTGTTAGCTTTTGCAATTGCCATAACTTCCAATCAATGACGATTTTAGGGTATACAGCTTTAAGTTTCGTCTTTTCTCTATTTTGTAAATTGTGTTTGCTTTTTTAAGATAATACTAAGGCCCAAAGAACACACTCACAAAATACACTTTTTCGAACTTTATGAATAGAACTCCTTGTCTATTCAACTTAAGTTAGAAGCTAGATTATGATTTTTTAGCTTTTCTTAAGAATCAATCGATGTTATTTAAAATTAAATTAGTTTGTATTCATGGCTCACCTTTCCTCCTTCTGGCAGAATGAACGAATGGCGGATGTGGAATGGAATGCGTCAATAAATTCCCAGCGTCCTGAGAAACGTCTATTTAACGAATTCTTTAAAATGTTTTGGAGAAATTCCGGTGCGGTTTCTTATGAATAATGTTTTCAATCGGCGCGATCAGCAGACACGGCAATCCATTAATTCTCGTGCGGTGGGAATGGAGTTTTTACAGTGAATCTGAAAATCAATGCTTTCCAAACATGTCAATCAAACGCAGATTGCCTTTGTCAGTGACTACTAAAGGGGATTCACTGATATGGAGTGTTGCAACGAGTAGGGCAGGCGTTATTCGAAGAGTTCAACGAAATGAAATCTCTCTTCTTTTTTTGGCTACTAAATCCTTTTTATTAAACTTGAATTCAGATTATCGTTGCAAGGCGTGTTTAGAAGTCAACCGTCCTGTTTCCCACAAAATGAAGTTTTCGTGTGAATTCATCAAACATTTGCGGAGAAAACATTAATGAATTCCCTTTTGCCATCAAAACTTTTCCCTCTACTTTCCGTATTACTTAGTGATGATCTCAACGGTTTCACATTATATTTTGAGTCTTTAATTGAGTTCCAATTCGCGAAAGAACGTGTATTTTTCAAAAAGAAAACTGTTCCATATGTACCAAGTCCTAACATGAATAGACCAATCAAAGTATTGTTGCGGAATGCGGAAAGATAGACGTCAATGCTTTAATATACAAGATGAAAATGATACAAATGCTGTACTATGAGAAATAAACGTGTAGCCAAAAGACGTAAAGTTCATTTTTTGGTTGTGTGAAGAATTCGATTTAAAGCGGTATTTGAAATTCGGGATCTTTTTAAACTTTTTTTGCACAATACAAAATTTTGCAAAACAAGTCAGAAGTTGGTCATCGTTTCCGTGTTGAGCTAAGACGCAATATTTGTATGAGACGAGAATATTTGTATGAGCCGGGGTCCTAGACAAAATGGACTTGGCTGAAACTAAAAGTATAGTTACTTAAGACCCAAATGGTGGCAAAACACACCTCTTTTTGAATGTTGTTACCTTAGGGCCCTTAAGGAAACCTTAAGACACTTATTTCATAGCTCGCTTTAAACGCAGCTTTTTCGAACTCTGCAAAAAGCAATCGATAGCTGTTCGTAAGATAGAAAAGTTTGCCTCTATTAGAAAAAAAACAGTTGACTCCTGAACGCTGAAAAAAATGAAAAAGCTGCGAAAATGTATGAAAAAACAATGTTTTTCACCTTTGCCATTTGGCTCGAAAGTTACAGAGTCTTAACATTTAAAAGGTTCTACCATTTGTCAGACTAAGCCGCCTAATATAATTAGACTCGCACATCGTGGTCAGTCAATTTGGAAAACTCAGCATATGGCGAGTGGTACGGACGTTTCCACAATTTCAATTGATAGTTTACAAAAGACAGGAGCACAACAGTTTTGTGTTCACTAATAGGGAAGATGATCTCACCAATTTGCACAAAAAAGACAAAAGCTAAAATTCATTTTCTGTACTACAGCTCTAATGATCAAGGACTGCCATAGAAATATCTCTTCTTCTCACGAATATCGTCCTTCCATCATCTGTCGGGTGCACAACGTATCTCACCAGTGGTCCTAAGAGCTCCTTATTAAAAGTTATCATTACAATCCTGAAACCCAAACTTGTTTTTTGAAAAACCGCTTGGTCAAACTAACCCATCTACTGTACTTAGAGTTAGCCAAACTAAACTGTTTGTGCAAAACGTCCACCACCAGGCACTTGACAATCCCGAAATCACTTGCAAGTTCAGCATATCAATAAGGTACAATGAATCTTGGGAAACTTTCTAAACGAAAAGATTAGTTGAGAAGAGAGTAAACAACCTGAGCAAATAGAACTCGACTACGTAATAACCGTCGCTTACTTTCTTCAGATGAAAGAAAATTGTTAAGAACCTGAATCACAAGACGTCTTGATTTCTAAAAAAAAAACTACCGTATCACGCATTAGTTTTACAAATGTCAGTCCATTTATAGCAAACATCACAGCCGTAATTGAGTAAACAACAAGACTGATGGATACGGTAGCTCCGTCCGACGTCAGAGTAGAATTTAGAATTTCAGTGTCATTTGGAATAACTTTTTTGGGAACTGAAATAACTGCCACTGTCCAAACTAATGATTCAGGATCGAAAACGTAGCTAATACCCGCTGAATTACACTTTGCAAAAAAAAGGATTGGGTTTTTCTTACTGGCTAAATATGCAACAGCCGAAAGTGCTGCAACAATCCATAATGCTACTGTTACACTCTGAAGTAAGGTTAAGGTATTGGCGACATGACAAACCGAAGTTGATTTAACACCACAGTATAATGTGTAAAAGTTTGAAAAGAATGCAGCTAAGAATCGGTTAACAGAAGACGCGAGTTGGGATAAAACTCCTGCTAGGTAAGCTGAGCTGCCAATAAAAATGCCCACGAAAATTCCGACAATTTCGGGGATCCATATTACCCTGAAATAATCCATTGTAGGCTCAGTTAAGGACACTAATAAAAACCCGTAAAAAATTACTAAGAGACCCAAATCATTTTTTTTAGATGCACCTTTACTGTTATTCGAGGATTCAAAGTAATTTTCCTTCACAGTATCAGAACGAACGTTAACAAAGCGAGTCTTACGAAAACTAAAATAAACATTCGACTCAATGTAGTGAAAACCGAGTTTGTTGTAATCTAGCATATGATTTTCTAAATAGCCTCAGGCGATTTTTCAGATTCAAACACAATGTAGTCCTTCTTACCCAAACGCATATGGTGTTGACCATCCCAAGAAAGCCAAACATATAAGTAAGTTAGAGAAAGCTTTTGAAGCACAAAGAAAATAGAAGGAAGTCCGAAAAGTTTTTCGTTTTACAATGTTAACAAACACATAACTGTTTGCCAGAACACCAATGCTGGAAATCTGAAAATGTCGCAAATGTTTTTTTTGTAAGTGTGTTCCTTACAGCAAACATAATCACTCCTGCGCAAATGTGAGATAAATGCATTCACTCAGGAATAAGGAAACATTTTCGTATTTTGCCCTGAAAATTGCGGTTCAAAACAAGAATATAAATCAGAGGCATGCTGAAAACAGGCTACCTGAAATGACGACTCCGGAATTTTGTGGAGAATCGAGTCACGCTGGTTAAATTGGCCCCAATTGTCTTCGCAACTACGTTTCAAGGCGTTCGTTACAGGCCATACTGATTGAATTGGTGATTTCTTTTGACAAAATTGAAAAATGCCACTAATTGCCAATCACATATAAACAACTACGTTGCAGAGTTTGTCCTAATACTGGACGGATTGGACCAGACGCCTTCCTTATAGAGTTAGAGGGAGGACTGCCAACTACGAAATGCCCCAAATATGTGTGTAATGCGTTTGTCATTTTCTGTGCTTCTTAAACGTTTAATCTCTTCCTGACAAATACTTTTTCAAACAAAAAGAACACATAAATTAAATTGAGAGAAGTCCAGTTGGTATAATTCTGATAGTTCTTTTTTAAACCTGCCCTTCTATATTTTTCGTTTTCATTAAAATGAAGACCACTCCCAATCTGTTCGACGGGGAATACCCTTGGGATCACATAGACTCCCCTTCCCGAGTGTCCTTTTTTGTTTTAAGGAACAATGCACGCCTTTATGATAAACTCCATAAGCCCGATCACATGCCCATTGCAATGTTCTCTACACATTTGGAGTTATGGAAACAACCCACAGAAAACAAGAAGTCATGGTAAACAATACTTAGCAAAGGTTTCTGGCTCTTTCAATGAAACCCATAGTGGTGTTGAAGTACTAGCGCAGCCTGAAAGGGCTTCGGTAGATGCGCATGCTAAACAGGCTTTAACAAAAATGATCGCAAAATGGAACTAAAGGCTCTTAAAAAGTGAGAGTAAATCAGGATTATCGAACAGAACAATGACTAGCAGCAGATTTTGCTTTTCAGCTTTTCAAAACCCTATCTCTCCATAAAGAAACCCCTAACTTCAAACACATAACACAGTTCTCATAAAATAGGATTCATTCAACTATCAAATCACAGACAAGAACAACCAGTTGAGCAATCCAAATAATATCACCATCATATTAAAAACACCCGCATTTGTCATATGAAGGAAGAGCCTCACGCAAACAGCACATCGTTGGTGAAGGAACCGGCAACACGGAAATCATCGTTTCCGAAGGAAGCGAACATCCTCTGGGGGACGGCACGACTACCCTGACCAGGGCGCACACAGGTCCAACGTGCGGTGTAGTACTTTCTGAAAAAAAGCCTTTTGTAATTAACTGATGCAAGCCTTACTTGAACACTTCGGGGAACACAGGGTCGAAAGAAGAAGGATTCTTGGAGGACATCAGCTGCCGGATAGTGCTACCCATGGGACTCGAAAAGGTACCTGCAAAAAGATTATTTGATCCTTCAACAAATGGTTAGGACGCGAATAAAAATCACGACTCACCAGGAATGGGAACTCCATTGGGAACCAGGTGTCCCGAAGGATCCTCCATCACCTTGTACCTTTTGACCAAGTTCAAAGCTAGATCGCGAATCATATCCAGAGAGGGAGCCGGAATGTCGTCACAGCGCTTCTAAACGGTTAAGTTCATAAGATAAATAAAGATTGACATACGGCAAAGGATCGAATGATCTCGAAAGACGACTGATACATAGAGAGGGCCTGCTCGTACTCGTTAACCACGTCGAAGACCTTCTGATATCCTTCCCTAAAAACAAAAGTAATTAAGTTAGAGAAAAAACCTACTTGTTCGACATTCCAAGTTTAACGCAGAGGTCCTTCAAAGCCAGAGGATCAACGATATCTTCCAGCCCGGCACTGTAAACGATGAGGTGGGCAGAGGCACAAGTGACCATCGACGGCAGAAGCCACTCCGTCACATTAGCCAACGTAGCATTTTCCAACTTGTACAGAATCTGAATAAAAACTTACACGATGAAATAAACTTAATCTACAGTACCTCCTCGGCCACGGTGGTCTCATTGAACAATCGCGGTTGGTTGACAACCGCCATGGGACAAGCCTCTTCCCAGCACTTCAGCCACAGGTTGTCGTTATTACTGAAACGCTCAGAGAGACAATTGTTCTCAGAATCCCAGTCCTTGGGAGAGTGCCAGCGCACAAAGTCGTGGAAATGGCCGTCGGGATTGGCAGCCTAAAAAGGAAATGCTTAAAAAACTTTTTTAAAGCTACCTTGAAGGCCTGAATATCGCTGATCAATGACGACAGCTGGGCAGATAGGCGCTCCTCGTCCGTGAGGCTTTCAAGGTACTGCTGATGGGCCATGATCATGTCTTCAGTCATGGGAGCAGCGTTCTATAAATCCGAAATCAACAAAATTTCAAAAAATATCATACCTGAGTAACAAAGGTATACAAGGGGACTTCAGGATGGTAAAGGAGCATCAAGTCCTCGTGGGGAGCCAGACGACCGTCGGCGTGGGCATCGGCCTTTTTAGAAACGAAGGTGTCAACGGTGGCATCAAAGAAATCATCATCATCTAAACTCGGTAAATGAACCAGACATTCATTACACAAACCGTCTCCGAACTTCTGAGCACCGTTGTACAGGGCGAATCTCTGGCGCCTGGCGGACATGCAACACTGTAGCATTTCAATCTTCTGGTGCAGATAGCCTTTGAGCAGATTGGGTTCGGTCAAGTTTCGATCACTGGAAAAATGATAATTCAGCATGAAAAGACCAAACTCACTCGTAAACGTCTTCTCCACGATCATAGCGCTGGCGCAGCCTTTTGACAAAGGCGTGCCAGAGGTGCAGCTGGGCATGTTTCTGATACACTTCGGTATTCGAAAGAGAGTGGAAGGCCCTCGCCAGGCGGGACGTAACGCAGTTGTAGGACGTCGTATTCGACTGAGTGAAAAGATCCTGGATAAGAAATGTTAATCAAAGCGAAAGGCAAAATATACCTGAACAATCGTGGAGATGGGGACGGAGAGATCAGCCGGCAGGGCATTCACGTCATTGGCAAATTGGAAAATGGCGTCAACCCACTTGTTCACCACAACCTAAAAACGAGAATTAGACAAAATTATAAAGCAAAAAACGCACCTCTTCCAGCGGCAACAACGCGAAATCTTGCTCGGACGCAGAGCGCTGAATTTGCTTCTTTTCGCTAGTGATGAACAGCCTGTCCTGCTGACGTGGAAACAGTTCGTCAGCTGAAAAGTAAAAATTTGAGTTAAAGTGAATAAAAAATTACGCTTGGCGTCGCGGATCCCCAGCTCCTGCTTCACGGTATTGCTGGCTTTGCCCGACATGTGCATGGCGAACAAGTCCTCCAGTCCGACCACTAAAACCACAAGATTGACAAAACAACCAACCGAATCGTACCCAAGTTTCCTTCCGCTGGAAGATACTCAATCCGAAATTGCCACTCCAGGGCGCTGAGATGATCGAGATCGGTGTAGGTCTGAATCCAAAAAATTCAACGGGACTGAATTAAACTAACGCTGCTCTCGTTGACAACATCCTCACTCTGATTGGGCCACAGAGCCAAAAGCGACACATTGGAGATGGTAGATTGACTCGATCCATGAGCGAACAGGTCCAGGCGGCCAGGATTCCGCACAACATCGTCACTCAGGTTTCCTCGCTCCGGCAAATTCTGCAAACTTATGTCAATTTGAAATAATGAATACACCCACCTCGGAACGATACTCGAACATGACAGAAGTACGGATATCTCCCTGGTCTCGAATAGTCGGGCAAGCCTAAAAACAAAAATAAATAAAAAATGTAAAACCCTTTACGTACCACTTTGTTCTTGAAAAGACTGAGAACTCCACTCAAATGCAGGTGCTGGCGCTGGCCGCGATAGAGAAACGACGACTACAACTCAAAAATATTCCACCAACGCAATGTCTTACCTCGAATGTAGTAAAAGTCTCAGGCCCCAGTCCAACGCCAAAGAACGTCTTCTTCTGGTGGGCTCCAAACTCGACGAACATGGGGATATAACTAAAAAAAACTCATTTAAATAAACAATTAAGGCACGCACCATTGGCAATCCTGGGCTGCATTTTGAAGGGCGCTTCGTATCCATTCCAAATCGTCCTCGAGAGTGACACGATCCTTTTCCGGGTCGCATGGGGTCAGAATGATAAACTCCGATACGCCGAACTGCAAAGGAGAAAAACAATGAAAAGAAACTCGAATCGAACCATGGTAGTGACCGGATGAATCCTGGACAAATCATAGACGTTGGAGCCCAGGTCGGTGAGGAGTTGACTTCCGGAGACTCCCCTGGAGTTCGAGTCATTCGAAGCGACCGCCACAGTTTCCTTATTCTGAAAGAATAACCGGTAAGAAAAAAAAATTCAAAAATAAAAAGAAACTATAAAAAAATACTTCATTTATTTGACCAACCTGCGGAAAGAAATATGTGAGGAGGAATTGGTTGCCACCGGGCAATTTGACGACTTTCGTGCGGCTCTCTACGCTCCAATTGGGAAGCATTGCCTGAAAATCTATAATTATAATTTAAAAATAAATACGAACCTTCGTATAAGTGCGGATTTTCTTATTTCCCGTCAGCTCCCACTCCACGAGAGCCCCTTCGATGGAGGTGATGAATTGCTCCATGGGAGTGACAACAGTGTAATCGTTTATCTCAAAAACAGCCGAATCATCGTCCTGGTCCGTCATTTTTACCCTGAAAATAAGAATAAATTGAAATAAAACGAGTGGCAAGAGAGAAAGATCAGAAAAGACAAAAGATAACCGCTAAACCGGAGCACCAGATGTAAATGGACATAATAATAGCATAAAATCACTATAAATAAATAAAACATAATTAATTATAAATAAAAAATGAAAAAGAAACCTAGCGAACATCAGGAAAACACCAGTAGCTGGAAATCAGCTGATCAAAGGGAGGAAAGTCAGTTGCGCGTGAGCGCGAAAAGGTCAGTCGTCGGAGCGAAAATGGCGCCAGTTGTGAACAAACTACTGTTTTTAAAGCTGTGAGCAATTTTTTATGACAAATTATTCAATAAATATATTTTAATAATTCATAACAAATGCAAATATTAAGTGTTGCCAACAGAAATTTACGAATTACCGGTAATTGACGGGTCATGAATGCAGCTTTCGTTTTAAAGTCTTCTTGTCGTCTTAATTACTAGAAAGGATAAAAACCACGTCAGTTAAAACAGTTTTTATTTATAACCAATGAAATAATAACGTTTCCCGCACTATATTTGAATAGCAGGATTAGCAAGCCTTGATCAAATGATCATAACTGACCATGTGGTATCCATTCGTGTGCCACCACAAAACGGGAGCCAATCGCAGGTCTTTTGTCTTTTCGGTTTGAACATGTTGAGATATACCATGGTTAGGACAGGAAAGCAGCATGGCTTCTCCCGCCAGCTCTCTTGGCCAAACCATACCAAGGGGTTGCAATCACTCGTCCCCAAAGGTGAGACAGTTACAACAGACAGATACGTCATAGTAATAATACTTGATATATACATTTATTATAAGTAATTGCCATTGAAGAATGCAAAATTTGGAGATGTGTTATGAAATCTTACTCGAGCAGGGGAAGGTTTAGATATGGCACATTCCCATTATAGTCTTCAACTTAGTCACAGTTTCCTGACCATTTGCCTTCTGATGCTTAACCCATCGTTCGCTGTCGATTCTGACTCACGTCGTTTCTCTAAGTAAGTACTTAATGAACCATTCTTAGGACAACATATATTCTTTAAAAAAACATTCACAATGCAGAAATTCGATGGCGTAAAATCGTAGTCTTCGACAGAGCATTCCTTCAAGCCCGCTTCACTTGTATGCATAGAAATATTTCTCTCTATATGAAAACAATGTGTGAACGACGCCAAAAGTTGTGAACGATTGAAGAAAACCGTGCCTATTTTTCCTCGACAAAGAAACCAACGCAGAACACAAACTATGAAAACAAAAACACTTTATTCCTGTGGACCTGTTTCAATGATATAGAACTGAACTCTGAATGGACTAGACGAATCTCACTTTCAAAATTGCTACATGACACACACAGAAAGTGATTGCAAAGAAAGTACTTAATATTAAGCGTTTGATAAAAGATCCTATTATTAAAACTGAGCAGAACAATCCGGAATGAAAAGCCCGTAGAAATTTGATCGGAAAGCAATGAATACGGGGAAAGGGCGACTGTGCAACAGTCAATAACTACCGTACTCAATGCGTACTTGTAGAATGTACATCTTTTAAAATATTGCCGAGACGTGCCGTCTCGTCGAGCTGACTTTTATACTGCTCCACCAGGTTCTTCACCAACGCTTGCGATTCGGACAGTCGCGCCTCCAATAGAAGTTTTTCGGATTCCAAGCGCTCCACTGTACTCGCCATGTCTGACCAACGGCCAGGATTTCTGAAGAATTCTTTGTTATGTTCAATGGTCAGACCTTACCGTCTCCATTCTTTGTCAGCCATTTGTATCCAAGGCTCTGATCTGGATGACTTTGATCCATGCATGGATAACAATACACGCAGTTCGGTGACTTTCTCTTTTGATGCATCCAGCCGTCCTTTAAGTTTGCGAAGTTCACGTTTCACAACTATTTTATCCTGAAACAGAAGCTACATTTACGATGAGAACAAGCTTTTCTTGACACTGGCAGTTCTTGGTCCCATAAAGGGCTCGTTATTGTAATATTTTGGGTAATGCTA
Source organism: Oscheius myriophilus (assembly GCA_964057215.1). Lineage (NCBI taxonomy): Eukaryota > Metazoa > Nematoda > Chromadorea > Rhabditida > Rhabditidae > Oscheius > Oscheius myriophilus. The sequence goes on from OZ059907.1 coordinate 16,763,091, forward strand.
ATGGTACCATGAGATTGGGTCACTATCTATATGAACCCAAAACGTACTTTTTATAACCTTCATTACTTGTGATTAGCCACTGTTAATCCACAAGACTAGCTTTTATAAAACCTTGGATCTCTACCCTTCGGGGAGCATTGGAAGCTCTATGAAGCTCTATGAAGCTCTATCCGGAAACTCTATGAAGTTCGAGTTAATAGAGCAGCGTTTAGAAGTCAAGGATGCAGAGAAGTTACTTTCTGGGCTTCATATAGTTTCGTAGGGGTCTTTAGAGATATTAGGAGTAGTCAAATTCTACGATACATAATTTAGTAATTCTAATAGCCTTTTTCATTCAGGTAGCACAGTTCCTTAAATCAACCATTGTTACTTCAAACAAAACATTTTCGTCTGGAAATGAAGTTTTGAGCTAGCACAAATGAAGTAGCATCCCTATACCCTAATAAAACATCCTCCGATCGTAAAAGAACCCTAGAACCGCCGAGAAACCTTGGGTTTTATTCGGCCCTACAAAAGTAGCTTAGCCCTTTTGGGCTCGCTTGTCCGCGAACTTACGTCTGTTTGGCTTCCAGCACTGGATCCAACATCCTCGATACCACTTTCGACGACTGACTGATCTCCCATCAAAGTGTGATAAATTTCCCTTAGACGTCCTTCTGTCAAATCACACTTTTCGCATCGTCCAGATAATGATGAAAGGGACTGAAATATCAATATCATTCAAGGATTCAAAAGTAGCTGCAGAGCGGCCGTGAATAGGAAAAGGTAAGCTACAAACACAATCACTGTTAGCGCCGACAACTCACAGGTTACTCGCTAGTGAAGTTGCTGTTCAACTGAAGGCCTTCTCTGCCTTTTGTTAGGTAAGAACTCACTCTTTGGGGGAAATTGTGGCTCGTCAATGGGCGTTTTTCAACGCTCAACGAGGAACGGGAGGATGTGTAAGGCTCCAGGGTAGACGGCTGCATGTCGGCATTTCTAGAAACGATTTATCAATTTCGCTATATTTTGGTTCTTACCGGTATTTTTCGATCAGCGAGAAGAAGTTGGTGGTGTTCTTGTCGATCATGTAAGAGCTGTTTTGTGCCTTAACCGTGTTTCGGTACTTGTCCCTCATGTCGGCAATTCGCTTCTCGTACCCGTTCTTTTGCCCTTCCATGGAGTTCTCAAGTGCCTTAATGGTGTCGTTTAAAAACTGTTTCCAAAGTTTATTGAAAAGAGTATCAAAACTAACCTTGATCTGCCTTTTGTACTGTTCGACAGTTGCAGCGCTTTCTGGTCGGTTAACCATGGAAGCGATTCGTTTCAACTCAGTATCAAAATCCTCCTAAATTTGGTTTTGTTGTAAAAATAAATTTTTGTGTACCTGGAGCCGACTCATCAACTTCATCTTCTCTTCAGCAAACTGTCGTTCCATGTTGTTCTTTTCGTTCACAATTCGGATATCGAACTGCTTGCGCTCCCGGTCGAACCTAAGAATCAACCTCTTGAAACAAAAAAGTTCAAATACCTTGAACTTAGTTGTTTCTCCTGCTCATTGAGGGCATCGCCCATTGTGCGACTAGCTGTTTGGCGCACCACAGCAATTTCCTTGAAAAGTTTATATAAGGTTTTTTTTTGCAAACACACCTTTTTGTGATCTTCTTTTAGCCTATATAGCTGTTCTTCCATTTTTTGGGCAAAAGCTTGATCTCTCCTTGCTGTTCCGTTGGATGACGAATCGTCTAAAACATTGGTGTTAGGTTTTTTCCATCTGTATTTTCTGTTCTCTGCTCTCGTTTTCTTCTTCCTCACCTGTTTCAGCTCCTCCAAGTCGCTTTGACACTGCGTCGTGCCTCTTTTTACGATCTTTTCTTTTTTGGAGCTTCCTTCGCCTATGTCGAACAAAAATGGATTCGGGCTCACTGTCCATCTCAGACAATGTATCTCCTCGTGCAGCTCTTCGTTTTCGAATCATTGTCAGCTAAAAACAATTCATAATTATGTTATGTGCCTGATGAACCTGTGTTCGGAACGCTGTACTCCAACGAGAACTCAAGGCATCGCCATCACTAAGAGCGCGGTTCTTTTTCTTCTGGGAAGCAGTGAGGTCTTGAATTTTCTCACGTAACCTCTGAAAAAGGCGATCTATTGTTTTCAACGAAATGCACTTGAGGACACACTACAAACAAAAGGGGACTACAACTACCTTATTGTGCGCTACCAAAAGATCAACCTTCTGTTTCCACATAAGCAGCTGGGTGTTGTCCTCGACAGGTCTTGGCTGCATTACCTAAAAACATATTCAATGCAAACTATAAATGGAGAAAGTAATATAAAGCAATATCTCATTAACTAACTAACTAACCTTGCTTAGTTCGTTCCTCAGTTGCCGATTCAGATGCTCCAACTGGCTGATGGTGTCCTGCTGCTCTCTGGTCTCTTCATTTAACCTCGTTGTCTGTCTCTCAAAGAGAAGCACCTTGTTCTTCATGGAAACCTCTTGCTGCCTCATCCTAGACAATTCCTCTTCGACCTAGAAAAATTATTCGATGTGAATAATCAAGTTTAAAATTACCTGTTCAAGTTCGGTTTGAATCTCTCGCTTGTCGATTCGAAATTTGTCCTCCATCTGAATCAGCTTCGCTCGATACCGCTCCTCCGTTTCTCTGAAACTGGCACCCTGATTGTCACCACGAACCAACAGAAGGGGTGGGCTACATTTTTGACACACAAGGACAAGTTGACTAACCGATTCCAAAGATGAAATAAAGTGCTGCCAGCCAAGTAAAGGAAAGACATTGCTAATAACTACTTGTGGGAAGTGATATTCACAAATGAACGCAGTGTTCGTGTTACTCAGATTGTAGTTCTCAGCACGAACCATGATTTTCAGAAACAAAAAACCGAGGGGAGAGATGTTCTACCATGCCAAGAGATATAAAGCCAACCTGATGCGCTTATCGTAGCCTTGTTCGATGGTCAGTTGGTTGTTTTCCAACTCTTCTATGAGCAAATGTCGTCGTTGGTTTGCCAGTTGGAGCTGCTTGTGGAGGTGCTCTGCCCGTGATTCACCTTCTCGAACACTACATCTGCAATCGAACTCATTTCCATCGCAAATGTATGCATCCCAACACCCACGTTGGGTTTACATAAGTGTATGGCAATTACCCCCGGAAACCTACTAATTAAACATTTCCACACGCAAACACACACAGCGAACGGATAGATAATCAAAACACGTTGTTCCAACAAGATTTAGCCACGTAATTCATATCTGATTCTGACACGCTTACTTTGGGAAGCAACCAATGACCTTTTTTGGAAAATATAATTGTCAATGAATTTGATAGGGCTACTCAAAGAAAACTTGTTTGAGACTGACCGCAAGTGATCGATGCAACAGTGTAGTGAAACGATGGCCGCCTTGACGGCGACCGGTGCCTCTGCGGTCGAGTGCGACAGTTCTCTCTCCAGATACCCCGAAAGGTAGACTGCATTGATGGGTCCGCTCATCGGTTGTCCTGACTCCTGAAACCCCCATTTTATTTCTGTCTCTTCTTTACTACTCATATTATGTTGCAGATCCGCGGATTTACAGCCGCGAGTCATAAAACAGTGTAAATTTGCGTATGTCACAGCGAGAGAGGCAGTGGTCCCGAAAATGTTGTGATAAAAAGGACTGGTCAGAGTTGCACTTGGAAGCGAATAGAAAGGCCAAACAGTAGGAGTGTCCGATCAAATAGATGTCAAATAGAGGCGGAAATTGCGCAAACTGCCTCTATAAAACGCATTTCGAAAATGTTTTTGACCAACTTAAAGTTTAGACTTTATCCAGACCAAATTATAAACTCAATATGGAATCTTATCGAGCCAAAATAAGTACAAACCTTTAAAAGATTCAGGCCTTCGTCTATCCTCAGACCAGCTTTGTTCCACATTTCCATCAGATCATGGCAGTCGACGCTTCTGAAACATGGCAGCATAATGATTGGCTACTAGCTCGTTCGGCAAAGAAACATGCAATCTACTCGACCACCGAAAGAAAGCCATAAACGAGGGATAAGAGTGTGAGTTTTTGAAGGTTTATTACCCTGTGCGACCGGGATCCAAGGATTCGAACAGGTTGAGCGACGACACGTAAGAATCCGCAATAAAATGGACCTGAAACGAGGGCTACGTCATCTAGAAAAAGGGAGACGTCCACCTCTGCGCTCAGCCGCTTCTGCAACCGGTATTGGGCGAGGAACTGCTGCATGGACACGCGTCCGTTCTTTTCCACATCCGCTGAAAACAATATTTAAATATTATTGATCGGGTGCTTACCTCGCTCAAACAGGGAGTTGATATCGACGACCGAAAGTTGTTCCAGGTCTTTCGTATTTTCGCAAAGCAGTCGGGTTTCATACCTCGTAAGCCTATAAAGTTGTTGTTTCTTTGGATATTGGAGAGGGCGTTGCTCGAATTTATAGATTTTGGCCTCACCACGAAAATAGCTATTAAAATTTTCAAAATTTAACTCTTTAATTTCTTCAATACATCTAGAAATAGTTTTCTTTAGAAAAACTGTTGCTCTTTCGATTTATCTACAATTTTTGAAAATTATTGGCTGGTTTTAATAACACCTTGTTATAACGATGACAAAAAGCGCTTCTTAGGGGTTTCGTTTAAAAAGTGTAGTTTGAACTTGCAAAATGGGCGCCCAATGTAACAATTTGTAGTTTCCTTTTCACACTCTGGGTGTCACCTGTCAAGATCAAGCAGCTTCATAAGGGTCGTCGCCGAGCTGTTTGCAGTGTCGCAAAAAACCGGTAAGACGTGTGCGATATTGACCATTCTGAGAGAAAACACACGCAAAGGTGAAATGAGTAGCGCGAGGTCTTCTCTTTGATAACAGCGAAAAAAGGGGAACGCACCTCTCCACGAGGATGAAACGCATTTTCGGGTTACGGACTGCCAGATTCTGCATAATCGGCTGAACTCGTTCCGCTATGTCACATTACTGGTTCTTTCGCAATGTTGTTTTTACGACTCATAACATTGAACAGTCTGTGAACAATGTGCAAAACGCCAAATTTTTGTTGGGTAATTTTGAACTGATCTGTGACGCATGATCAGGCCCTGAGAAGTTTTTTTTCTTCATTACAGAAAGTTGCGTTACACTATTTAAACGTTTGGAATTGTATTAGTAAAAGTATCAATTGCGCGCTATGGGAATATAGTTTCTACAGTTCCTATAAAATTAAGGGCATGAGAAGTTGACCAGACCCAAAAACTATCCGAATATTTGGGTTATGAGCGCCAAACAGAACTTCGGGGTTGTAAAAAAAAATGAAAATGAAAAATGTAAGCGCTCGTTTACAATGTTATCAACACTATCTTATTTCGTAGAATAGCCAGAAAAAAAACAGAAACATTGTTTCGAGTGTCCTAGGGTTTTTCTATTGAAAAATGTTTCTTAAAGACAAAATGTTGCATCCCAATACAATTTTGTAAAATCATTACAAAACTTGTTCTCTACAATTTGATATTTTTTTGACAAATCACGCTCAAAACGCCTTCGCATTCTTTGATGTACCGTAACATATGCCCGTTAGGATTAAGTGAAAATTGAATCACGGATTAAAAGTGTACTCGAAAAGTGAACTGTAATCGTTCTTTCAACTTTACATAAATCAATCAATGAACATCGAATTTTAACCCATTTGTTATTTTTGAAAGCAATTAATCATTTGTTATCTTTTACAACATCTAAAAATAATCGATTTCTGTTTTTGTTATGGTTTCCACCACGAAAATGTAAATTACTCCCACGTGTTATTTTTTGTTATTGTCTGGTCCTGTTCAAGGCCGACTTCCCCACAAAATTCGATTTTCTGTTTTTCAACTTCGTCCCGGAAACTGGGCGAGCCACAACACAGCTGCTGGTTTTTTTCACTTCTCACAGCTGACAGACAACGACGAGAATTCAAGGCTATTCAAATAGAAAATCACCTGTGAATGTCCCTGAATCCTAGTCTCTGGGCGGTCTGTTGAGACCTCGCCAGAAGAGTGTCAACAGTTCCAGAAGACACATCGATGATTTCCGGAAGATACGATACGAATCGTTCTTTGAAGTCCTGGAACAGGAAGTGTCCTCAATTTTCGATGACTAATACCTCGAAGTTAACCGTAAGTGCCCCGCACAAGACCCGTTCGCTGATTTCCTTGGCGTATTCGGCAAGCTTTAACTTCGTAAACAAGGAGTGCAACCCGGCCGCATTGAGGCTCTTGTTTTCGTCAACATTGCAAGAGAGAAATAGCTGAAATGTCAATATTCTATTGTTTGGGGGCAGAACCCACTCTTTTCAACTCCTGTACATGTGCATTTTCGTCGTCGAGTGCGTTTTCGGATGGTGTCATAGGACCAGCTGGTGGTTACCGGCCGAGATGCATAGGTCTGGAAATAGGAAAAATAGCAAAGTACAAGGCGAGAAATGGGCAATCAAAAGAACGATTCGTGAAAGTGGGAAGGAAACCTGCTATATAAAATCACTTCATACAAAACATGGTTGTTGTATGAGGTACGGAGTAAAAGATATGATAATTGACCTTTGGTAAGTTTTCAATCATGAAAATTAGATTGCTTAAAAACCAATTGCTGAAAGTGCATTTGAATAGGAGATACAATTTCAATGTTTGTAGGGAAGAATGACGGGCGAACAAAGGCTGACTCATACAAAAGGCGCCAACGTAAGACCTTTGCCACTTTTGAATTCCAGGGGTCTGCGAAGTGTTGTTCGTGGTAACTTTCTTCTATGGGAATATGTCAGGTTGTAAACTACAAACGTCAGTTTGACCGAAGTTTCAGTAGGCATTCGGCATAATTTCGTGTTTTATGACATCGGCGGATAAGGTTGATAGAGTTTTATGGAGTGCCAGTCAATTTACCGGTTCAAAACAAATCTGGGGCGCAGATACGGCAGTTCCATGTAGGTTCAAAGTCAATTGTTTGGGTCAATTGCAAATAAATAATCATTCGTACTGCCACCATTCAAGCAAATGAATGTTTTAGAGCAGCTAAAGTAAAACAGTATTCGATAAAATACATGCATTAAGCAGAAAAAGAGATGGCTCAACACAATTGAGATGGTCTAAAGAATGCGAGTATTTGTTGTTTGTGCGTTGGAAACTCGATCGTGTGTTTCCCAAGATGACGGAAACGGTCCTGAAAGCTCCGCCTCAATAAATGGGGGAAATTGCTTGGCAATAGCCAAAGTATTGTGTACAGATGAATCAGCCATGTGGGACAAAAAGTTCTTCGTCACGCGTCGCGCGAAAGCGCATATAGTAGTAACTGGATTTGCGCACCTGTAAATGCCCGAAGGCCGCACGACATTTATGGTCACCTTCGGGTCAGCAACACGAAAATATTGACAATAGCTACTTGTGAACATTGATTCGGAACTTGTATGCACTGCTGAGACCACGTGGTGATCGATGGGTCGGCAAACGGAGAATTGGCTGCAAAACAAGACAGAAGAAGACATGGGAAGGATATCCGTAAAAGATACGGCTATTCATGTTTGTAAACTAGGAAATCGTTGATTTTTTCCCACTATACTGCGGCGAATATTTCGAATCCTAAAACAAAAATATTCGAATTTAGTTACTACCTAAAAACCTTTTCCAGGGTTACAGTTTCTTTTTTCACAGTTTCTAGAGTTACAGCAAGATAAATTTTTTAAAACGTTTAAAACTCGCATCGAAAATGGTTAATTATTGCCAATTGTCACTGACTTCGGCTATTAGCGTGTTTTTCAAAAAGTGTACAATTATTATTTTTAAAATTACAAAACAAAAACGAGTGGTTTGTAGTGCATCCAACCACAAAATAAAGGAGGTACTGTGCTTCTGCTCTACAAAATATAGAAAAACAGTTAGAAAAAAGGTCTGAGCAAACTTCAAGTGTAATAGAAAAAGTCAAAATGGAAAGGTAGTAGAAGTGTTTGTAAGCAGAAGTGGTTTCTGTTGAGGGTGACTAGGAGCATCAAAACAGCGACCGTCTACATTGTAGGTTAATCCGAGTGCAAACAGGGCGTAAAGACTGGTCGAGGCTTCTTGCTCGGCGCTTAAAATAGCCACTGCGAGAAAGTCTCTGCGACCGCCATCAGAAATTCATGTTACTACAGCTGGACTACGACCCGAAGCTGTCATTGGATCCGCCGCGGGGCGGTCCAACGATTTCTTTTAGTAATGCAAAGATTGATGGCAAATAACGTTACCATCTAGTAAAAAAGGAATTACACAGGCAGAAAGTCTATACGTCAGAGTTTATACTTCGTCTGAATCATGGCTGTTTGCGGCGGGCCTGTTTGAGGAAAAATGACTGACTCCCTGGGGGTTTCCATGGGGAACAGGATTCGAAAAAAGAGCAATTAATCAAAAGACCGGATGGAACAGATAATGAACATGGCTGCCGGCCGTGGTTAGCCGGACAAGCTATTATCTACATATCTTTGCGTCTGGCGCAACAGGTTCTTCGACGATCAACGTAACATTGCTTCACTTTCGAAGGCGACGAGGGTGCCATAGGACAGTACGAATTATACAAACAACAAGCAGGGTACATAACTGAGAATATCACTTTCTGGTACATTAGCATAAAAGCAAAAAGTTGACGAAGTCGCAGCTGCAACCAAAAAAAAAGATGGTTTTACGGGAGCAGTGCACCGCCGTGCTAGCCTAAAATCACGAAAATACATTTTGCTCCTTAGAACTTTAACATCGGGAAAGAAGAATTATTATCTAGCACATTAGATCGATGATATCTGTGCCAAATAAGATACAGATAATATATTTTCATTCTCGTTAAAAGCATGGAATTCGAATCACAATTGTCCAATGTGGGTAAACACAGTGATTACGTGGGATTTTGTGGAATTCAACGCCGGGATATCGGACAAAAACATATCCAAACAATAAGGCACTTCGTATCCGCGACTGTCAGGATTTTAAACGGGACACAGATTGGAAGAGCTTTAAAATACTGGAAGAAATGTTTTTATCTAAGGAGCTGTGCTTACAGTCAGGTTATGGTAACCGAGTTTTAAGAAACCCGATTTCCGCGAAGGCTAGACTTTTACAAGGGCTCCAGTTGTGTATCTAGGAAATGTAAACCGTTTTTGTGAGCAGTATAGAAAAGTGTGTGTAAACATGATGGCTACAGTGTGCACTCAATAGCTTCTGGGGAATCGCACAAAAACACATTCATGTGCAACTTAAGCTGTTACAAACCTTGCGCTTGGAGGAAAAACAAACGAGGATAAAAGGAGTACGAGAAAACTAGCAAACAAGGAAAAAGGGAGGGAATACAAAACAAAACGCTTTTCTCTTAAATTATAGAGTGTGCTACAGAAGAAGGTAAATATGAGCTCGTACCAATAACATGCTAATAAAGCGAAAAAGTGACAAAATGAATGCCAAGTTGTAGTGGCGTTGCTTTCGGAGAGATAATGTAAACCATGACTAATAGATACACGTTGCGTCTCCCGCAGTCGGCAGGCTTGCTAATGGCGAATAAACCACGATGTTACAACGGAGATGTGTATTCCATGTCATAGGGCATATCCGAAAGAAAGTGTTCGTTAAAATCGGAAGAAGTGCATCGTTATTGTTGGCTGATTCGGAGCGAGCCGTGAAACCCGTCTGTCAGCAGGTGGCATCGGATATTTGGATCTTATCTTGTAGGGATAAGGTGACGCGGGTGTGTCTGGAATGCGTAGAAGGTCAAAGCGCTGCCGGAATCCCGAGGGGAAACGTGCTGCCGAATAGCTGTCAATATGAAGGCTTGTATGGCAGATTTATTGCCACCGGGAGGTGGCGTTTTCGTTTTCGGGAGCCGACTGAGTACAAAAGCGCGTCGGGACGACACTCAACAAACGAAAACACAAAGGTGGCCGGCGACTTTTTCCACGGCCAGCTCTCAGTGTTCCGACACTGGGCAAGAGAGGGCAAGGCACTCCAGTTCTCCTTTCAAAAAGATTGTCGTGTCGCTCACACAAACAACTGGAAAGGAGATAGAAGAATTCAATGGGAGGGGTATCAGTTGGTTCCGGGAAGTGGTTCTCTGGTTCTACTCTGGGAAATTTTTCGGAGTTTTTCTTGAGGATTTATGGCTAGAACCGAGATAGCTGTCATACCCAATTAAGATTTCCGGCGAGCGAAAAACGAACATTAGTCAAGGACACTTAGCAGCAGCTGCACATGAGACTCATTCACGTTAAAACTGTTTTTCATTCCTAAGTCATGAGGCCAAAATGGAAATTCTATCTCTAATGAGCGTTAATGTCTAATTGTGCTGAACAAACAGTTTCCCTCCAAAGAATCAAAGAGATACAGAGTTTTGGCACACTCGCAGTTATGAGACACATAGGTTTTAAACTACTTTTTATCTCAACTCTGGATACTCTTTGTTTACTCTTTGTTCTCAACTCTGGATATAGTCATAACTTTCTGACGTGAAACAAGGGGAGGTCGCTTTTACAGAGTTATAATTTTTTCTTCTAAATGTATCCTTTGTTAACTGCATGCACACATACTCTGTAAAACTTTTCATCGTCCAAGAAAGTATTTTAACTTTTTTTCTGGCAGAGCAGCGTACAAGAAAATGGAGAGAAAAAACATTCAACAAGCTTCGAACGTTTTGAGAGAAGACGACTCAACCGATTCTAGCTATGTGGGGGTGGAGTACATAAAATTAAACTGACAATCAAACTGACATTTCAGAAGACAAGTGTGACAGCTAAAGACATGAGAACATTGGAATGTTCAGCATAAACCTACTGTCAATGCTACAATATGGCAATCTGGGCATGTAAAACGAATGTAAAATTAACAAAAGAACCGTTTCGTTGCTTCTATAAACAGCCATCAGGATCAAAGCTTATGATATTCATGTTCAGAAACAATTGAATACATTAAAACAATTTGAATCGAAAGGGGGTGTTCATTTTCTATTGAGAACAGTTTGTGCGAATGACTTCAAGGCCGCTCCGGGAGAAAGTGAGGGTCAGTAATTGAGCGTAACCTCCCGATGGGAGCCACTCGGTCTGCAGTAGACAGGAGGGTGTCAAGGATAGTCAGTCACAGAAAGTTATGACCACCCGGTGAGTGGATTACAACGGTGGCTGGGAGACAAATGGCCTGCCGGGGCGCGTTTTTGGGAGCCACCACAATCCCGCCCGACTGGTGGCTTCGATATGGCAGCTCATAAATTTTTGATGGTCGCCCGTGAAAAGGCCCACAATTGACATAATTGATTATCGTTTTGAACACATGCCAGCCCGATGCTCATTCGAACGAACGCAATTAGCGAACCGGAACCCGACGAGGCGGCGGTGGGAACGCGGTCGACCGACAGACGGTCTAATTGTGGGCGAGAGGCTCTAAATCTGCGAAAACAAGTTCTGATAACGACATTTAACGGCCAAGTGAAAGAAAGTTCTCAAAAGATTAGGGTTCCGTTAATCTGACTGCAATTAAAACTGGAATTCTTGCTTTTTTCGACTTACATGTAGGTTTTTCCTCCACCAACTAACTACAATTAAAGGTAGTTCCCAAATACCGAAGCTTAAGGCACTACGCACCTTAAGTTACTTAACATTATTTGAACACCTCCGATTGTACATCCTGTTGATCTAGCTGACATACCACTTATGATGTTTGAGAAAACAAGAGATCAGTGAAGAACTAGCTGATCAAAATGATATATCGCCCATTCAGCGGTCAAACAAGGTGTTCTGCCTAATCGATAGCCAAAAACTACAATCATGCGAAAAACAAGTTGTGATAACGACCCCGAACTGTCGTTCGAAAGTTATTTTGGCAATTTTATAAGAAAATCGAATTCCATTCATAGCTGATAAAAGTTAGGCTCAAGTATAGTTCAAGGGCGTTTTAAGGAAGATTTGAGAGCTTTTGGACAATTTTTTTTGGGGAGGTTCAAAATTTAGTAAGTGAATATTATTTGGCTCTAGGATAGTACATAGGTTTTCATCAAATTCAGAGCAGTGATAAAGTTTCTGAAAATGTTTGTTGAGCCTTCTTGTTGTGAAACCTGAAAGAATTGAAGCAACCTTATATTTATCATCATTTTTCGCTTAAAAATCACATTACTGGGTTACAATCTTTAAAAAGTATCAATAAGTTTTTAGTTTTTGGTGTATGGGCTTGGACTCCGTTGGGCAGGTCGGCAACCAGGTGGCCACCAATCAATCATATTTCTGCAATCAGCTGCCTGCGACGTGCGAAAGTGTCAAATTTCGTGCTTTGCAGCTGTTTTGGGCTGCATTCGCGAGGAATTCGTGGCTGTGGTCACTCGAGACGACCACGCGAGTAGTCTCGGGCTCAGGTCTCCATTACACCTGGACCAAAGGAGTCTCAGCTGGCCGCTGCCAAGGGAAAACAGCGCCCGCCACACTATTTCCTGTGTCGTAAAAAGGTCTAACGGAGCGTACATCGGTTCCATCTGTCGTGCTCTGGACTCACAATTCCAGATGCTCCGCTGTACACATTACTTTGTTTTTCCGGCTGTCAAAGGATTGTAAACGAAGCGAATCGTTGCGAGATATGCAGGCTGGGGGAGATTTCGATATAATTACAAATTTACATAGAAAAACGCAATAAAATTCAACGTAGAAATATTTGAATTGTATTTCCAAAAGAAGTGAATTTGAATAAGTCTATTACAAACAAGTGTTTGTTTAAAAATTTCAAATCGCGGTAGAAAACGAAGATTACATACAGCTAGGAACAAACAGCTATCACTAACAAATGCAGTAAACCTTTCAAAAAGTTTTACTGAAAAAACAATTTAATAAATGAAACACAAGAAAACGTTACCGAAATAGGATGTTACTCAGACACTTTTTCGGTTAAGATATAAATTCCATGGGTTTCGCTCGCCGACCGGTGTTTAATCCCTTAAGGAGACCGATTTCGTCCAAAATCCGCTTCAAGGTCTGCTATTCAAGAAATGGTTCGTTTTGGTGATTTTTTAAATTAAAATTGTCGCTGCTTGAAAAGAAGAATAGATGCACATAACCTGGGAAGAGGGTGTCGAAAGAGCGAAAATGACGCAAATGCCGATTTCGACAAGATCTCGCGGCGTTGCCGCCAACGGCATAGTTTTACGCTGTCCCGTTTGCAGGAACGGTAAAAAGCGCTCTGCTTCGTTTTTTACTGCCCGACGGGTGGCGGAGGACAAAATCGAGGTTAGCGCACTTTTGTGCCGCAAAACAAAATTGTTTCACGCCGCCAAATTTACCGGGCGGTCAATGGGCCGGGCGCGGACACACAAAAGGGTTGTCGGAGTTGTTCGAGTGGCTGGCAGCCGACGCACAGTGGCCCGCTACAAGCGTGCAAACAAGGCAGCTTAGAGGATCGATAAACTCCACTTTGATCCGACGGATTTCGTCGACTCGGAATCGGCGGCAGAGGCCCCAACGGTGGCTGCCGCCGTAAAATATTCGCAAGGCGGTGGAACCAGCGAAAGAGAAAGTTAGACGTCAGAAGTTCACAGATGAACGAGATTTTTCGATTCGTCTTAAACTTGTCATTCGTCTTGAACTTTTCGGTTTGTCTTAAACTCGAAATTACATGCTACAACCCGTTTTCGAACGTTTCAGACCACAAGAATCCAAAAATGACTAAACAGTTACGAATAAATATCCTTAAAAAATACAACTAAATCCACATTGGCGGCATAAAACCTTTAAATAAAAAGATCAGAATTTGGGTTCTTGATCGCCAAACCTCATGTCATGTCCTATAAAATCTGGAGATTGCGCCAAATTGAGCTCAGACGTCGTTCGCTCGTCGTAAAATATTCGCGAGCAGCGCAAGTGGAACGGCCGAAGGGGAAAGTGCGACGAAAACCGCGCGATTTGTTTTTCTCGATTCTTTTCTACGCGCCTAAATGTGTTTAGCAGAAAACAAGAAAACGGCAACAGATGTGTGGTCGAGGAAACAAAAAAGGAAAATTCTGCTGTGGTATTTTACAAATGAAATCGTTTCAAAAAAGCGGCTTAAAAACACAACAGGATATTCGAATAAAACAAGATGCGCTCTGATTCGTAACTTTATATTAACCCGGTTTTATTATATACACTTTGTATCAACATTTTTTTTCCAATTTGCTAGTTCGTTTTGTTATCGCATTTTAAACATAATATTGGACTTTAAAAATTGTTCTTAGTCTGTTTCAAAAAATTTCATTTTGAGGCATTGTTTGAAATATACAATTTGAGAAAAAATCCCTCGAAAAAATTCGAAAATTTCAAATTTTCGTTTATTAAAAGTTTATTAAAACATTCATAACAAACCAATAAGCAAAATAAACGTGTCATAAAAATTGAAATTTTTCGGAAAAGGTTGTAAATCAAATAAAAAATCAGGCGGGCTGTCAAATTGCACAATGTGCTAGTATCGACTATTGGCAATACGCCAAAACACAAATGGCCGCGTGCGACGTCGCACGCGGTCATCCCAACCGACCCCCACGTGCCACATTCAAATACTTTCGCCGCTCTTTTTCTTCTGTCACCCGCTTTTCCTCCACTAAAAGCTCTCAGCTTTAAAGCTTTACAAAAATAATTTAAAGAAATAAAAGTTTTTCTTTTTTTAATAGTTTTTTAAATAGTTTTTATTTAATTGTATTTTAGAAGCAATTTTCTCTAATATATGTAAGTATGTAAGTACAGGCGTCGAAGTATTTGTAATCGGCTGCACAACGCGTTGCATCATCTTTCATCGTTCACAAAAGCGATGGGGTGGTGGCGCCAGATCTTTCAGTTGGTCTTTCTACTAACCCAACTGATTTCGTTCACAAAAATTGTATTGACACACAATTTTTAAATTAAAGTTTTGAAAAATAGAAGAGAAAACTCAAGACTTGGCTGAGCAAATGCGATAACAGTGTGCACATTCAGTTGTTTGGCCAAGGATTATAGCTGAACTGCGTTTTTCCCAGTTTCCTGAACGGATTAGGGGAAAAACTAACAGCCAACTTAAAATCCCAATGGGATTTTTAAATGTGTTTTAATCTAATTTTTCTAATTTTAAATCCCAAATTGTAAAAAAAACTTGTTGACGAAAGTAAACTAATGATGTAATCCCTAATAAATTATTAAATTGTATTTTCCTTTTTGCAAATGTTGAATGTAGTTGCAGCCGCCGCACCGTGTAGTCTGTATCTTAATTACCCGTGACCTCGTCGGCCGACACCTGCCATCGGCGTTCTCAGCGAGCCCCGTCTTATCTCATTTGCCCTGGCTATCTCTTAATTTATCTATTTGATTCTTTCTTCTGTTCTCTTCCACACTTTATTTAATTTTACCCTTTTCGTTTCGTTTTGAATTTTAATACCAACTCGCAACTTTACAAGCCCATTTGCTTTAAATTCAATCTTTTTTGTTTCCTTTTCGTTTCTTTGTGACCGTTCTGATTGATTGAAAGTGAACAATTTTTTATCCTCACTGCAGTGTGCGCTATTTCCTGACTGTAAGGTGGATTTTAATAAGTAACTGTGAAATAATGTCTCCTAGTTGATAGCGAATCATTTTCTGATTAAAAATCCATTATTCACGTTTCGCACTTTTTGGTGTGTCTGAACCTTAATAGTAGCGATTTTGAGATCAACGTCTAAGACAGACGCCACCTGACGCACACGTGGTAAACTTTCACGTGGTTCGATGTTTGTTTTCCTGGACGTCACCGCGTTCGGCGCTCTCCTGCCAGTTCCCTGCTAGTTTTTGCTCGCAACTTCCTCCACGAAGCTTTCACCGCGTGCATTAGCGAAGCCGTCGACGCTTCTTATCGCCATTCGCCGATCAATTTCTTTTCTTCCCGCAACCCTTTCTGCCATTTTGTGTTCCTTTTTATTGAAATTTTCATGGTTTTCTTGCAGGTAGAATGTCGGAGCTAGTTCGTACTTTGGTTCTCAAGCCAGATATTTCTAAGCCGCGCTGGACGCAGGATTCTTTTGAGGGTCGCGCTAGGGTTCGTTTTACCTCTGTTTTCAACAATGACCCCTTTTTCAGCACTTCTTCGCTATTACAAATCCTCTTAACGTTTGTTTCACCGATTCTCAGCTTAATAACTTCAAGGAAATCGTAGATGGATACAAGTAAGTTTCGTTTTTGCTTGTTAGAACACGAATTGTTTCCAGAAAGGGACATATTTCGGAGTCTCTGACACTGGATGAGCTATGGAAAGCGAAGCACGTCATGGAGTCGGCCTTCCATCCCACTTCAGGAGAGAAGATGTTTGTCATTGGTCGCATGTCCGCCCAGGTGCCGATGAACATGGCCATCACCGGAGGAATGCTCACTTTCTACAAGTATGTTTTCTTATTAGGTTTTAAATTATTTATTTTCCCAATTTTAAATTATGTTTTTTCTTTGCTTCCGTGAATTAGCACCTAATTGCGTCAATATTTAGGGGTTTGCCTTTTGAATCAAGGCAATCGCGCGCTAATAGGAAAGTCGCCCCAATCCAATTTGTGCGTTTTCAAACGGAGTATTTTACTGCGGCAATTTGTCCACGTTTTTAAAAGATTATTTTACCTGGTTTCAATTATAGCATATTTTTGCAGGACACCTGCTGCCGTGATCTTCTGGCAATGGTTGAATCAGTCCTTCAACGCCGTTGTCAACTACACGAACCGTTCCGGAGACGGTGGATCCGTTAGCCAGTTGCTCACTTCCTACTGTGCCGCCACCGGAGGAGCCCTCGCCGCTGCTTTGGGACTCAACTCCCTCGTAAAGGTTGGTGTTTTTGAAAAATTGTTTCTATTTATTTTTAAATTTGTAGTCTGCCCCTCCCCTCGTTGGACGCCTTGTTCCCTTCGTTGCTGTTTGCGTCGCCAACGCTATCAACATCCCCATGATGCGCAGGGGGTGAGTTTTATATCTTTTATTTTTTCTTCATTTCTGTAGTACATTTTTTTTGTTTCTTTTAGTGAGCTCACCGATGGAATCGACATTGTCGACGCTGAAGGAAACAAGCTGGGTCAATCGAAGACCATCGCCCGGTCCGCCATCACCCAAGTTCTTATTTCTAGGATCGGAATGGCCACACCTACCTTTGGTATTTTTCTTGTTGTGTATTTTTACAAATTTGCTTTTAGCTCTCATTCCCGTTATCGTGAACGCACTGGACAAGAAGCCTTACTTCAAGGCCCGTCCTCACCTCTACGGACCCCTCCAGACCATTCTTTGCGGTATCATCCTCTCCGTTTCCACCCCTCTGGGCTGTGCCCTCTTCCCTCAGGTTAGTTTTCATTTACTCATTAGTTTATTTCTGCAATAATTTTATCAGTCCCAATTTATTCTTTCAGATGACTCCGATCGATGTGAAATCTTTGGAACCCGAGCTCCAGGAAAAGATCTCCAAGCTCCCGAACGCTCCCCAGACCGTCTACTGCAACAAGGGCCTTTAAACCTATTTTTCGATGTGGTAATCGTGCTCTGCCTGACATATCGCTTCTGTATATAGATAGGTATTGCGCCACCCACCTTAGATATGTGCCAGTCTAGGTAACTAGAATTCACATTTCTTACGAGTTTTGTTCATGTTTTTAATTTTTTGCCAAAGTTGCAGCCATGTCATATTTTTAATACCTGAGATTGTTTTAGAAGTTTTAGTTCGGAATTTTGTTGTTGAAATATAAAGATTTTTACTCATTTCGTCCTGTTTTTTCCTTGTCGAAAAAAGAATGATCGGACTGTATTGTGGAGCGACGATCAAAGAAAAATGGGATACTCAGCCACTCGTGAACATCAATTGTACTTAACGAGAGCCACTGACGAATTGAGAGAACGAGTAAAAAACAAGTTTTCAAGAGACTGAGTGAACTGTTGTAAAAATGGGTGGCGGAAAAGGGAGAGGGTTTTTAAGCTCTTTTCTCTTTCTGAAAACAATTTGAACTTTGCATGTTTTTTTCTTCTTATTACATTTATTATTAGTGTTTCAATTATTAAAGTTAACATGACTTGAGTAAGAGAAATTGAGAGATCTTCTAAAATTTAGGCTCTCATCCTCAGCCTCCTTCGCGAAGAAAAGAACGAGTTGTCCATTTTAACATCGGCAGGGTTAAAGTCAGAAGATGGTTTTCTTCCACCTGAAAACTGTTTTGATCAAAAACTAAGTCACATAACAACCTCCAAATCCGCTTCCTCCTCCGGTGCCGATCGGCACGGGAGCTCCACCTGCAGGAGCGATTCCGAATCCTGATTGGCTAGGCGTAGGGAAGGTTTGTTGAGGTCGGGTAGGTCCTGTCATTTGGAGTCCGGAATCTTCGGCGAAAGTTGCTCTTACTCCACTTTGACCTTTTTGGTAGCCTTCATCATGTTCCTCTTAAATAAAAACCATTTTACGTTTATAAAGTAAGAAACCATTTGCTTCAGCGTCAGTGCTCTTTCCGGTTACGAATGCGTTAACAGTTTCAGGGTCTGAAAAAGAAGTTGTACAAGTTGATCTACTTATAAACCACCTTTATCGACTTGGGGAAGAGTAGTGGGAAGAGAAGGATAGTTGGGAACTGTTCCTGAAATATGGTGTTATGTGAAAAAGTAAGTGTTTCCTACCTTGGTATCCTCTGGGGATGAAACCAGGTGGAGGAGGAGGCGGGAGAGGCGCGGGAGGTCCTTGGTAGCCTGGAGGTGGCCTAGCGAGATCAAATCCAGTACCTGAACAAATCTGTCATAACAGGTTGTCACAAACAGTTCTACCTTGGAACTGCTGCATGTTCACATTAGGAGCGAAAACACTAGGCTATAATTTGAAATTTAGTTACGACAGAATGTTCTGAAACCTGAGGAGGAGGGGTAGTGATGATGGGAAGCTGAAGAGGAGGTCCAGTCTTTGCCATATCGAGAACTGTAGCCAAGAGAGACTAAATATGTATGTAAGTGCCTTAAAGTGAAAAAGTCTACCTTGGAGCCTCTGGTCTGACGAGCCTCTTCTATTCTAGCAGCCATGTCACGCTCCTTAGCCTAAATTGGCTATTTATGCAACGCAATGGATAACGTCATACCTGACGCTCTCTTTTCAAACTACCAGGGCTCAAAATTTCCCTCGCCAACTGGGTTCCAAAACCAACAAGGCTCGTCTCCCCGAGGGAATCGCTCATGATATCTCTTCCAGATGGCTGATAGGTCCTCAGTCCCTTTGCCTAGATCATTACTTTCCTTTGAGATCGCATTGAGATTGTTACCCTAGCCCTTGCGTTTCCCACTCCACTACCTCCAAACAAAGGCGTTAGAATGGGGCTAATGCTGTCCATAATGCTTGTGATCGGAGCAATGACATTGGAAATCTGACGAGTGTCGGTGTTAGTTCCCGCCTAAATCGAAATCATATTAAGCTACTGTTTGACTTACGCTTAGAATAGAACTAGCTTGGGTATCCGCGCTTTTCTCTTCAGGGGCATCCGCAGGTGTGGCATGAAGAAGAGTGGTAGTAGAAGGGCCCACTGTTGTGGTGGTGTCGGGAACATCTTCTTGAACAACTAAACAAAAAAATTCATTCGTTTAACGTTTTTTACTTACATGCTGGCAAAGACTCCTCTTCTTCAGCCTCAGGGATGCGCATGCTAAACTTTCATGTTACATAGAAGCTAACTCGCTTTACCTCTTTTTAGGCGTTTTGATTTCCTGTTCGGTCTTTTCCGCAGACTTTTCTTCTTTCTTTGGCGTTTCAGTAGTAGTATCAGCTTCTACCTTCTTGGCTTCAGTAGTCGTAACCGTAGTTTCAGTCACTTCAGGAGCTGACGTATTGGTTGCCTTCTGAGTTGTGGCCGCTTTCTCAGTTGTTGTCGTCACTGGAGCCTTTGTAGTGGCTTCTGAAGCTGCAACCTTAGGAGCTTCGGTAGCCTTCTGCTTCTCTGAATTTAAAATTTAACCATGCTAGCTTATATCTTACCCTGCTGAGTCAGGTACTCCCTAAGCTTCTCAAACAGCAATTTCCTGCTCATTTCTTGACGTTTGTCAGCATTAGGCTTATTCAGCAGGTCAAGGATCTTAATTGCGTCTCTACTTTTTTGTTGCCCGGAATGAAACATACCTCAGAGGCTTCTTTCTCAATCTGAGCTTCGATCTCTGCAGACGTAGGTTCTTTTTCTTTCTTTACGTCAACCTACAAATTAATTATCTTTCTAGAAAACTTTGATGTTACCTTGTCTTTCTTGATTTCTTGAGTTACCTTTTTATCCCCCTTGTCCTTAGGAGCAGCCTAAATTCGCTGCATTTCAAGTACTTTAAGTGATCCCACCTGTTCTTTCTTTCCCTCAACATCCTTTTTCTCGTCCTTTTTATCCGTTTTCTCCTTCTTTGTGCTTTCGGCCTTCTTTCCTTCATCCTTCTTCACCTCCTTTTTAGCATCGGCGGCCTTTGACTCGGGCTTCTTGGCCTCCGCCGTCTTATCATCAGGCTTGTTCTTCTTCTCTTCTTTCTTTTCAGCTTCCTTTTTCTCATTTTCTTTTTCCACATTCTTTGAAACTTCCTTCTTTTTCTCATCAGTCTTTTTTTCCTCCTTTTTCTTCTTCGGAGTTTCAGGAGCCTTGGTAGATGGCTGTTCTTTCTTTTCGTTTTCATTTGTCTTGGTATCTTTTTTCACTTTCGGCTTCTTGGTTGTGGTTGGTGTCTTTGTCGTGGCTTTTGTAGTAGTTTGTTTAGAAGTGGTGGTTGTTTGAGCTTCAGTTGTGGCAACAACGGTTGTCTCCTTAACCTTCAACAATACTCTCATTATTAAAAAATTCGAATGTAAGTTTCAGCGACTGAATAAATTTTTGTCTTCCAAATAATGTTCAGAGAGCAGCTCAACTGTTCATGACGCTTAAAACATTTAGGATGAAATTAGATACCAGTTGTAACTCTAAACCACAAGGAACGACAAGAGTTTCTAAGAGTTTTCTACGTTTTTTTTTAAAGTTAAAAACAGCGTCTGGACGTACATTATGTTTCTATTGTGTTAAAATGGATATGGAAAAATTGAGACATCACGATTCAGCAGAATAAAAGTCTTACCTCCTCTTTTTCGTTCTTATTTGTTCCTCTGTATTCCTCATCGTCGTCAAACTTCTCCATGAGCGCCCTTCTCACATCAACCTCTTCTTGAACCTTGACTGTAGTCGCTTTAGCGGTCGTTGTTTCGGCTGCAGTTGCAGTTGTAGCCTTAGCTTTGGGAGTTGTGGATTTTTCTGTGGCTTTCTCCGTAGTCACTTTCACAGTAGTTTCTTTTTCCTTCACTTCTTCCTTATCCCGGTTGAAGTCAACTACTTCAACGTTTGATTTCTGCAATGGTCAATAAACATTATAAACTATTTGTCACTACCTTTTCAAGAAGAGTCTTATCAGCCGTTCTGAACACAACCGTGAACTGAGGTCCTTCCGGGTTTCCAGCCTTTGCAATTACGGGAAGACCACCGATTAGTGTTTTCTAAATGAATCGAGTTTAGAAAAAATTTATTTCTCTCTTACCTCTTCGGCAGTTGTAGTTTCCACTTTTTCCTCTTCCTTAAATTTTGTGTTTTAACTTTTTCTGTTGTGTTTTGTTACCTTTTGAGCCATAGTTGTTTCCTCAGGTGCAGTGGTAGTTTCAACGGACTCAGTTGCTGTCGAGGCCTGTTCAGTAGTTTGCTCAACAGTAGTGGCTTCAGTTGTAGATGGTTCAGGGGTGGTAGTCGTAGTCGTTGTAGTCGTTGTGGTGGTGGTGGTAGTGGTTGGAAGGGTAGTAGTAGTGAAGGCAGGCTGTCCCTTGATCCTAAAATTTGGATATCAGCTGAAACTTTGGGTTGAAATTGCTCCGAATCGTTACGACACAGACGCCACAACCGAATTGATGTTCCCATTTGTAAAAGTGTATAATTTCTTACCTGGGGAGCAGCATATTCAACAATTTCTCATTGATGATCTCTCCATTTCCTTTAGGAATAGACTTTAGTTCCGTCACATCAACATGTTGAGGTTTCACAGTGTAGGCATCATTTTTGACAGGAATAATTCTAAAGCAATAACGTTTAAAATCATAATGCAACTGAACCTCTTTCCAGTAGCGATGCTCCTTAGCATTTTACCCCAAGCGCCTACGGCATCCCTCATTCCAATCACATCGGAGATTGAGTTTGCGGTTTCTTCATAGTTACGACCGCCGAAGAGTTCGAATTGTGCCTTACAAAGAGCAGGCAGTAAGAGGGCTATGATTATCGCCCGCATTCTGGAATTAACGAGTTAGACATGAAGAGAAAGTTCGAAAGGGAAAAGTGGCGAGAGATCATCTGATAGGAGAACTTAGCGACGGAGCGGAAAGGGAGTGGGTACGGCGTGAGGACGCCGAATTGGGTCGTCGTGGATGCGAGAGACACTAAGAAACCAGGGAAAACTGGCCTGCTGATAGCGATAGCGGAGAGATTGACCCGAAGGCGAGTTAGCCCCCGAAGGTGCGCAAAACAACAAAAGGATCCCGCGGAACACTCGGACACATTTCGCGACAGTGCGCCCGATTTCGAGGATTTCGGCGCCTTCCAAGCGGAAAAATCGAATGAGGATCAGGTGGATTACAGACGTCTGAGAAAAATGTATAGGAGGTCCGGGTTTGTACGAAAGCGCGATTCTCCTTTAGTCAAGTTTGTAAAGCAAAGTTTGAAACTAAAAAATGCCCAGAAGGGGAAAGGTGGCAAAGTGAAAAGGGTCTTTCAACAACAATATAATTGCACAATAATATGGAGTGTCATTGCTTCATTCAATTTGGCCCAATCGAAATAATTATTAAACTTTTAGATATTTTATTTTCGAAAGTTTTGGTTGAAACTTTTTTGGTTTGGATGAACTCATCCTAAACAACTGGGTTTGACAATTGGGGTCCCAACGGCTGCCATATAACGTTTACCAGCATGATCTTGTGAATACTTATTGTGCCTCTAAGAACTTAGCCCTTCTCAGTTTTCTTTCATTTTTAATACTTGAAAAAGACAACAATGAAAAACAATTGCTAGGTAGTATGAGAATTTCACACAAATATGCTCGACACAAAGACAACGCTTGTTCTATCTGAAAGCCTTTGTTGATTCAGAAAACTGGTTGAAAACCGGAGATGTTCCAAATCGTGACCCTTGGCATTTGCGCCAAAGACTATTTTGACACACTTCGCAAAAAGAAAACATGAGTGAAACACGTGGGGGAAGGAGGAAATGTAGTGGATATTTTAATGGAGAGGCAGTGCGGAGACGCAATTGCCGGATCGGGGCCGAGCCACAATAATACCGGGACCGTAGCCTAAACCTCCGTCGAACATCTATTACGTATTTATCCCGTAAAATACAACGCCCACTGTAAACATATGCAAAGACTAGAAAAAAAGTTAACTTTGGAAACGGTATTTGAGAAAAACTTGAAGATTAAACTGAATCGGCACCATTATCAGACCATAGGTTTAGCGTATGTTACCCTTCCAACTCTTTTCATCTCCCAATATTTTTTGTTGAACATTTCCTCATTTTCGATAATTTTTTGGCCTTTAGGACTAAAGGTTTTAGTTATGATTTTTTGCCATAAGGCCTTAAATGTATAGCGTATGTTATTGAACATAAGGCCTTAAGAATTGCGGTTAGTGGTCTTATTTTATGCCAAATGCTCTTATTTTATGCCAAATATTTTCGACTCCCTCATATGTAACAAAATTGTTTTTGTTCTGAGTACAAGCAAGTTTATTTTGGATATTAATGCCTTATTTTACCATACCCTCCAAATATACTCTGAAAATTCAAAAAAAAAAAACACGTTTTCAGCCATAAGTCAACATTCCGTGTGAGCAAAGACCCAATGGCGCCCGAATTCGGACGACACAGAGGATTCGCGTAAACACAGAATTTCGATTCCTCTCCTCGTTAGCTTCGTGCGCCGTGTCTATGCGATGTCAAAACAAGCTGTGCGGTAACTCAGTTTGTCAAACTCATCCGCGGATCGATGTTCTCCTTTCTTAGCCTTTTAGGAATCTCTCAAGTGCCCCAATTACACTAACAAACAAGAAGGCGACAAGAGTGGTTTTTGCTGTCCGAGCTAGTTGTCGGGCATTCCGCTTTGTGAATTTTATTCCATACGGGAATCGTTTTCTTCTCGAAATGGTGTGCGTTCGCACTATACTTCATGTGACATCGAAACCGATAATCCTATTTTTCCTCCCTTTAAGTTTATTTTTCCAATTGGCACTTTCACTGAAAAGGACAAGGACGGCAATTATCCGGCAGTCGATGTAATTTGGAGCCGTTCGCCGCCCCACTCGAAAATACACTCTGCGTTGATTTTGTGACTTTACGACATCATTAACCTGAGAATGACTTGCTTTGGGCTGTGTTGTCGGCCTGAGGCGCCCTCCCTCCTCTTCACACATATAGGCCGATAATAAGCCGCAAAAAATGATTGCCTGCCAACGATTAGTCTAAACCAGTCTTCAATTCGACCCATGGCACCACCGCTATTGGCACATTACGTTTCCGTTTATGCGCAAAGGCCTTTGTTGCAAGTGCAACTGAACAACTAGGATGTAGATCAAAGATGGTTTTTTCTTCACATATTTCCCAACTATTGTCTTCCCTTTTTCGAATGTACATCTTTAATGATAAAATCGAATATTTTAGCCAAGTAACCTCATGCACAGTAAACCAAGAAAAACCCCTTCTGAAAAAGTTCAGACTAGCCCCCAAAAACAGTTCAATTGTATATTGTCTTTGGTTATTCGGTTTTATGTAAGACCAATTATAGATTTTGCACTAAGAAATGAACTGTTTGTATTTTTCGTAACCATTTCCTAGTTTGTTGCCCACTCTCATCTAAGTACTCGTTCCAATCCCTGTCTGAAAACCCTCTTTCGCAAATTTTTCTCTGCCGAGCATCAGTCATACCGCTACGCGCCCCATTTGTTTGGGCACTCTTTGCTTAGTTGAAACAGCTGTCGTTTCCAAAGTGGTTGTCATAACTCATACACGGTGTCATTTTCTCACGAACAGAAATTACACCCTGCTCTTCTCCTCAGAAACCTTAATAAGTTGCTCCAGGACGTTGTTTTAGTCGTATTCTAAACGTTTTGAAGTGCTTGTTGATATACTTTTCGTAAGGCTCCCAAATTTTCCAACAACTTTTGAGCAAGACCTCCCTCCGAACTCATTTGTATCACCAGGAATTTAAACTTATGCGTGTTTACATGACCTTTTTCTTACTGTAGTGATTTGTCGCAAGAACGTCTTTGTGTCTCAACGCTCATGCGTTGTTCGGCGCAAAGAAAAACCAAGTGCGAGGTTAGTCAAACATGTTTGTTGAAAACTTTCTCCAACTCGATCCCCTCCCATTCTTCCAACCTTCTCTGTTGTGGGCGGCGGTTGTTTCTTAGGGACAGAACTGAATCGTTGGAATTCTTCCGATTCGGTTGCCAAATACATGTCGGCGAACTTTGTTTGCCGCCGTTCGGCGCCTGAACAAAAAGAGAGCGCCGGCGAATCTTGCTCCCTGGTTGCCATGGAAACGCACGCGGATTGCGTACATCTGCTCCTCTAATCACCCGCACTCTCATAACATGCCATTTACCGCTGATTGGGAACAAAATGTAGGTTTACGTTAGCGCAAAATGTCCGTTTTTATTCGAGCGTTTTAAAGCAGAACGCTTGCAAAAAACAACTTAAGCCATTTTACATTTTCTTTTTTGATTTTCGTAAAACAGAATTTGAATGCTTATAATTGAGTTACAAAATCGGTTGATTTTAGATCATTTACTGATATCTGGATTTTATATTGACAGATTGATAAAACAACACTTTTTGGTACAAGGAAGCCAAGGTAGCTGAAATGTTTCGGTTTTCTAAATAGCAATGTGTTAACCAGCATGTTATACAGTTATCGAAAATTTTAGTAGTTTTGGAAAGTTGAATCAAAAAGTAAATGGTTTCTTTTTTTCAGAATCCCCCCCCCCCCCACAAAACGCGGATTCTAGGAGGTTCATAAGGAAGTTTTTGCCAATTTCCTGGTTCTTACAATTTTATGTTTCCAAGGTTTATCGTATACCAAGACATTCCAAAACCAACTTCTTTTTTTTTGTAAAAAAACAACTTCTTAGCAAACTTGAGTGCCGCAGACTTTGAGTTTCGTCTTTTTCCTCCACACTGTTTTTTCCCGTCTGTTAAACATCTTTGCCCATTTTTAGAATTCTCGGGCTCTGTGCAAATATTATTATTTTGCAATTTTTAAAATGTTTTACGTTTTCAAGTCTTTATGAATTTAGAGTTCAGTGTTCAGCGTTCCCGGAATCAGTGTCAATGTCAAAGTTCTAATTCGAAACATGCAATTTACCCGCTATCTTTCGCATTTTTACACTTTGCATTAACCACGCCCTGGAATCTCTGATTCACTTCCGACAGCTACGGCTTCTTTTTCCCGGTTTCTCTATCTTCTGCTGCAATAAACATCTGCCCTTATCATCACTTTTTGTGGTCTCATCTGTCAAGGTAATCGTCGCCGGCTATGTTCTAAAGAATTTTTCCCTTATAATGATGTCTCTCGCAATGATTCCTTCGAACAGAAACTGGTTCTCTTGTCCTTAACCGAACATCGCAAACGACCAAAGAGCAACCTAGGTATTCCAAACTTGCCACGCGCCACGTGACTGTTGAATCATTCATTTTTGCTGCTATATTCAAATCGATGGAGGAAGGCAACAACATTTGCAAACATAAAGCAAAGTTTTGCTTTTTTGAATGGCCATTCGTGGCACCCTCATAATGCACTATGATCTGGCGTTGTTTTCATTCGTCGTGCAGTCCACGTCTTCACCAATTTTGTTTTGTTTTGAAATAACAAAAGAGTGAAAATGTGAACCGGAGCAGTAAATCACATGGGCGTTTCCCGTTTCGATAAGATATTACCTAAGACTATTTCCAAAAAAAACGGTGTGCTCTCAGCTGTCATCCCCTGGTTGCAAATCTGCTGCAAAAAATTGCTGCATTTTTTTAAACCTCATAATATTTTTTTCTTATTGTTATTTACTTATATACTTTGCTATATAAAAATGGACGAGACTCGTTTTCACAATTAGCTTGCTTAAAGATGAAGAAATAGTATCTTGATTGAAAAGCTAAGCGATACAATTCAATTCTCTACGCTATTATATTCATTTTCTCTTTACATTGACGTTTATTTTTCTAGGAAACAGTGAAATTCGTGTTTTGAAAAAAAAACTTTTATGGCAAAGATGCACCTGAAGTTGGCTAAAACACATTTTTGACCAGAACATGAAAATGTTTTGACCAGAACACTTTTTTCCATTATGTTCGAATTTTTATGCTGATTTTTTAAGACAAACACACAGTTTCTCCAATTATTTTTTGCTGTTCTCACATCACTTTTCGATAATATTTTCAGCACAGTTGCGTGGAAAATTGGGGATTTTTTCCGCGTGGAGATATTTTCCGCGGGGAAATTTTTTCAATGAGGACAATTTCCCTTTTTGCGTTTTTACGTAATCTTTTTTGTTGTTAAGATTTCCCTCGTTTTTCGAAATCTTTCTTGAATCATATTGAAACCGGAAAACTACGCCTCCGCACAATCGTACAATAAAGCAACATTCAATCTTTATTTGATTCCCTCTTTGTGATAAGAAACGCCGTTTCCAAGGAACGGAGCGTATAAAAAATCAGCTTTTGGCACTTATCTGAACGCAACAATAAGCCGCTTATCGGGAACATTCTCCCATAACTTTTCTCTCTAACGCTTTCTTCATCGACGCTTTTCCCGCATTCTTAAAATCTTGGTTTTCAGATCTAGAAATGCACCATCACGGAGGCCAGTGCATCTGCCAGATCTGCACTTGCGGGTGGGTATTTTTAACATAGTACTAGTCTTTTTTTCGAGTAGTTTCAACGGTAAAAGAAATTTCCCAATAAAAATCAATGTGGAGCTGGGAACATTTATCTGTATAGTAACCTTTAAGTGACGTCATAATCTATTAAGGAATTGATAAAACGACCGAAACAAAGTAAATTTTGGCTTTTTTTAAAAGTTGAGTACTGTTCTCCCACTAATCACACAAATAGATTGAGAACATGTTTAAAAAATCTTGAAACTTGTTTTTACAAAAGAAATCCATTTTTGTTATAAAAAAAATAGGCTAAATCTAGTGATTCTCTTGAATCACCTTTTATTTTAGTTACAATTAAGACAGTGCCTCAGTTTTTGCACAAACTTGTCAAAGTCTGGTACTATGATTCAAATAAAAAAATTTAATTTAGCCGACAAACAATGGTTGAGTCAACCAAAATTTGACAAACACGTTTTTGCAAATGCTAAAATTTCCTACGTTATATCCGGGAGCTTTTGTTTGTTTTGATCAAAGACTGCTAACACCGCTATTTTATTAGCTTTCCCACAGTCACAGGGTATCGGTCATTATGTTTTATCAAAAGCCTTTTCATTGCAGCTTGGTAACTTTTGATCCAAAGCTGTGTGATAGATAAGTGTAAGTACGCAAAGGGGACTGTTCTAGTGGCATTCTGAATGAAAAATGGAAATTAAAAAAAATCCTTCGTTGGTCAAAGAAATTCGAATGATCGAGAAACACATATAAGGAGGGAGTTTTTCTTATAGATGAAGAAGTTACACAATACTTCAACACAGAAATATAGATAGAAAAAGACAACATTCCCTTCGTAATCGGCATATGAGACTCGTTACCAATCCCGGGGCATTTTTTCTATGAGTCCACAAAAGAAAGGGAAATTTAAAAAAAAATAATTGCAGACGACATCGATGCCCACAAGACAGAAACGCGAGTTCCTGGTCACTGGCAGATTCGAATGCAGGCTCTCCATTTCCAGAAAAGGTTGCTTTCGTAGTGTAAAACAATTAGGTTTGATCTAGGTATCACGAGTAACACACCAGCGAACAACGGAAACAGTGAATCGGATGGTTCCGGACCGCCCCCGCAGCCAAATGTCGTCGGAGCATTTTGGTGGCAATGGACAGTCATCGGTAAGTAGGCTTATGGGGATTTTGCAAATCTTTTGCAGTTCGGTTACTCGGAAACAAGAGCGAACTATATAAGACCGAAGAGTAGCGGATCAGAAGTAACGGAAAGCACTGCGACAGAAAAGAAGAACAGATACATCACAAGTGCTGCGCTGAAGAAAAGAAATCAAGATTCAAATGTGGGTTAAACGCAATTCTAGAATTTGACAAAAACCAGCTAACAATTCTTCATCACTGTTTTCCTTAGGGTTTGTCGTTTCTTAACTCTAAATGTGTTTGCTGACTTTTGATAAATCACAATAGCTAGCAGAAACTTCAACTGCAAACTTTACAAAAACTTTTCAGATATTCGAAATCTCTCGCGGGAGCGTACAAAAAACAATTACTACTTTACCAAAAGGTACAAAGGTAGAAACAAAAATGTAAAAATCCAGTTTTAGTACAATCGTCATCCCGAGGAGGAACACCAAACGGCAGCGCCAGAAATAGCCAACTAGAAAAGGTACGAAACACAACTGATCATTTACCATGAGTAAGTTTAGTTGCCGCCGGTGGTTTCAAGCAGCAAACAGGTGACAGAAAAGAAGTTTGAAGAAGTAAGAAATGGCCAATCAACGCAAAAACAAACAACACAGACAAGGAATAGTTCGACAATAGATCACGGTGGACATTCTACGTCTACATGGACAACAACCAGCAGAAGCTCTCAGTCGCAGGTCACAATTGTGAATGGAAAACAAACAGAGACGAACGGAATTACAACTACGACCAAAACAGTAAAAGAAGCCAACCACCAATCCGCAGCACCGAAGATCACTGATATACACAGAACATCTACGTTTACTCGGCAGGAAAAGACTAAGCAAGGAAGTCAGGAGAACGGAGAGGCAATGATGAACGGCTCGCCGCAAAACTCTACTAACGTGCGACAACAAGCACGAAGGCAACGGGATTCCGACATTTTTGAACGAAAAGGCACATTCACAATCAAGAGCCAGACACAAGAAGACTTCACGGCAAAAACAGGTCAACGACCGGATGTCCAAAAGCCAAGAGACTCCGGTATCATCGTCAGAGACGGTACA
The DNA here is from genome assembly GCA_964057215.1 of Oscheius myriophilus. Lineage (NCBI taxonomy): Eukaryota > Metazoa > Nematoda > Chromadorea > Rhabditida > Rhabditidae > Oscheius > Oscheius myriophilus. The sequence goes on from OZ059907.1 coordinate 16,793,200, forward strand.
TTCACGAAAAAGACACAGAATCAGTCTGCGTACACAAACGTCAAAAGCGAAAGACCCGAAGCCAGGAAGCCCCAGGACTCTGACATCCTCCGAGGAGACGGCACCTTCGCTCAGAAGACCCAGACCCACGAAGACTTCACCACCATCAAGGGAGAGAGACACGAGGTCAGGAAGCCCCAGGACTCTGACATCCTCCGAGGAGACGGCACCTTCGCTCAGAAGACCCAGACCCACGAAGACTTCACCACCATCAAGGGAGAGAGACACGAGGTCAGGAAGCCCCAGGACTCTGACATCCTCCGAGGAGACGGCACCTTCGCTCAGAAGACCCAGACCCACGAAGACTTCACCACCATCAAGGGAGAGAGACACGAGGTCAGGAAGCCCCAGGACTCTGACATCCTCCGAGGAGACGGCACCTTCGCTCAGAAGACCCAGACCCACGAAGACTTCACCACCATCAAGGGAGAGAGACACGAGGTCAGGAAGCCGAGAGACTCCGACATTCTCCATGGCGATGGAACCTTCGCTCAGAGGACCCAGACCCACGAAGACTTCACCACCATCAAGGGAGAGAGACACGAGGTCAGGAAGCCGAGAGACTCCGACATTCTCCACGGCGATGGAACCTTCGCTCAGAGGACCCAGACCCACGAAGACTTCACCACCATCAAGGGAGAGAGACACGAGGTCAGGAAGCCCCAGGACTCTGACATCCTCCGAGGAGACGGCACCTCCGCTCAGAAGACCCAGACCCACGAAGACTTCACCACCATCAAGGGAGAGAGACACGAGGTCAGGAAGCCGAGAGACTCCGACATTCTCCACGGCGATGGAACCTTCGCTCTGAGGACCCAGACCCACGAAGACTTCACCACCATCAAGGGAGAGAGACACGAGGTCAGGAAGCCGAGAGACTCCGACATTCTCCACGGCGATGGAACCTTCGCTCTGAGGACCCAGACCCACGAAGACTTCACCACCATCAAGGGAGAGAGACACGAGGTCAGGAAGCCCCAGGACTCTGACATCCTCCGAGGAGACGGCACCTCCGCTCAGAAGACCCAGACCCACGAAGACTTCACCACCATCAAGGGAGAGAGACACGAGGTCAGGAAGCCGAGAGACTCCGACATTCTCCACGGCGATGGAACCTTCGCTCTGAGGACCCAGACCCACGAAGACTTCACCACCATCAAGGGAGAGAGACACGAGGTCAGGAAGCCGAGAGACTCCGACATTCTCCACGGCGATGGAACCTTCGCTCAGAGGACCCAGACCCACGAAGACTTCACCACCATCAAGGGAGAGAGACACGAGGTCAGGAAGCCCCAGGACTCTGACATCCTCCGAGGAGACGGCACCTCCGCTCAGAAGACCCAGACCCACGAAGACTTCACCACCATCAAGGGAGAGAGACACGAGGTCAGGAAGCCCCAGGACTCTGACATCCTCCGAGGAGACGGCACCTTCGCTCAGAAGACCCAGACCCACGAAGACTTTACCACCATCAAGGGAGAGAGACACGAGGTCAGGAAGCCGAGAGACTCCGACATTCTCCACGGCGATGGAACCTTCGCTCTGAGGACCCAGACCCACGAAGACTTCACCACCATCAAGGGAGAGAGACACGAGGTCAGGAAGCCGAGAGACTCCGACATTCTCCACGGCGATGGAACCTTCGCTCAGAGGACCCAGACCCACGAAGACTTCACCACCATCAAGGGAGAGAGACACGAGGTCAGGAAGCCCCAGGACTCTGACATCCTCCGAGGAGACGGCACTTTCGCTCAGAAGACCCAGACCCACGAAGACTTCACCATCATCAAGGGAGAGAGACACGAGGTCAGGAAGCCCCAGGACTCTGACATCCTCCGAGGAGACGGCACCTTCGCTCAGAAGACCCAGACCCACGAAGACTTCACCACCATCAAGGGAGAGAGACACGAGGTCAGGAAGCCGAGAGACTCCGACATTCTCCACGGCGATGGAACCTTCGCTCAGAGGACCCAGACCCACGAAGACTTCACCACCATCAAGGGAGAGAGACACGAGGTCAGGAAGCCGAGAGACTCCGACATTCTCCACGGCGATGGAACCTTCGCTCAGAAGACCCAGACCCACGAAGACTTCACCACCATCAAGGGAGAGAGACACGAGGTCAGGAAGCCCCAGGACTCTGACATCCTCCGAGGAGACGGCACCTTCGCTCAGAAGACCCAGACCCACGAAGACTTCATCACCATCAAGGGAGAGAGACACGAGGTCAGGAAGCCCCAGGACTCTGACATTCTCCGAGGAGACGGCACCTTCGCTCAGAAGACCCAGACCCACGAAGACTTCACCACCATCAAAGGCGAGAGACACGAGGTCAGGAAGCCCCAGGACTCTGACATCCTCCGAGGAGACGGCACCTTCGCTCAGAAGACCCAGACCCACGAAGACTTCACCACCATCAAGGGAGAGAGACACGAGGTCAGGAAGCCGAGAGACTCCGACATTCTCCACGGCGATGGAACCTTCGCTCAGAGGACCCAGACCCACGAAGACTTCACCATCATCAAGGGAGAGAGACACGAGGTCAGGAAGCCCCAGGACTCTGACGTCCTCCGAGGAGACGGCACCTTCGCTCAGAAGACCCAGACCCACGAAGACTTCACCATCATCAAGGGAGAGAGACACGAGGTCAGGAAACCCCAGGACTCTGACATCCTCCGAGGAGACGGCACCTTCGCTCAGAAGACCCAGACCCACGAAGACTTCACCACCATCAAGGGAGAGAGACACGAGGTCAGGAAGCCCCAGGACTCTGACATCCTCCGAGGAGACGGCACCTTCGCTCAGAAGACCCAGACCCACGAAGACTTCACCACTATCAAGGGAGAGAGACACGAGGTCAGGAAGCCCCAGGACTCTGACATCCTCCGAGGAGACGGCATCTTCGCTCAGAAGACCCAGACCCACGAAGACTTCACCACCATCAAGGGAGAGAGACACGAGGTCAGGAAGCCCCAGGACTCTGACATCCTCCGAGGAGACGGCACCTTCGCTCAGAAGACCCAGACCCACGAAGACTTCACCACCATCAAGGGAGAGAGACACGAGGTCAGGAAGCCGAGAGACTCCGACATTCTCCACGGCGATGGAACCTTCGCTCTGAGGACCCAGACCCACGAAGACTTCACCACCATCAAGGGAGAGAGACACGAGGTCAGGAAGCCCCAGGACTCTGACATCCTCCGAGGAGACGGCACCTTCGCTCAGAAGACCCAGACCCACGAAGACTTCACCACCATCAAGGGAGAGAGACACGAGGTCAGGAAGCCCCAGGACTCTGACATCCTCCGAGGAGACGGCACCTTCGCTCAGAAGACCCAGACCCACGAAGACTTCACCACCATCAAGGGAGAGAGACACGAGGTCAGGAAGCCCCAGGACTCTGACATCCTCCGAGGAGACGGCACCTTCGCTCAGAAGACCCAGACCCACGAAGACTTCACCACCATCAAGGGAGAGAGACACGAGGTCAGGAAGCCCCAGGACTCTGACATCCTCCGAGGAGACGGCACCTTCGCTCAGAAGACCCAGACCCACGAAGACTTCACCACCATCAAGGGAGAGAGACACGAGGTCAGGAAGCCGAGAGACTCCGACATTCTCCACGGCGATGGAACCTTCGCTCAGAGGACCCAGACCCACGAAGACTTCACCACCATCAAGGGAGAGAGACACGAGGTCAGGAAGCCGAGAGACTCCGACATTCTCCACGGCGATGGAACCTTCGCTCAGAGGACCCAGACCCACGAAGACTTCACCACTATTAAGGGAGAGAGACACGAGGTCAGGAAGCCCCAGGACTCTGACATCCTCCGAGGAGACGGCACCTTCGCTCAGAAGACCCAGACCCACGAAGACTTCACCACCATCAAGGGAGAGAGACACGAGGTCAGGAAGCCCCAGGACTCTGACATCCTCCGAGGAGACGGCACCTTCGCTCAGAAGACCCAGACCCACGAAGACTTCACCACCATCAAGGGAGAGAGACACGAGGTCAGGAAGCCCCAGGACTCTGACATCCTCCGAGGAGACGGCACCTTCGCTCAGAAGACCCAGACCCACGAAGACTTCACCACCATCAAGGGAGAGAGACACGAGGTCAGGAAGCCCCAGGACTCTGACATCCTCCGAGGAGACGGCACCTTCGCTCAGAAGACCCAGACCCACGAAGACTTCACCACCATCAAGGGAGAGAGACACGAGGTCAGGAAGCCCCAGGACTCTGACATCCTCCGAGGAGACGGCACCTTCGCTCAGAAGACCCAGACCCACGAAGACTTCACTACCATCAAGGGAGAGAGACACGAGGTCAGGAAGCCGAGAGACTCCGACATTCTCCACGGCGATGGAACCTTCGCTCAGAGGACCCAGACCCACGAAGACTTCACCACCATCAAGGGAGAGAGACACGAGGTCAGGAAGCCCCAGGACTCTGACATCCTCCGAGGAGACGGCACCTTCGCTCAGAAGACCCAGACCCACGAAGACTTCACCACCATCAAGGGAGAGATACACGAGGTCAGGAAGCCCCAGGACTCTGACATCCACCGAGGAGACGGCACCTTCGCTCAGAAGACCCAGACCCACGAAGACTTCACCACCATCAAGGGAGAGAGACACGAGGTCAGGAAGCCGAGAGACTCCGACATTCTCCACGGAGATGGAACCTTCGCTCAGAGGACCCAGACCCACGAAGACTTCACCACCATCAAGGGAGAGAGACACGAGGTCAGGAAGCCCCAGGACTCTGACATCCTCCGAGGAGACGGCACCTTCGCTCAGAAGACCCAGACCCACGAAGACTTCACCACCATCAAGGGAGAGAGACACGAGGTCAGGAAGCCGAGAGACTCCGACATTCTCCACGGCGATGGAACCTTTGCTCAGAGGACCCAGACCCACGAAGACTTCACCACCATCAAGGGAGAGAGACACGAGGTCAGGAAGCCGAGAGACTCCGACATTCTCCACGGAGATGGAACCTTCGCTCAGAGGACCCAGACCCACGAAGACTTCACCACCATCAAGGGAGAGAGACACGAGGTCAGGAAGCCCCAGGACTCTGACATCCTCCGAGGAGACGGCACCTTCGCTCAGAAGACCCAGACCCACGAAGACTTCACCACCATCAAGGGAGAGAGACACGAGGTCAGGAAGCCGAGAGACTCCGACATTCTCCACGGCGATGGAACCTTTGCTCAGAGGACCCAGACCCACGAAGACTTCACCACCATCAAGGGAGAGAGACACGAGGTCAGGAAGCCGAGAGACTCCGACATTCTCCACGGCGATGGAACCTTCGCTCAGAGGACCCAGACCCACGAAGACTTCACCACCATCAAGGGAGAGAGACACGAGGTCAGGAAGCCCCAGGACTCTGACATCCTCCGAGGAGACGGCACCTTCGCTCAGAAGACCCAGACCCACGAAGACTTCACCACCATTAGGGGAGAGAGACACGAGGTCGGGAAGCCGAGAGACTCTGACATTCTCTATGGCGATGGAACCTTCGCTCAGAGGACCCAGACCCACGAAGACTTCACCACCATCAAGGGAGAGAGACACGAGGTCAGGAAGCCCCAGGACTCTGACATCCTCCGAGGAGACGGCACCTTCGCTCAGAAGACCCAGACCCACGAAGACTTCACCACCATCAAGGGAGAGAGACACGAGGTCAGGAAGCCCCAGGACTCTGACATCCTCCGAGGAGACGGCACCTTCGCTCAGAAGACCCAGACCCACGAAGACTTCACCACCATCAAGGGAGAGAGACACGACGTCAGGAAGCCGAGAGACTCCGACATTCTCCACGGCGATGGAACCTTCGCTCAGAGGACCCAGACCCACGAAGACTTCACCACCATCAAGGGAGAGAGACACGAGGTCAGGAAGCCCCAGGACTCTGACATCCTCCGAGGAGACGGCACCTTCGCTCAGAAGACCCAGACCCACGAAGACTTCACCACCATCAAGGGAGAGAGACACGAGGTCAGGAAGCCGAGAGACTCCGACATTCTCCACGGCGATGGAACCTTCGCTCAGAGGACCCAGACCCACGAAGACTTCACCACCATCAAGGGAGAGAGACACGAGGTCAGGAAGCCGAGAGACTCCGACATTCTCCACGGCGATGGAACCTTCGCTCAGAGGACCCAGACCCACGAAGACTTCACCACCATCAAAGGCGAGAGACACGAGGTCAGGAAGCCCCAGGACTCTGACATCCTCCGAGGAGACGGCACCTTCGCTCAGAAGACCCAGACCCACGAAGACTTCACCACCATCAAGGGAGAGAGACACGAGGTCAGGAAGCCGAGAGACTCTGACATTCTCCATGGCGATGGAACCTTCGCTCAGAGGACCCAGACCCACGAAGACTTCACCACCATCAAGGGAGAGAGACACGAGGTCAGGAAGTCCCAGGACTCTGACATCCTCCGAGGAGACGGCACCTTCGCTCAGAAGACCCAGACCCACGAAGACTTCACCACCATCAAGGGAGAGAGACACGAGGTCAGGAAGCCGAGAGACTCCGACATTCTCCACGGCGATGGAACCTTCGCTCAGAGGACCCAGACCCACGAAGACTTCACCACCATCAAGGGAGAGAGACACGAGGTCAGGAAGCCCCAGGACTCTGACATCCTCCGAGGAGACGGCACCTTCGCTCAGAAGACCCAGACCCACGAAGACTTCACCACCATCAAGGGAGAGAGACACGAGGTCAGGAAGCCGAGAGACTCTGACATTCTCCATGGCGATGGAACTTTCGCTCAGAGGACCCAGACCCACGAAGACTTCACCACCATCAAGGGAGAGAGACACGAGGTCAGGAAGCCGAGAGACTCCGACATTCTCCACGGCGATGGAACCTTCGCTCAGAGGACCCAGACCCACGAAGACTTCACCACCACCAAGGGAGAGAGACACGAGGTCAGGAAGCCGAGAGACTCCGACATTCTCCACGGCGATGGAACCTTCGCTCAGAGGACCCAGACCCACGAAGACTTCACCACCATCAAGGGAGAGAGACACGAGGTCAGGAAGCCCCAGGACTCTGACATCCTCCGAGGAGACGGCACCTTCGCTCAGAAGACCCAGACCCACGAAGACTTCACCACCATCAAGGGAGAGAGACACGAGGTCAGGAAGCCGAGAGACTCCGACATTCTCCACGGCGATGGAACCTTCGCTCAGAGGACCCAGACCCACGAAGACTTCACCACCATCAAGGGAGAGAGACACGAGGTCAGGAAGCCGAGAGACTCCGACATTCTCCACGGCGATGGAACCTTCGCTCAGAGGACCCAGACCCACGAAGACTTCACCACCATCAAAGGCGAGAGACACGAGGTCAGGAAGCCCCAGGACTCTGACATCCTCCGAGGAGACGGCACCTTCGCTCAGAAGACCCAGACCCACGAAGACTTCACCACCATCAAGGGAGAGAGACACGAGGTCAGGAAGCCGAGAGACTCTGACATTCTCCATGGCGATGGAACCTTCGCTCAGAGGACCCAGACCCACGAAGACTTCACCACCATCAAGGGAGAGAGACACGAGGTCAGGAAGTCCCAGGACTCTGACATCCTCCGAGGAGACGGCACCTTCGCTCAGAAGACCCAGACCCACGAAGACTTCACCACCATCAAGGGAGAGAGACACGAGGTCAGGAAGCCGAGAGACTCCGACATTCTCCACGGCGATGGAACCTTCGCTCAGAGGACCCAGACCCACGAAGACTTCACCACCATCAAGGGAGAGAGACACGAGGTCAGGAAGCCCCAGGACTCTGACATCCTCCGAGGAGACGGCACCTTCGCTCAGAAGACCCAGACCCACGAAGACTTCACCACCATCAAGGGAGAGAGACACGAGGTCAGGAAGCCGAGAGACTCTGACATTCTCCATGGCGATGGAACTTTCGCTCAGAGGACCCAGACCCACGAAGACTTCACCACCATCAAGGGAGAGAGACACGAGGTCAGGAAGCCGAGAGACTCCGACATTCTCCACGGCGATGGAACCTTCGCTCAGAGGACCCAGACCCACGAAGACTTCACCACCACCAAGGGAGAGAGACACGAGGTCAGGAAGCCCCAGGACTCTGACATCCTCCGAGGAGACGGCACCTTCGCTCAGAAGACCCAGACCCACGAAGACTTCACCACCATCAAGGGAGAGAGACACGAGGTCAGGAAGCCGAGAGACTCTGACATTCTCCATGGCGATGGAACTTTCGCTCAGAGGACCCAGACCCACGAAGACTTCACCACCATCAAGGGAGAGAGACACGAGGTCAGGAAGCCCCAGGACTCTGACATCCTCCGAGGAGACGGCACCTTCGCTCAGAAGACCCAGACTCACGAAGACTTCACCACCATCAAGGGAGAGAGACATGAGGTCAGGAAGCCCCAGGACTCTGACATCCTCCGAGGAGACGGCACCTTCGCTAAGAAGACCCAGACCCACGAAGACTTCACCACCATCAAGGGAGAGAGACACGAGGTCAGGAAGCCGAGAGACTCCGACATTCTCCACGGCGATGGAACCTTCGCTCAGAGGACCCAGACCCACGAAGACTTCACCACCATCAAGGGAGAGAGACACGAGGTCAGGAAGCCGAGAGACTCCGACATTCTCCACGGCGATGGAACCTTCGCTCAGAGGACCCAGACCCACGAAGACTTCACCACCATCAAGGGAGAGAGACACGAGGTCAGGAAGCCCCAGGACTCTGACATCCTCCGAGGAGACGGCACCTTCGCTCAGAAGACCCAGACCCACGAAGACTTCACCACCATCAAGGGAGAGAGACACGAGGTCAGGAAGCCGAGAGACTCCGACATTCTCCACGGCGATGGAACCTTCGCTCAGAGGACCCAGACCCACGAAGACTTCACCACCATCAAGGGAGAGAGACACGAGGTCAGGAAGCCGAGAGACTCCGACATTCTCCACGGCGATGGAACCTTCGCTCAGAGGACCCAGACCCACGAAGACTTCACCACCATCAAGGGCGAGAGACACGAGGTCAGGAAGCCCCAGGACTCTGACATCCTCCGAGGAGACGGCACCTTCGCTCAGAAGACCCAGACCCACGAAGACTTCACCACCATCAAGGGAGAGAGACACGAGGTCAGGAAGCCCCAGGACTCTGACATCCTCCGAGGAGACGGCACCTTCGCTCAGAAGACCCAGACCCACGAAGACTTCACCACCATCAAGGGAGAGAGACACGAGGTCAGGAAGCCGAGAGACTCCGACATTCTCCACGGCGATGGAACCTTCGCTCAGAGGACCCAGACCCACGAAGACTTCACCACCATCAAGGGAGAGAGACACGAGGTCAGGAAGCCCCAGGACTCTGACATCCTCCGAGGAGACGGCACCTTCGCTCAGAAGACCCAGACCCACGAAGACTTCACCACCATCAAGGGAGAGAGACACGAGGTCAGGAAGCCGAGAGACTCCGACATTCTCCACGGCGATGGAACCTTCGCTCAGAGGACCCAGACCCACGAAGACTTCACCACCATCAAGGGAGAGAGACACGAGGTCAGGAAGCCGAGAGACTCCGACATTCTCCACGGCGATGGAACCTTCGCTCAGAGGACCCAGACCCACGAAGACTTCACCACCATCAAGGGCGAGAGACACGAGGTCAGGAAGCCCCAGGACTCTGACATCCTCCGAGGAGACGGCACCTTCGCTCAGAAGACCCAGACCCACGAAGACTTCACCACCATCAAGGGAGAGAGACACGAGGTCAGGAAGCCCCAGGACTCTGACATCCTCCGAGGAGACGGCACCTTCGCTCAGAAGACCCAGACCCACGAAGACTTCACCACCATCAAGGGAGAGAGACACGAGGTCAGGAAGCCGAGAGACTCCGACATTCTCCACGGCGATGGAACCTTCGCTCAGAGGACCCAGACCCACGAAGACTTCACCACCATCAAGGGAGAGAGACACGAGGTCAGGAAGCCCCAGGACTCTGACATCCTCCGAGGAGACGGCACCTTCGCTCAGAAGACCCAGACCCACGAAGACTTCACCACCATCAAGGGAGAGAGACACGAGGTCAGGAAGCCGAGAGACTCCGACATTCTCCACGGCGATGGAACCTTCGCTCAGAAGACCCAGACCCACGAAGACTTCACCACCATCAAGGGAGAGAGACACGAGGTCAGGAAGCCCCAGGACTCTGACATCCTCCGAGGAGACGGCACCTTCGCTCAGAAGACCCAGACCCACGAAGACTTTATCACCATCAAGGGAGAGAGACACGAGGTCAGGAAGCCGAGAGACTCCGACATTCTCCACGGCGATGGAACCTTCGCTCAGAGGACCCAGACCCACGAAGACTTCACCACCATCAAGGGAGAGAGACACGAGGTCAGGAAGCCCCAGGACTCTGACATTCTCCGAGGAGACGGCACCTTCGCTCAGAAGACCCAGACCCACGAAGACTTCACCACCATCAAGGGAGAGAGACACGAGGTCAGGAAGCCGAGAGACTCCGACATTCTCCACGGCGATGGAACCTTCGCTCAGAAGACCCAGACCCACGAAGACTTCACCACCATCAAGGGAGAGAGACACGAGGTCAGGAAGCCCCAGGACTCTGACATCCTCCGAGGAGACGGCACCTTCGCTCAGAAGACCCAGACCCACGAAGACTTCATCACCATCAAGGGAGAGAGACACGAGGTCAGGAAGCCCCAGGACTCTGACATTCTCCGAGGAGACGGCACCTTCGCTCAGAAGACCCAGACCCACGAAGACTTCACCACCATCAAGGGAGAGAGACACGAGGTCAGGAAGCCCCAGGACTCTGACATCCTCCGAGGAGACGGCACCTTCGCTCAGAAGACCCAGACCCACGAAGACTTCACCACCATCAAGGGAGAGAGACACGAGGTCAGGAAGCCCCAGGACTCTGACATCCTCCGAGGAGACGGCACCTTCGCTCAGAAGACCCAGACCCACGAAGACTTCACCACCATCAAGGGAGAGAGACACGAGGTCAGGAAGCCCCAGGACTCTGACATCCTCCGAGGAGACGGCACCTTCGCTCAGAAGACCCAGACCCACAAAGACTTCACCACCATCAAGGGAGAGAGACACGAGGTCAGGAAGCCCCAGGACTCTGACATCCTCCGAGGAGACGGCACCTTCGCTCAGAAGACCCAGACCCACGAAGACTTCACCACCATCAAGGGAGAGAGACACGAGGTCAGGAAGCCGAGAGACTCCGACATTCTCCAAGGTGATGGAACGTTTTATGATCAATCACAGTCACATGCTGATTTTGTTGACTATTTGGATGCTTGTTCTTCAATTGGAGGTGCAACTTTCACGAAACATCATCGTTATGATTTCAAGAAATCAAATGGTCACGGTGTGCTACTTAATAGTTCATGGCTAAATTTTATGTTTCCAGAAACTTTCTCTTCTCATTTCACACAACAAAGTAATGGAACAACAATGACGAGCATGTACAGAACTGACTTTTCGAGGCGTTTTCTGGACGACACATTTAACGACCGCAGTGCTACCGTACTGATTGTTTTTTCTTCTTTTAATTTGTAGAAAATTTAGAAAACTGCCTTTGCCGATTCTTCGAAGCTCTCACGTTCTGATGAAAAGCTATGGGCTAATGGCCAAAATTTGTCAGGTATTTCGAAAAGAATTATGTGCGCAATGCTTTTTGGTTCAGGATTTTCTCACATTTCCAAAACGAGTCGACAATCCGGTGTGCGACCGGATACATCTCTTGGTTGCTCTGGTCACCGTTGTTTAGACAGTAGCTACAACACAGTAATTTCGAAAATGTTGTCCATCAAAATAGATTTTTCAGGAATTTCACTTTAACCCGGTGGTGTGTACAGCGGGAGAACTTCTAGAATCCGTAAAGAAAAATCACGAAGATACTCAAAAATATCATTTCGAAACTTGCCGAGCGGGACATCACTTCTACCAGTGCAAACACGAATAGGTCTTACTTTCTCATAACTTTAATCTTTTCGTGCATTTCCCTATTGCTCAACTTCTCAAATTGCCCATTTTCTCTTCTTTGATTCAGAGTAAAACTTTTCTTTCTTACTGTTCCATATTAAACAATCGAAGCAGGTGTGCGTCGTTCGGCAGGGCGCAATTACACGGCACGTCCGTCTATTCCGCTTCTCCATGGAGACGGTTGTCCCCCTTCGATAATCATTCCAAATTGCGTCGCTGACAGCGCTTAATCAGTTTAGAAGGTCGTCTTGTACAACTGTACAGATCTAAATACTGATTGCCCAGAAGATCAACCTCAATCAACATCATGGTTGATAAGTTCGTTCCCAACTGGGTAAGAGTTTTTTTCTTCTGAAACTTCCCACGGTTCCCATTGACTCAATTATTGCTTTGATGATTATGAACTTAGCTGGAGGCTTCCAAAGTTTATTATTTTTAACTTATGTCGTTCAATAAATTTCACTTTTCGAAAACAAAAACCCCCAGTTATTTATACAAAAAGTTTGTGTGTGCATTGAAAGAAGAAAAAAACAATGTTTCCGAAATATTTTGTCTTTTTATTTGTTTTAACACTTTGTTTTCTCCTAAGCTTGTGTAAATTGTATTAGTTTTTGTGGTTAATTCTTTCGAATAGTTCGAAAATTCTTGTATTTTCAAAACATTCACATCACGAGTTTTATTTTTCGCAAATTAGTTCTGGGTTTGTGTCTCCAGTGCCATGAAGAATAATAAATCTGTAGAAATGGTCGGAAACCCAAGAGACTATAAAGAATATTAGGTTGAGTCGATATTCCACCAGTCTGTGTTTTATACGGAAAAGGGACATTTACTGCTTTGTGAATGTTGAAGCGCAATGTGTCTTGAAAGTTTAGCACCGGTTTGGCAAAGACGACGACAAAGTTCGACGACTGCGCATCCAAAAGGAGCAGGACCGCAGATGGGTTAGTTTTCTTTTTACCGCTTGTTGAAATCCTTATAAATTTCAGCGCTTCAACGTTATTATGACCGTTATCGCCTTTTTCATCTTCATTGTGATCTACAACCTGCTCCCTGACTTCTTCACCTAACTTTCGCAATCAACTGGTACGATCGCGTGGCCAAACCCCTGATCTCTTTCTTGTATAAAGCTCTCTTTTCTCTTTTTCCTTTGGATTTGCGTGTGGAATTCGACAGCTCGTGTCGTTTGGCGGTCGACCTAGCAATCATACAATCGGAAATTAGTATGCGTGACACTACAATTCAGTTGATTGTGGTGTACGAATCCTTGTTGACTTGTGAGTTGTTGAATTGGATTCAGAAACTGATTTAGGGGGTGAAAAGGGAAGCATGCTTTGGGAAAACGTCTGGAAATTAGTTATACAAAGATGTATGTACCTTGAAATCGCATTCAAAATCAGGGAAACAAGTAAACAAATAGATTTCAGAAATGGTATGAAAGATTTTAAAGAAAATAGAACTGTTTTGTTGTTTATACGCTTAAGGTTAAGGGTAGGCGTGGTGACACAACTCGGAACCGTTTTTGTCAAATTTAGAGTTGGAAAGGCTTTCGTCTATTGATTTAGAAAACGTCGTACATTCTATTTTTTAAGGCTATTTTTATTCTAAAGATTCTAACCACCCCAACAAGAGGTTTTAGGAAGTATCATTACGCATCAAGGACCAATTACCATGTTTGGTGTTTTTGATTCAAGGCGATCTTGTTGAATGGGCAAAAAACATTCTGATTGGAGGACAATTGGTGTAATTGAAAGAAGAGATCATCACGTACTTGTTTTGTCCATTTTGAAAGAGGTATTTATGGAAAGATATCTAACTTCTTTGAATTGAGATGAAAACCAAACTTCTTCGAGTTGATCAATAAACTCTCTTACATTTTTCTTCGCTGAAGATGAAACGATCCGCTTTTTTGCTGTATGGTGAGTGAAAACTGAAAGTTAAAAAGTTCTTTTGTTTTTCAAGACTATTCTTAGCGTTTTGACGAATCATCCTGTTCGAAACTAACGTCCTTTTTCCTCTCTAACTGAAAATAAAATAGGTTTTCTTGAAGTTCTACGGAAAGAGTTGCAAGTCTCCTGAGAACATAGGGTTGCTCGCAATCAACGAGAAAATAGCCTATCTCTCCCTCCTTAACGTGATCGCCTAAACCAATAAGGTGGTCGCAGAGGCGAATGGCCTAGCCACGCAGTCCTCTGCCCTCAGTCGCTCTACTTAACTCGTCTATGACTTTGTTTTTGGTTTCTCGCCACATGTTTGAACCTTAGACCTTTTCCCAGCATGAAAGTCACGAGGGTTTGTGGATGCGTGTGTTTTGCGAAGGCATCCTCCCTAGTGACCGGAGGGATGTTTGCAACCACGAAGGAGACCACCACGACGATGTTCGGTCCAGACGGCGGCCATTGCCCGAGAGCTGTTTCCGTAGTTGCCTTTTTAGTCGAGATGCCATTAGCAGTTTCCGACGAGCGGCGTCTTCTTCCGCAAATACAGGACAAGCCCAGAACAATGTTACAGCGTTGTGTCATAGCTTCGCGACAGCTGTGTCTGCTCACGAAAACAAAGCACCCGGAGACCACAAGGTCTTTTATCACCTCAAATAATCTCTGCCGGCAGTTGTAATGTTACCTTTTACAGCAAACCATTTTTTTCAAAAAGCTGAGAAAATTTGAACTTTTCCTGTTGGTTTCAAACTCTTTCAAACACATTTTTTTAAAACATGCAGCTGAACGTTTTTCAATTTGACGGATTACATTGTAGCCAACAAATTTTATCGGTTGGAAACGCGTTTCCATCAAAGAAAAAACTAATTGTTGTGGCCCAAAGAAATCTCACATAAATTTTACGTCCAAAAGCAATGCTGCAAACAAAACGAATTCAAAAAAAAGTCCGTTTAACTAAATTTCAGAATTTTTAATGTGCAATAGTGTTAAAAGAAGTTAACAAAAGTTTTTCCTTGCCACATTTTTATTCGGTTTAGATTTTTATGAAGTGTATGGCAATAAAGCACTTTGAAACATTGATTTGATTAATGTGTAAGCCTTTGTAAAATAAAAAATACGTAATAAAAAATGCGTAAGAAAGTTTTTTGGCAAATGGTACATTAAATTTTTTTTAAACGCAGCATTGTCAACTGCGGAAATGGCCTTTTTCAATTTACAATTCTGTCTGTAGTATATTAAAAAGAAAATTCAAGGCCTTGCCTATGCCTGGAAAGCCTTTCAGTACTACTCGAAATTCCCTTTGCGGACAATGTGTTTTGCAGCGGACAGCTGTGGAAGTTGTTGTTACGCCTTGAAAATTGCTCAAAATGATTAGTAAATCGACTAATAACACGTCCGGATTCTTTTCCCTTTGTCAAACAGCAACCCATTCAAAACGGCGATTTCCCGCTGACCCTCGATTCAACTACGTGAAGTACCCTTGCCGCTATTGCCGACCCATTCGAACATTTCGAGACTCCCACAACTGTCGCCCTCTCACGACCTGCGCTTTCGGCAGTTCCACTCGCACTCTTCAAACGGAAACATGCTTTCCCGAAACAAGGCAACAAAACAAATTTCTAAACAAGATTGTCTCTTTAAGTGATCATATCGTAAATATCGTTTCAGTCGCCTTGTCAAAACACATCTTCAAATTTTTAGATTCACTCATTTGAAAAAGAAACCTTAAAATATTCAACCATAAACAAAACTATCTTTCTGAACATAATTTCATCATGTTGTGATTTGTGTATGGTTTAGATTCAACACATTTGCTTAGTAATTTACTTTTAATCTAAGGTTATATCGTTGTTACCTTAGCTAAGGTTCTTTCACACCTACGAAATTCATTTTGCAGTTGCATACGGAATTCTTGTTTGTGTCCTTGTTATCAATGCACAGACAATATTTGACATATTAAAGATATTGTTTAAGGGCTTAAAACTTTTCTCTACCTACAACTTTGAAAAATCATACTTTTTGTTAAGAACTTTGAACTTGAGTACTTGATTTCCGCTCCAAATGATATGGAAATTCTCCTGGATATTAATGGCGTCTGCTCTTTGACAAACATTCCTAATTCGTCTTCCCTCCATTTCCGGAAGTATCCTCCACAGTCGTATCTTTTCTCCTGCCACATATTTATCTTGCCACACACGTGTGCGTGACAGCGTGATTTATCCGTACTCTGTGAGAATATTCCGCTCAGCCACAAATCCCGTTCGTCCGTAGAATGCAATGCAGACATCGCTCAAGGAGGTTTTCAAGAAGCATTCCAACGGCTAATTTTCTATTTGTAAACGAACACGTGGGTTTCGTGTGAGATGAAATATAGACGGTACTTTGCCTGCAAATTGTCCTAACACATGTTTCTCATTAATAGCATCTTTCCTAGAATAGTGAATTTGCAAGCTTTACTTCTTCTTCTTCTTTTGTGTGTTTTTGACGTTCAAGGGATATAAAATCTTCTGGGGGTTACAACAGCTGCAAATTTTTAATTATAAACGAAAACTGCATTTTTAAGGGCAAACTTGTCACAACTATTACCTGGAATACTTTCTTTCGCATGAAACATTTTTATAGAGTTGTAACTTTTATGAATTAAAAACATGTGAAATAGATCTTTAACGTTTATTCTCGTTTGTTTTATGAGTTTGTGACCCAACATACTTCTATGAAAGCTTTGAAACATATTTCCATTTAAAGTAGTTAGAGAATTACTTTTCGGAAAAGTTGTTTTATGTTAACCTTAGCCTAGAAAGTTAGAGTTAGAAGTCCAATTTCGTTAAAGCAGTCGTGATTTTAGCCTGAAAAACCGAATTGAAAAGTTTCTGATAATTCAGTTTTTCATTAAATTTGATTAATGAATAACTGCTGCTTCGAATATTGAAATTATACAAGTAATTGGTCATTTTCTGTATTTCTATATCATCTCAACATTGTGTAAGTTACATCAACTGACTTCAATAAGAGAGTACTTTTCTCCCTTTTCAAAAACACCCATCTCTTTTATTTGCTGTCTCTATCTAAAGAGTCAGTTACTTTTTTAAGCGTCGCCGGCCACATTGACCGCCACGTGTCGTGTTCGCGCACTTGAACTCCTTTGGCAGCGTGTTTGTCGTGAGCCTCGGCGGGTCTGTCGCCACATCTGGGAAGGCATCGAATTTCAGCTTAGCATGTGCGACTCGAATTACTTTTATGGGAATCCGTTGGCCGCTCGAACAATTCCTCTGATATCCCTTTTCACTCTTCCGTGATCATGAATCAAGCATTCTTTCACGATTGTACGAATTCAAATTGTGCCTATGCTTCATGCTCTTCTTTACTTTTTGAAGAAAAAGCCAATTTTAATCAAAGAAGCATTAACTAAAACTGCTTCGGAAGTTCTCTCAAGAGAAGTTTGGTCGATGGGCGAAGAGGTCTTGTTTTTGTTTTTAAGCGAAACTTCTTTTCGTGTTTGGCCGAGATAACGTCACGAATTTTGATCTTTTCCTCGTAAACAACGTTTAAGGCCCCAAAAATACGATGGCGTTTGTTTATTTAGGGAAGGGGTTATTGTGAAACGTTTTTTTACGACAACCTTGAAACAATCGAAGAGACCGATTTTGAAGAGTTCAAATAGTTCAGTTGGAAGCCTCAAAATAATTTAGAAGCTTCCTTAGTGAGTTTCACGGAGGAACTAAAAACACACTTAAACGCAATTTATTGACAAATAAACAAGTGAGAGTAATCTGTAGGTAAGAGCAAATAACGGTGGGTTAAACAGGTCCGACAGCACACAACTAAAGAGGAAACCAAAATCTTCTCAGTTATGCTAAATATGTCAAATGGTAGATTGTTGAATAGCCTGGGGCTTTCTTTTCCTGGTGGTCCTTTCAGTAACTTCTGTACTTCTTTGGTTCCAAATTTTTAACCGTTTTTGTTTTCAAGTATACCTGAAAATTCTATTAAACTGCTCAGAGGCGGTTCAAATAACTCGAGAAACAAACAGACTCAGCAAAATTTAAAGGAGGTCTATAATAGCCAGTCTAAAGCTTATTAAAATCGTCTTGTACGACTCATGTGGCCACCCTAACCAAAATAGGTTCTCTCGACAGATACAATTGATACGCGTTGAAGAACATGGGTATTGACAGAAAACGAAACAACAATCGTTTACCAGTGCAATTAAAGTACATACATCTAAGTTCAAACACAAAGATCTTTCATTTTTAAAGTCTCTAAGAATAAAAGCATAAAATGAAGCTGTTCGCCCTTTCGCACACTTGTCGCGGAAATCTCTTTTTCCCGATGTTTCACGCCGTTCACAAAAAGCGAACGCCCGCTCTTACCAGCTGTTACGTGCTCTTTCCCCCACATAGACAAACGACCTTTCCTCCTCCAATCGATCTCCCTGATTTTAAGGTCTTCCGCGCGATTTCTCATGGTGATGAATCAGAGCAATTGGAACAAAAAACGCGAATGGCTGGCCCGAGTGGGCGATGACCTTATGTGGCGCGGGGCGAGTCGCTTTTTGTAGCAAATGAGATCGGCGCTCGATGCGAACTGATAGATTTTAGCGAAGCGACCCATTTCTCGCAGTAAGTTCGTTCGTTCGTTTAGGACATCTCTCGGACACTTCATCATCCTTCTGCCGGAATCCACACTAAATTTTTATCTTGATCAAGAGGACGCAAAAACCTGTTTTCTTATGGAATGCCCTGTTGTTCTAACGGGCGGCCTGGTTTCTCACCCAGTTCTTACACTTCCCCTTTCAAAAATCAGCAACTTTCTTGCCTAAGGCTTACGTAATTCTTTCATTTATACTGCCGTTGTAGTCTTGTAAAATTCAGAAACTCGTTTAAGTTAAATAAAAAACGGTTTTTTGAAATCAGCAAACTCTGAACCGTGGGGTACTCCCACGCATGAACTGACTCTAATTAGCAAGACAATGCGATCCCATCGAGTTGCCCGCTCTTTAGTTTCTTCCTCGGCGTTGACAAATATTAACTTTAGTTTCAGCGCCAAAACCAAAGCTGCTTCAAAATAGGATCCCAAGTGCGAAATTCACTATAGACTGGCCTATTATCTTTCTTTTTTGAGGTCGTTTCTTCCAAAGAAACAATTTTTCCGTCAAAGTGTTTTTGCCATTTACCATATCTGGTTTTGAAATCCTGGGATTTCGACTTGCGTGGAATACCAACCAAAATTTCATTGGAAACCAAAGTTCACCAATTTCGGATTACTTCTGAAACTGGCATGATGAATTTCAAAAACTTGTTCAAATTCGCTACTTCCTGTTATTAAAGAGATACCTTAATTACTCGATGTTATGAAATTTTTCACCTTCTCTGAATTCTAATCGGATTTGATAATTGGAAGTTACCAAGCTTATTTGAGCTTAAACCAATTTTCTTAAAACTTTCTAACTTGCGGTTCTACGTGCACTGTCAAATGTCTTAGTAACATTGACCATCATCTGATAACCTGGAACGCCAATTTTCCCGCAGCGGGGTTTTGCACTTTTGAAAAGACTTGGCAGTTTCGAAATGCAAACAACCAACCATTGTATTAAATGCGAAACTAAATCGGCTTAATTTTAAGAAATCCGAAAATTTGTAATTAGAAGATATGAATAGTTCAGCATCACTCACTTGTTTGCAGCTCTCCTTCGAGGCATGACTTCCCAAACAATTTGCGCGCTGGATTAGCTTTGTATTCGGCGAGGTGCAACTACGAAACCGAAAGTTCACAGCTACAAGTTCTATTCAGAAAGGGGACGTAAATAGATTTCCAGTTGTTTTCCTCACGTTCTCTTCTATTTTACTAAAGTGCTTTGATCAATGTGATCTCTTCACAAATATTTCTCCTTCTTGCACGGAGGCCAATGTATGAGAATATCTCTGAAATGGCGGCTTCTTTGATTCCTCGCCATCTCGTGCTTCTCCCCATCCGGCCGCCGCTGTAACAGAATCCACTGGCGCATCGCCGACCAAGCACGCCTTCCACTATCCGCATAATTACCCGATGTGTTGGCAGAGTAGCGGCACTTTTTTACACGGCGGGGCTCAAAGACAGCCGCCGACGACTGTCTGCAGCCGTGTCTACGGATGGCGGCATAACGACATTATCACGGGCTGACGGACTGTCTGCCACGCACATTGGTGCTTCCTTGTTCTTCGTATCTCTCTGTCTCTCTGTCTGTCTATATGTCTTTCTCTCTCCCTCCATCTCTCTTTCTCTCTTTAAGTCTAATTCTCTGCCTTTGTCTCTCTCTCTCTACCTGTCTTCGCCTCATTCTAAGGGTCTCCCTTCCCACTCCAATTCAGTATCTCTTTATGCCATGGTCTACATTGAATTTTCTTTCATTTTGAAACAAATTACACGCTCGATGGAGAAAAGAGTTGTAAGACATCTGCAAATCAATCCTCTTAGTTTGAAATCACCGTTCAGTTGGCTGTGGGACAAATTTTTCGCAATGGAGCGCGGTTACACCCCTATCCCCCTATACCGACGATGAAATTTATTTTAATTTCAAAAAATCCAGATCTTATCCAACAATGTATACTTTGCTGTGAATTTTCGGAACATTAATTATTTCTTTACAAAAACAAAAGGTATATTTCTGTTTGGTTAAATTCGACGTTTTAAAAAATATAGTGCTTACTTTTGGGGCTAGAAAGGGTTTCATTGACAGGAGGATGAACACATCTCTGTTTGCCAAAAAAAAAAACAAAAAAAAACTTTTTGCAAAAATTTTTTTTTTGAAAGTTACTTTTTTTAACAAGTTCAACCCAAAATTTTTTCCCTTTTTCTTTCCTTTTTTTCTCTCTTCTCCTGTAGATTTCTATTTCACAAGTTGGCTAGAACATTTCAACTCCATAACAATATAACCAAAACCCTTAAGCCAAAGAGCCCAACTATGTGCAAAAAGACCTTGTAACTGTCTGCTAAAGTCTTGCGCAGACCCCTTGTGACGTCACAACTCCGCTCCGTCGACCGCTCAAAAATGCATATTCTTTTGCGCGCGGACGATTTTCTATTGATAACGAGCCTTCTGCTGAAAGTGCAGGCTGTCACACCGTGCTTCCTCATTCTGCACGGTGGTCTTCCTTTGCACGGTGGTGTCCTTCGAAACGGTAGGCCCTGGAGCCCCATCAGCTTCTTCCTTCCAAGCCACTCACTAATAGCAGCAATGCTTGCACCTTTTTCAGGGCCCGCGTGAATATTTCACACATGTATCCCCCCTAATTGGAGCAATTACGCCATTTGACAGAGGAATGTTTGCTCTACGCGACCTTTTTTCATATGCGAAACGACATAGTTCTCTGATCTGATACTGTTTTTGCATCAGCGGCTGTGATTGCACAGCTGGAAAGAGGTTTCGCTAAACAATCCCAAATCGAGAACTGTCATCCTAATCCCCGTCTGGATTTGCGTCACGCGGGTTTTATTTTAACATTTTCACAAATCAGAATCGTATTTCTTTGCGTAGACGTTTACAGCTGGCGTTTTGCTGGCGAAGGCAGCGAAATGGACGCACAAAAGATTGTGCAACAATGAGGAGGTGCTAGTGGAATCGCTCTCTCTCTCTCTCACTTTCTCTCTCTCTCTTTCTCTCACTGTCTCTCTCTCTCTCACTGTCTCTTTCTCTCTGCCTCTAGATGTCTCACTTTGTACATTTCACTCCCAATTCTATAGAAACTGGGTATTGTTTTGTTTTTACCCAAAAACATTTGTCTTCCACCGGTTAAAGCAAATGGGTCCGGCTGATTTTCCGCATTTGCTTTGCATGGGTTTCCATAGTTTTTCAATCCTTCGTCTCCAAAAACCATCGCGTATTCATGATTTGCAGCTCGCTGAGAGTGACGGTTGTTTGTGAACGTTCTTATCAGAGGCGATTCCTTCTAACTGTCGTCTCCGCCAATTCCACCCCAACTCAGCTTCCGAGTCAAATTCAACCACACACGCGACCACTTCCGGTCATTTTGTTTGGCATTCGATTTCCTCTTTTGATGGAACGCTTGGCATGTATACGCCCACGTTGGCACAACGTTATCACAAATTTGTCGTTCTGCTAAGCTGTAGATTACAGGAACGAACACTAGAAGAAAAGAAAAATAGGGCTTTCGATAGCAACAAATGTTTTTTTTTGTTTTCGCATACCCACCTTTCATAAGACGAAAGTTTCTGATTCTTTGAATTGTTAGGGCCACCCGATCTGTTTCAATAGGCGTCCATGGCGCAGAATACTGAATGAATGTATCAGCGTGTAGCGTCTAAATATTTGGCAGTTTTGCTTAAAATGGTTGAAAACCATTGATTTTTGAATGTTCAAGTTTGCACACATCTACGTTCTACTTTCAAATCCACTGATTTTCAAATAAAAAATGTTAAGGGAGAAAGGCAAATCAATCTGAAAGTTCTTATTTCTGCGTGACTAAACAGAAACAAATAGTTTTGACCTGAAAAGGACTTTTGTTGACATTTTTCTCGATAAATATTCTCTCACACGCAAGGTAATTACATTCAGCGCAATTCGCCATTTTTCGGATTTTTAAAATACCCGTTTTGTTTGCATAGTGCAGGCCGGAAAGGAAATTAACCTAAAAATTCAACTTTTTCTTTTTAAGTTTTGTCTTGACTTTTTGAACCGCTTGTTTGTTCTCAAAAACACCTATCCCGACACCTCTAGTTCGCGCTTCGTTAGCGTTCGCACCATAATTGCCCGGGGCGTAATGAGTGTGGAAACTGTGCGAGTGGACCGAGTGGTTTTCAGAGCGGCGCAACTAGTTCCTGTGATATTGTGAGCAATTGTCGACGGGCCGTACTGAGTCAACGCAGTGATTGATGCCGGCCACTGCCCTCTGAACACCGGCGACGGCACTTTCTCTTCTGTCACTCAGGGCCTCCATTTGTAGGCCTACATTTCCATCATCCGAGTAGCGTGTTTCCATGATTACCTGCAGCCTCATAAAATTAATCCAATTCCTAATCCCTGACCCTTTGAATTGAACTCGGAATCAAATGGCACTAGAAATGCCACATCTGCTTGCGGTTACACTTTATGAGCCTCGACCGCGGCTGAAATGAAAACCAAATGGTCATTTTTGATTCGTTTCTGAGCGGAAGTATAGGCTGGGTCAAGTTGTGTTTTGCAGAAACCCTTGACTGTATAAAACATGTTTACATTTTTCTTATCAGCTATAATAGTCAACAATTTAGGGCGTTTTGCTTTCAATTTATAAAATCGTAGGCTCTGTTTTGTCTGATTTGTCATTCTTCAATCATCGTGCCGCCGCTGTACATATCTGTCAGTTTTGTCCACTTGTAAATTTTTTCCTTCTTTTACTTTCTCAGGTTTATTTACCACGTTCTTTCATTGAACTTTAAAGATGCCGCGGAAAAACCAGGCAACGCATTTAAATTTTGAATAAAAACGCAATTACCAGTAATTCAGATCCTCCCCCAGGGGCTCAAATTTCAAAATCAGTAACTCGACCCACACTGGGAAAAAGGTGAAGCAATCAGCTGATGGCATTTCCTCCTTCCACCACTGGCGTGTTCTCTGATATAAACAGAGGGTACTCCAATTCTATACATTCTCTGATGTTTGAGCATCGCATTGAGGTTGTAGTTGAGTGCTTTGAGTTTCTACAAGGTTTGATTCTCAGGCAAGTGCTAGAATTCAAATTAACCACAATTCATACCTTTCAGCAAATCAACATGGGTATCTTTTGCACATTAAACATGTAATTGTTGCCCAGCTATAATTTGCTTATTCACCCACTTGACAACTTTTTTGTTTCCTTGTTTGAATCAGCAAACCTTGTTTTTCATAGCAAACCTTCTGTAAAACCACGTGGTGAGGGCATTATAATCCTAAAGTTTGAGATAGGCAATCCGATTATGCTGCCTAAAAACAAGATCCCAATTGAAGTGTGATTTTTCGAGTTTGTAATCCTCTTCCCTCGTTATCAATTACTTTTTTTTGCAAATCAAATGACACTTTTGCAGACTCCAGGAAATTATCTTCTTCGTTTCGTCAGTGCAAAGAACAATCATTGGAAAACACCCTCGGATGGTAGGGTGAAAATCCTTTATTAATAGCTTTCTTCTACCGAGGTTATGCATGTTTTTCTTGATGGGTACAAGGGACACATCCTCTTTGACGTAGGCACTTCTATCTTTTCCCCCTTCCGTTTACAGCCAAATTTGTGCCATTTCGGGTTGGCGTGGGGGGCCTGTTTGCGCAGCCTGCACGGTGCTCCTCAAAGTGCACTACGTGGGAACGGGGACGCTTTGCGTTGAGCCGCCGTTCGGCACAATTCGGCATCAATACTGTCACAGACGATCGAGTTTGCTCAGGGCGGCCCTGTCATGCAAATACGACACTGTCATTATTGACCCCGATTAGCCTTTGGCTCAGCGTCCGGCCGTCATCGACGCCTGGGACAATCACTTTCCTTCCGTTTACATTTGACCTACTTCTTATCTCTTCCACTTTCATTCCCTATTCTTTTTCAAACTTTCCTTTTGCTTATTTTTTGTTTATGAAACACTTCTGGACAGGTATTGTTCAATTACCTTATTGTATTCCACGTTACTTTTTTGGAAAGATAGACGATAACAACCTCCTATTTCGAGCGCATCTCAAAACAAGGAATAAAGTCTTTTTCTTTTTCCCAGATTGTGGTTTGCTTAAGTAATGTTTTGTCTGGCGGCACCTCTCTTTTCTGGAAAAATTTCAAAGAATTATTGCACTTTTGGCGTCTCACTCATTTTTTGCTATACTCAATATAAACTTTCGTCAGAGAGTCATTCATTGTGTGAAACCGGTTTCCTTTCTTTAAAAAATTGAAACTGCATTTTAGGGACTGCATTTTTTATTATTATTATTATTAATGCGCTTTTTTCTTCTCACCACAAAATGATTTTCAATGTAATGTTTGATATTTTGTTTCAACAACTCCCATATTTGCTTTTTAGGATTTCATTTTATTTATTCCTAACCCGACTTGGAAACAAAACGGCCGATGCAAAACGTGGAAGACCCTTATTCCAAATTCCCCTCGTGTTCAGTTTTTGTATTTTTAAGCTATCACACTGTACTAACTTTTTTTGTTGTTAAGCGTGGTTTATTCTTCTAAAAATTGCCCATTCTTTCATCTCTGAGTTTTCTGGGAAACTCTGGCGGAACAACATCTTTAATGTCACTATTGCGGTTATTCCCATGCCTAGTGCAATATTGAAACGCGCCGCCGCCTTAACAAAAACACAAGCTTCCGGTTTCCAAGCGCAAAAATAAATCGACGTCGCGCACACTTTTGTAAATTGTCCTCTTGCGCTTCTTGCGCGCGCCATTCTCGTTTTGCAGCCTGTTTGCTATCAAATCGCCGCTATCTGTGCCGTTGCGTTGCGTAGAAGAGAGTGTCGCTCTGAACCACACGCCAATAAACTAAGCAATGTTTTGACTGGTTTATGGCACGCCCAGAATTGCGTCGTCTGATACGAGATGTTGCGCTTCTCCTCCCCTCGATTGGATTAATCGCCCACGCCAAAGAATACCGGCTGCTGAGAGATTTAAACGACTTTTTGCACCAAATTGCTCTACTGATAACAGAACCGCCTGCAACTTTCACTTGTAGTGCCGCTCCGCGAAAAGGCGTGAATATTCACGCGCATATAAAACAGTCTGGCAATGCGTTACGCCGATCGGCAACATTGGAAAACAACAGAAATGCGGCTAGGACTTGATATGATGTAGTTTTCGCACCTTTTTTTTTCAATTTCTTTGCATCCTGCGCCCTTGAAACTTTCTTCTGTACCCAGTGTGCCAGTCCACCTTGTTCCGCTGCTTTTCGTCTGGTCCAGACTGGTTCAGCCCGGTTTAATCGCATGATCTATCGCCACGCATATGCTGATTGTTGGCCAGTGCCTGTTACTTTTTACGATGCGCTTTCATTTTCCACCCCCACTCGAAAGAAACACCAGACGCCTGGGAAGAAAGACCAACGCTTCGTCCGCGCGTTAAAATTCACAAACGGGGTGTGGGAATTCGTGCTATCAAAGTTTGCAACAGCATTCTATCGCAGTTTAGAACAGCATGTACTACTATTTGATGATTTCAAGCTGTGTTTTTTTTTTCTAAAATGCTTTGAATCATCATTTTGTGGACTCAAGGGTAATGAGTTTGTCTTTTTTGTAGTTTGGGCGGAGCGTTTCCCGGCTTAAAAATACAAATTTTCTTCATTCCTGTTCTCATTGGAAAAACTTTCTTTGGTTTTTTGTTGTTGTTTTACTTATATTTTTTTAAAAGCTTACTATTTTAATTTTAAATTTTCTGTTGAACGTTGTTTCGAGCTCATTAAAGCAACGAAACAAATAAGCGGCTCAGATTATATTTGGTTTTCTTGCCAATTCAAATGTATTTAAAAATTAAATATCCCGGCCCTTGAATATTTGACCAGCAGCGAATTACCATCATTTAAGCTTTTGTTAATTGCCTTTTTGTAATTTTTTCCTACGCAGTATATCATTTTTTTTGACCTTTCAAAAGTAAAATTTGAAAGTGTTTCATTTTTGTGGTTTTCACTTTCACTTCTACGTTAGCTATGCAGGGAAGCTGTCTGGCTAGCGCTCCAGTGACGCATCGCTGAGTAAGCTGACCCTTGTTACCTCCTGGCGCCGGGCACCGTTATTAGACCAGTCGTCGAGTGGCCGGCGCTGATTCTTGTTTCTTCGAGAAAACAACACCCAATGCTCATAATAGGCTTCTTTCTCGCAAGCATCGACGCTTAATTCCTCCGACCAGTACCAAACTGACGTTTTTCTCTGAGGAAAACAAGTTCACCGACAAATATTTGTTTGCCATCGATTCTTCCCGGCGTTCGGTCAACACATGATCAATGGCGTCTTTTCCAGTTTCTGATTCAGTGGCAATTCTAAACCTATTTCGAATTTCGAATTCTTCTTAGAATTCTCCTTTTTAGAAAGGGTCTTTACTTTGTTTTTTTCTTTTCTTGTCATTTTCGGTTTGACGTAGTCTGGGCTAAATAAGACATTTTATAGTTTATATGACCTCATAACAGCTGACGTTGCTGTTGACAGCGAATTGTTTAGAAGGTTTTTTTTTCTTTAAATTCGCAGATTTGTTGGTGTATTTTTTTTTTATTGAAAACACTTTTCTTGACATCTGTTTATTGCATTAAAACAACTTCATCAAAATCTACAAAAAATGTTCATAATGTACTTTTTTTTAAAATTTGTAATTTTTGCTATTGAGCAAAGAGCTTGAACAATCTTTACGTTAAAATTCATAAAAAAATATTTAAAACTGCCTAAAATCAGAATTTTCTCGTTTTCTTTAGTTTGTTTAGTTTTTAGCATAAAAATAAAAAAACTACATCATAAAAATTTAGTTTGTAGTTACAAAACTGATCATTTTGTTTTCCACAGCTGCTTTTTACAACGCCTTTGAGTGGGCTTGAGTTTTGTGTTTTGATTTTCTTCCGAGATTTTGTTTTATTATTCAGATTTGAAAAATAACATAATCAATTTTGAATAAAATCTATGGTTATCGAGGAAAATTGCTATTATTCAAATTACAGTTTATTTGAAAAGCGCCAAACCTAGTACCCTTCTGCAGAACCTATTGTATAATGAAAGTATTTGTTTTCCAATCCCATTGTTGACGAGATTTTTCAAATGGCTTCCTACGGAAGCTGCCATAATCACTGTTTGTCGTTTACTGTGGCGATTTCGCTCATCGCCACCTCATTTTCACCTTGAATTGCCTTGTTTTCCTTAAACACTGTCGCGAACCTACGCGTGTTTTCGAGGGAAACATGCGTAAAAACAAATTTTGTTGCGTCCATTCTGAGACTCTTTGTGATATTTTCGGCGGATTATCCTCGGATTTTCCGTTCTGGCACTTTGCCACACACGGAGCGCCTACCTGAACCTGCACCTGACCCTCTCCGGCCACTTGCTGTGATTGATTCTAGCTAGCTAAGGATTAGCCGTTTGGCCGCCAATCCGAAATACCTAGATGTCCTATAGGCCCCTCTTTCATTCAACTCAAACCTGCAATAAGCCGTCGCCATTGATATCGATCGATTTCACCTGTCACCAGTACCCGACATCGTAAATGTTTGCCGAAATCCTGAACCAAAGAAGAAATTTGCTTTCTTCTCGGGGCGCAACCGTTTTTTCATGTTCTTTCTTATTCATGGTCGGCTCTCTCAAGAGCAACGGGTTCCCCGCTACGGATTTACCACGCATTCACGGGCTATCACCGTGTTATTCACCACTAGGCGATTGTTTGTTTGTTTTTCGTCTCTTTATCGTTTTCTTCGTATTTTATCGGCCAGATTTATGATTAGTTCGCATAATTGAAGGCGGAATAAACAATTTACTAATTGCGTTGTCGCATAAAAACGAGTCTGTGACGACAACAAGTGTAATGTTCCCCAAAGATCAAAATGATGTCTTACGAAACGCGTGAAATCAATGAAATGGCACATCAGGTGTTTAAAAACACTATTACATCAAATTCTCATTCATTCATAATATAAAAGGTTGTTTTGAAGTAAAAAATTCCGTTAAAACAAATTTGTAGCATGGTTCTCAACAATTTGTAGTTTGTCCCCAATGTTTTTGCAGCTGAAAACTGCTCACACTCACTTCAAGATAAGCCTGCAGTTTATTCTCTTCATATTTTCCTTTTTCTAGTAAAAACTCGAAAAATACTTTTATTTATTTGTATATTATGTAAAAACTTTTCTAATTTCAAGTTTTTCGTCAGTATGAATGCAGAAATTCAAGAAAATATCTAGTTTTCACGTTATTCATTTTTATTTTTGAGTCAACATTCATACTTTGTTTCATCCTCGAACTCACTTCTAAATTGCTTTTTGTATTTACATTTTCCGGTTTATTTTTGCATGTTTTCCTCTTCTACTTTTATAATTTTGCTTACTGACGTTGTTTGTTTCAGGTTCGCATCGCTCGGCTATGTAACGGGATGATGAGGTGCAACATAAAACGGATCTTCACCCTTGCATTTATCACATTCGCCACAACCTTAGTCATCCTCTCCCTGCCAAAAGAGAATTTCGGACGTGAGTTTTCTTTATTCCCACATTCTAAATGGACACCAATGGTAGTTCCTTCTTTTTATCCGGCTCACTTGAGAATTATTCATTGGGACACCATTGACAGCTGAGGAGCCCATGGGCTGCGCTCATAAATGATGCAACAGTGCTTTGCGCGTCTTCAGCCGACCGGGATGCTCTGCGCGAACACTAGGATAACAAAGGCGATGGGTGGTCTAAGCTGCATAAGTTGTTGCTGTTTCTGTTTGTTTTTTTTAATGAAAGATAACCAATTTTTGATCGAACACCATTTTTATTGCAAACAAGTTATTTTAAGCGTCATGAAAAATTTAACTTTCTGCTTTTGTATTTTTGATGCGTTGTGTTGATTTTAAGCTAAGAAAAAAGTTCGATGAACTGTAAATTTTAAACTCAAACTCTCGCCTCAACGTCATGTAGACGGTTTCCTCTAAAAACAGGTTACTGAGCGTGCGTATGATCACAAATTGAACTTCCAAAGTTTTCACTTCAATGGAATGAACAGGACGGTTTGTCAATATTTGTCAAGGCGTTCGCGGCGAAACCGAAGTAGCAAACTCGTCACGATATGCGAGTAACTTCTGTTTACTCTGCCACTTTAAAAGGGGAACAATGCTGTTGAAAAATATTTACTAAATTTTGTTGTTTTCAGATGAATGGGAGGAAGGTCCAGAGTCGCGGGAAGCTGCTCCAGTGCATTTCGTAGAAGAGACAGCAGATAAACGTCAGTTCGTTCGCGGCCAGAATCAGCTGCCGCAGCAGCCGCCTCCTCCGAGTCTGACGCGTGACGCAGCAGCTGAGAATCCTTTCGGTGGGTCGCCTTTTGACGTAAATGCTGCACTTCTCTATGAATTGGTGTCACGTGGAAGGGGACAGGCGATGATGAATGTGACGGTGCGAGATTAATTATGCGGGCACTATGAATGGGAAATTACCTGCACCCGCCCAAACACAGTACAATTACATCAAGTGAATTAGTAATGTCACACTGGGTTTCACTGTTGCTTGTGTCTTCATAATTTAATTAGGGCATTAGATATGGTAGGATTCACTAGAAGATTATCTTCCTGTTCTAGTAACAGTCGTGTATTTGTAACAGTAGTATATAAGTCGATTTCCTCGCTGAGGAAATGAAGTTTACATAGTACACCTGTACTTTCTATTTAAAATTTCTCTCAGTTTCTTTTTTCCGC